>CM076584.1:58846428-59165611 GCA_034641835.2 Pinus albicaulis
TGTTTCAAAATTTTTGATTCGGTTTCATTTTTTAGACCTCCATTCCCTTCGACCCTCACGTTGACCATCGACTTCGTGCTCTCTCTGTCGCCGTCCAAATCAATCTCCAAAGCAATCAAACAAAAACACATATAACGTTTAAACTTTTATGCGTTGTTCTTTTTTTGGTTCAGATTCCATTTTAATTTCGTTGGTCGTAGTTTTTTTTTTTTTTAGATTTTCGTTTAGTGTTAGCTTTAGTTTAAATTTGATTTTTGTATTAATTTAGTTTAGTGCGTTTTTAGTTATTTTAGAGTTTCATTATTTTTAGATGTTAGTTTAGTTTTAAATTTCTTTTTGTTTTAGATTTTAAATTTTTGTAGATTTTGTTTAAAAAATAATAAAAATTAAAAAATTCTAAATCCGA
This sequence comes from Pinus albicaulis, assembly GCA_034641835.2. NCBI lineage: Eukaryota > Viridiplantae > Streptophyta > Pinopsida > Pinales > Pinaceae > Pinus > Pinus albicaulis. The sequence continues at coordinate 58,846,835 of CM076584.1, forward strand.
TAGTCAAATGAGCTTATAATTTTTTTTTTTTTCCTAAGTTTGACTATATAGATTTTTTAATTTCCAAATTGGGATTAATTGAAACATCATAACGGAAACATTGCAAGCATTTGGTATTTATTTTTAATGATCAAGTCATGATAGCTTTGCTCGAGCTTAAGTATTTTAATTAATGGTTGTGGTGCTTCTCTTATCAATATCATTGTGGTCATAGCAGCTATACATCAATTACTTGGGCTTTAATTGCATAACTAGATCTTTTAACTTCATACAGCATTGATTTTGAAGGAATAATTGATCTGTGAAATCTCGTTAATCTCATCAAGTACTTGGTTATTTAGCTGTGTCTCCTGAGTTGGTTGACTTGCAACCAATTCTATTTCTTCATTTCTATTAGGGTCTACCTCCCTTAGCTAGCAAGGAGACAGCTTAGATAGACAGATTGGGGATCAGGGTGACAGCCCCCGATCTGAGCCGTTGTCGCGGTGCCTAGACATTTTGTGCGACAATAGGTATCATTCTTTATGTTTTGCTGATGTGATGTTTGGTGCTAGCAAGGCCCCTAGGGCCAAGGATTGGATCGAAGAGAGTCGAGACATACTCCGAGCTCTCAAGGACAACATGGCTTCATTACAGAATCGACAAAAGCTGTATGTCAACAGGGGACGAATTGAGAGGCAGTTCGAGGTAGGGGACTTGGTCTACCTACGGTTGCAGCCATATCGGCAATCCACGCTGAAACAGAAGGGAGCTGAAAAGCTCAAGGCCCGTTTTTATGGACCATACGGGCTGACACGCAAAGTTGGAGAGGTTGCTTATGAGTTGGAGCTGCCCACAGCTAGTCGGATTCATAACATATTTCATGTGTCATGCCTGAAAAAGGAACTGGGACAGCAGGTGACTGCAACGGAGGAGCTTCCACCCACAGATGATGAGGGGCATCTGGCACTACAGCCGGAGGCCATTATTGATACTAGGGAGAGGCAGCTTGCGGAGCAGGAGTGTCAAGGAGTACCTGGTGAGATGGAGGAATCTACCAGATGAGGAAGCCACCTGGGAGAGTGAGAAAATATTGCAGCATCCATCATTGCAGTTGCTTGAGGACAAGCAACTTTTTGTCGGGGAGGACTGTAATATTCCCAATTAGCAATAGCTAATTGGAAATATTAATTTTGGCTACTTTTACTTTAATAAGTTAAGTTAGAAATAAAGTGGGTGAAAGAGGACACTTACTCACACTTAGGATAAAAAGTATTTCCTAAAGTCACTTGAGGAGCATGTGTAATTGGCAGCGTGGAGCCTAGAGGCCAAGTGGCAGCGTAGGAGAAGGGATAGCATGGGACCAAGCTAGCGCAGAGAGAGATGGACAGCGTGGCTCAAGGAGACAGCACAGTTGGTGGTGGGGCTTAGGAGAGAGCAAGGCTCTCCAAGCATAAAAGAGAGAGGGTCTCCTCATTTGTATTCATCCTGATTATGCATCTTTGATATTTGTCTTTTGACATTGAGCATGCTTGTTGTTGAGCAAAGTTTGCACGTACTATTCATCACACTGGGAGTTGCTCAGGTGCTTGCTCAGGTGAGGAGTTCCATCTTATTTTGCTGGAGAGGATAGCAGCATCCACAGTTGGGAGCATTCCTTGGAAGAGATAGCGCAGTCAGTGAGAGGGAGGACGCAGTCTTGGATAGAGGTGGTTCCGGATTGAGGGTTTATCACGAGATTCAGCCCGGAGGAGTTGGAGAGGGGTCAACCCTTCCATATTCTAGCATTTTGACAGAGAGAGAGGCCATCTTTTGCATCAGAGCATTCAGGGTCAACGTTTCTCTTTGGGGATAGCGTAGTGCCTCGAGGTATTTTCGGAGGTCAGCCATTTCCAGAAAGCTCTCTGGACTTTTCTGGGTTTTGTGTGGAGGGGCCATTGCCGGAGTTTCAGAATTTTCCATGGAGGGGAACAGCCCCAAATCATCCTTTCATTCCAGCGGTAGCAGCGACAACACCAGCAGCACTTGAGATTACGCAGTCTTGAGTTAGCAGCCATTCCGAGTCACATCTTGAGAGTATTTCTATGCTTGCCTAGTGCAAGCTAAGGTGCCATCATTCTAATCACCTTTGTATTCATTTCTATCTTTCAGTATTAATAAAATGGCTCAGCGTTCTCCATATTGGTTGTTATTCATGTGATATCTCTCTAGTTGTTGCTTGTCTTTGTTTATGTGCTTTATATTGCTATTTATTTCTACTTGGAATATTACAGAAGGGCATTTTTGGAAGAGGAGAAAACTCTATTCTCACCCAGCAGTGAGCACTGAGGCAGTCACAACGAGCAGCAGTAACACAGTGACAGCGTGGGTGACGCAGTCACTGCGCAGAGCTACTCAGTGTGGGTGGAGGTCAGTGCCGGAACTTTGTGGTAAAGTGAGAATTGTCTCACTAGCCTATTCTCATCAGATTTCTTCAGGTGATTGATTGATAATTACAATCACACATTTGTACTCAGAATTTCTGCAGAATAAAGAAACCCTCAGATCTGCTGCACCGGTTTTCCCGACTTGGGTTTTTCCGGAGACAATTGTCCAAAAATAACGGTGTCTATGTATGAATACTTGTGTTATTTCTTTCATGTTGTTTATTTATCGTTAAGTCTGCAGCATATTTTATTTTGATATTTAACACAGTAAAATGTTAAATAATTGTGTTGAGAATGCAATAGAAGAAATATAATCAGTAGCTGCAGTAGAATTCTACATTATAGAATTTTCACACCTTTTCCTTCCTTCTCTAGGTCACAGGCTCTTAAGGGCCTTAGCCCCTAGCCCTAGCCCCTTGTGGGGCCTTTCTCCTAGCCGCATGCCATTTTAGGCCTTGTTGTGGCCCTAGAAGGGTTTCTAACCATCTCGGCCCCCCTCTTTAGCCTCTTTTCCCTTGGGTGGCAGCCCTATTCGGCTTGTTTCCCCTAGTCGTGGCATCTTCTAGCCTCTTTGACCTATCGTTGCCTCCCTTGGCCTTTCTAGTCTCATTGTTGGCCTATTTTCCCTCCTAGCCCTCATTCATCCATTCTTCAGTCATTGATTTAATTTGCATTGACATTTTGTCTCTAACATCTTGTCTTGCAGCTATTTTGGAGCTAACTTGGTGGTTGCGGGTGGTCAAGTCGGGCTTGCATTGTTTGGCATATCTTGTCATTTCTTGAACACAGTCATAAAAATCAGAGGTCTGATATATGTTGCATAGGGTCTGATATAAACATAGTAGTGGGGTCAAAAGTGGTTGACTGTCATCCCTTTTCATTTAGCATTTGTTCTTTGCATCCCTGTGCATCTTGAATAAGTGTTTTCTAGTGAAATTTGGTGTTTTCCTTGCTGCTGCAATCATTGGTGTCTTGGCTGCCCCATCTTGCATTTTTGTATCTCTTGCATTAGCATAAGTGCTCTAACTGAGCTAGCATAATATTATCCAATTAGCTAGGATAATTGAGCTGACAATTGTTTGATAATATTAGCCTAAAGAATCATATTGTGGATTAATGCTCTCTTTATCTCATTGATAGCTAGCATTGTTGTATCTCTACTTGTCATTGTTATCGCATTGCTAAAGAAGTGGCTAATTGGATAATAAGTACATTGCTTCTTGTGGATTTACTAACTCATTATGTTTTGCAACTGAGCTTGACATATCTCAATTTATATTCTTGAAAATCAATTCACTCTCAAAAGCACTTGTCCAATCATAATTGTGATAAGAGAAATCTAGAAGTAATCTAATTATGTTCATGAGAAATTCAATGTTTCTCTTTTGCATCTAATTATTTACAACCTAAGTAGTCTTAAGAATTTGTTAAGCCTGTTTAAAGATTGTCATTATCTTAGCATTGTTGAAAGAAGCATTGGATTTTATATTTATGGTCATTTCATGAGAAATTGTCCATTGTGATATTGTTAATCTTGGCAACATTCTTGGCACCATCTATTTTGTTCATTGAGCACTTTATTTTGGTGAAGATTGTCAATATACATTGTTAAGTACTTCATTGTTTTAAATTGAATATCATTGTAATTTGTCCCCAAGTACTTATGACACTTACTTATGACACTTAACAACTTCATCTAAAGGTAATCACTCATATTTTGCACTTGCATATTAGGATTAGTTTTTCACTAATTAATTTACCTCCAAGCATAAGCTTGGTTTACAGAAAGATAGGACCACCTTTCTCACGCAGCTTGCGAAGCTTGGACCCTCTTTGGTGGTTAACACGGTGACCTTGCAGTTGTTAGAGCCACAGTCTCTGCAGTGTCAGAAGCATCGGGTGGTTAGAACTCCGGGGGAGGTATCGTTAATATAGCCTTTCCTATCTTCCCTTGGATTTCTCTATCACAACCTACACTAGAAACTAGCTTCAAAATAGTTGAGAGGAAGGATTCACCTAGTTAGGCATTTAATTTAAAATAAACCAAGATCTTGCATTTCACTTAGTTTTTAGGTGTTGCATTTCTTATAGGATAATGAAGCATCCTAAAGCAGCAAATGTTCATCCGATGGCTTGGTCGATAATTCGCGTAAAGCAAGTATTTTGACTCCATTTAAGGGACTGGTCTTTCAAAGTAATCTAATCAAATTGTTAAACTTACTAAATTAACCAATTTGCTACGCCATTCAGTTGTGTCTCCCAGACTTGTTGGATGTCGACGGGTCTTTCATCTTCACATCTCGTAGAGACTACCCCCCATAGCCTGTTGTTGGGAGACAACTAGAACGGAGAGGGAACAAATCAGAGTGACAACCCCCGCCCTGAGCATTGTCGCATCTTTCCTGTATAATATGCGCAACAACAAGCATCACACTTCTTTTGTCTGCTCTAGCGAGTTCTGTGGAAGAAAAGAGGACGAATTTCAAGAAGAGAAAAGAAGGTTGAAAATTTGAGAAAGGGGATATGGGTCTTGGCTTGGCATTTCTATTCTTGGACATTGGTTTTGGCTATTATCTTGAAGATGTTTTTGATGTGTTGATGTATCTGGAACTCTCTCTCTCATAAGGAAGAATTTTATGGGTTTTCCCTTTATGGGTGTTTCCCTGGTTTCAGGCCTAATTTCTGTGTCTCTTGTGTCATGAATTCATGATTATGTTTCTCTACTCTTTTCATGTTTTGATGGTAGAATGTCTAAATTGCATAATAATATTGTAAAAATTCTAATAATGATCAATTGATATTTTAACTGTATTGTTATGTTATGCCCTAGCAAGAAAATTAACACTTAATGCATCTCTAGCAGAAATAAACAAGCTCAAGGAATACCAGAAGGAACATTTGCAAGATGTTGAAAAGAGGGATCATATCATTGATGAAAAGGACCAAGAAATTTCTCAATTGAAGATGAAGGCAAAGAAGAAGGTAAAGCTCCATGCAATGAAGGCACAAGCTCAAAGCACCCCCAAAGCAAGATTTACGAAAAGCCTGATAGCAAAATCCTTCAAAGGCAAAATCGAACCAAAGGACAGAAGAAGGTTGAAAATGTTGTTGCTCCAAGAAGTAATACTGAAGTAATCAAGGATAAGGATCAACAAAGGGTTATACCTCCTCCAAGAAAGAATGTTTACAGAAGATCGTGAAGATAAGACATCTCATCTAGGTACCTTAGTCTGTTTAATGGCTATTGTTTCTCATGTTCTAACTTCAGGCATATGGCTAGGGATTGCAAAATGTATCACAAGAATAATTATCAAGGACATTATCAAAACCCTAGAAGCAAGTTTGCAAGATCGCAGGACAGGTTTCACAGGACTTTGTCAACAGAAAGTATATGTCAACTGCTACGTCATTCAAGTTCAACATTGAATGTTACAAATGCCATAACTATGGACACAACTCGTGATTGCAGATACAAGATGGAATCCTCCATGAAGGAGAACTCTAAAATCAGATACAAGAAACTCTGGAGAAGAAAACAAGAGAAAGAAGATCAAGTAAATGAGAAAATCTCAATACTATGAAAGTCAAAGGGCCATGATGAATCTACAATCAAAGATGTTAAGGATGATTCAGCTGCAGAGTCGGTTCACACATCATTCTAAATGAGGCAGTTTGAAGACTCCTTGTCTTGTGGATGTTGAAGAGGGGGAGTCCATATAGCAGTAGTTACGCATTTGAAGATCTATACTTTTGCGGTTTGACATATCGCATATGTGAAGAAGTTGTCAAAGCAATATTCAACAATACGGGCAGATTAGTGTTTTGGAAAGCAAGTCTTCGACAACGACTCGTGGCTGACAGATAGAATTAGCTATGGCAAGTCGCGAAAAGCATAGCATGTTAGGGGGAGAGAAGCAATAAAAAAAAGGCATATTGTAGGAATACAAAGGAAGGCATTTTGTCAAGGTGAGGAACCATTTGCCAATGATGTCAAAGGGGGAGTGAAATCAGAAAATAAGATCAGAGGCATGGAGTCAAGAGGAGCAATGATCGCAGGGGAAGTATGTGTATTTCCATCAATGACAAAGGGTGAGATTGTTGAATGGTGTTGTCATTAATGCCAACGTTTGTCCTTGAATTCTCTTAATATTCCTCGAGTTTGCATTGATTAAAAGCAAGAAGCTCTAGGAAGCCCTAGATTCCCTACACTTGTTGAGGAAAATGGATGTAGAGGAAAATGATTTTGATCACGAAACGGTCATCATTTAATGCTCCTAGTAGTGTTGATTCCAACAGTATGTGGCATGTCACATAACTCCTCACGGTTGAGGAGATATGCTCTCTAAAGATTGAAGCCCCTTTTGATGGTCAAAAATCCATAAAGGAGATGCTACAAATATTTTTTTTCAAAAAAATTAAATTGGAATTGGCTTATCCTTTCCCAATCAAATTCAAAAGGAAGATTTCATCAAGATAAATTATCAAAATTTAAATTAATGTTGGTCCTAAAGTCATTTGGGGTTTTTGGCTCCATATTAAAAGTTTGAAAATTCAATATTAAAGTTCATTTTCTCTCCTTGAACAAGTCAGCTCCATGAAAAAGCCCCTCTTTCTGTTGAGAAAACAAGTGTAGTGAGGTTAGGCTTGATTTCTTTGCCTTGATAATTACTTGTGAATGTTTAATGTCTTCTTATTACTTCGTAAGTGTTCTTCATCAAGCAATTATACAAATGTTCAATCTTTTAAGAAAAGCAAGGAGAAAAAAGACACAAAAATTAGGCTCCAAGCCAGGGAAAAGCCCCACAAGGGGGAAAACCCAACAATCCTCCTTTTATAGAATCAAATCAAATGAGATATCCAAGACCCAGGGCCAAGACCAAAACAGCCACCAAAAATGCCAAGTCACCTTCAATGTCAAAGTCAACGATGGTTAAATTATCCCAAATCTGGTCAACTCCTGAAATTTTGTCCCCTGAAATTTTGGGTTTGCAATAGCACAGAAAAATTCAGCCTTCAAGTCTAAAATTTGGTCAAGAAAAATTATCTCTTTTTTGACTTCATTTCTCTCTCCTTTGACTTATGTTTCTTGTCCTCCTTTGCATGGTTCAAATGTACTTCTTGTGTGTGATTGAATGATATCCAAGAGGGTTGAACTTGCTTCTTATATATAGTTATCCAAGAGGTCGAACAGGTGTCTCATGGAGGCCCAGGCCAACTTGTTCCAAGGATGGTCGACTTGACATTTTGTGGACTTCTTGACTCGACATAAAATTTGAAATTCTTTTCTTGCAAATATCCAAATGGGACATGACTCAAGTACATTTTTCTTTGACTCAATAAATTATTTTTGACCCTTTTTAACTCTGAGCATAAAGAACATGCTTTGACCAAAAATAAATATAATAATGAATATAATAAATACATCAATGATAGTTTTACATTACATTATGAAGACGACACTAGTTACAATTTCAACACTTTCATCACTATAAAAAGGGGTTCGTTCTTCTTCCAAAGGCAATGATTCAACGCTTATTCTTGAAGTATTCTTTTGTGATTTCAGTAACCTCAAGAAGTCATGAAGATCTTAAGTGACAGGTCGAAATTTTGGAAGGTTTTTGGAATTAATTTCGTTTATTTTTTATTGGGTTCTTCGTTAGGGTTTGTTTGTCTTTCTGAGGCCAATTTGAGCCTTCTGAAGCAAGTTTTGAGGCTAACCTTTCATTGAACATGAGGCTACTCTGTGGTGATATTTGGTTATTCTTTTGAGATTTTTTCATGGTGACTAAGGCCCTTTACAAACTGAATGTTTTCCAACTTTTGGAAACAATTCCAGGCATTCATTTACTATTTTTCATTCACTGATATTTTGAACAGTTTATGAGGTCACTCAGCCCTGACACTTAAGCCCTAATTGTGTAGGATTTGAAGTCTTTTTTGGCCCTCAACAACTAAAAGAAACTCGTGCAATATCGATCCTATGATAGTCATAGTGGGCCACAGTAGGATTACACGCCAATGAAAAAATTCGACGTGGAAAGCTTCTACAGATACACAGGTTTGAAAATGGGTTTCACTAAAATTTCACCCAAATGTGTTGAATCGTTTATGGTTCTAATGTCTCCTTTGCAAGATTATCATCAAGTTTCCATCGAGGAACCTTAGTACAACCTCCATGCTCTTTATCTTCAATTTGATTGAAAGTCTCTAGGGTTTGTGGAGTAGAGAAACCTCATTGCAGCTTTTTCTCTCTCTCATGAATCTCTTCCATTGATCCTCTTCCATAGACTTACTCCTTGTCTGACTCCAAATGCCCAAAAATTATTTGATAAGCTAAGGCATTTATCCTTCATTATCCATCACTTCGTACCTTTTATAAATCATAAAAACTTTTTTGCTAGGGTTCCACTCTCTGAGGAGTCACATGGTTGTGTATGTTTGGGGACAATCCCTCTAAATTATAACCTTCGTCACCCTAAGGAAACCCAGCAATTGCATCTTCCATCTAAACCCTAATTAATTAGACCATTTGACTGGTGGAGTGTAGAGTAGAAGCATTTTAGAGATCTTGACCTGGTTTGAACAGGCCATTTGATCTTTAAGATCTACAGGGAGAACCCCCCATGAACCAAAGGAGAGCTAGACAGGAGCAAGAAGAGGGTTGGTGAGGTGACAATGGCCCCCTCTAAGGTGCAACAGATCTCGCACTTAAGAATTTGGACTTTATCTTGAGAAGTATGATAATTCGCTATAACAGGGATCATAAACCATACATGCAAACCTGGATGGTAAACCTATTTATCTAGACTCCAAACTCTAAAATATATGCACCTTGACAAAGTACTGGAACTCGGCCTTACCCTTACAAGTATTGCCTATTATAAGTACAAGTATAGGTTAGTCTTCTAGTGCGGATGAATTGCCTACCTTGAGCCTATCATAAGAGTCTTATGCATGCAACCAACCCACAACTCTAACCTTTACATGGTCTTTTGGTTGTTATTAATGCATGCCCCATCAATGATAGTCATAGTTCACAGTATTAAAAGTATGTTCTTAGCCATGTTCAAATTAATGCTAATGAGTGTTGTGAAGTTAAAATTTTGGCACAAACCTTTTAGGGGACATAGAGATTTGAAATATGAAGCTACTTAGATTCAGCTTCTTATTAGTTGATGTAAATATCTCTCATTGGTGTTTTTTTAATGATTCTTTTAAACTCAAAGAGAAGCATTATCAATGACTCAAAAAGCTCTAGCAACACAAGAATCTCACTCGGATGGGTGAAACGGCCCTCAAGGAATGAACCACTGAACACAAGTACTTTTGTTCAACAAATTTGTTGCAACAGGGAATACATTTTTGTCAAAACCACTAAACTTGCACTTGGTCTCAACCACTTTAAGACTTTGGGGGAATCAAACCTTGGTGAATGATCTAATATGTTAATCTTCACCATTGAACCCTAATCACATGGACTATCTCTCTTAGTTTAATATTAATAGATAAAATAATAATATTAATGCCAACAGGGTCGTAATCCAATGGTGACGATGATGGCATGTTAGGCCACCCATCAAGCTTCAATTCTCCAAAGGCATGTTTCTAGTGGTCAAGCTCAGTGCAAGTCCTAGGTGACTTTGACAAAATAGTACACTCCCCTATTATTGGAACTTGGCCAAACGTGAGCTACATGTTGTTCGATAATGGAAGATCCATCTTTCAGAGGCTAGCAAGATGAAACATTGTGATCTCCCCTTCAAGGGGTTGGCCAAGGTTGTTGCTGAGATTTTGGGTAGCATCAGATGTGCTCTAGCTCTGAAACTTTGTGGAGGGGCTGGAACGCATGAGATCTCCAAGACCCAGAAATCGTTTGGAGAAATTCCACCCTGTGTAAAAGTTATTCAAATAATTAATTTTTTAATGGGGACCCTAAGTCTAACTTAGGGAAATTGAAAAATTAAAGTGAATTAATTTACACATGTGGTGAGAATGTTCTAAATGACGTGGCTCAAGCTTTCTCTAATCTTAGTCGTTGATAGTGATTAGATCACGGTCATTGATTCCTCAACGAGAAAAGTATTAAAGGAAGGGTTGGGGTCAGTTGGAGGAAACACATAGAGTAGCAGCACTTGAGCTAAGTCGAAATTCTAGGGCACAGTTTGCTCAGAATTTTCGAGTGAGCTTGCAGTGCTAGTGAGGGGCAGATCGACAAGGGATGTTCTGATCCGAGGAAGAGAATACATACATCAGAGAGGCAGATCTGTACCAGGAAGCACAAAGGCCAATAGGAGGGATGCAGCCTAGCCAAACTGACGCAGAGACCACGAAGAGAAGGACACAGACCCTTCTGGGTGACGCAGAGGCCTTTAGGGTGACGCAGAGGCTGCGCTAGGCAGGAGAGGCTGACGCAGAGGCTGGAAGAGCTACGCTGAGGGTTCCAGTGGGCCAGAAAGGGCTGAGGGTTCCTTAAGGGTTTGAATCAGCCATACTTTCTGTCTCCGAGTGATAAGGTACAACTGCCGTGATTTTCTTTGTGGGGCAAACCACTACTGGTGCCCTAGATGTATTCAGATTCTGCTTAATAATAAAACCCTCAAAGAGTTGTTGCACCAGTTTTCCCGCATTGGGTTTTCCAAGGACATTTGTCTGAAAAGTCATGTGTCCTTTGTCATATGTGCGTTATGCTTCAGTAAATGATCTGTAAATGTGTAGGCTGCTTGTTGTGTTTACTTCGTTATTTTCTGAATATTTCTGAAAATAACTTGTATAATTATATCACAAGTAGGAGAAGTAAATCAAGATACTGCAGTAGGGTTTCTGTAATTTTGTATTCATAAATTTTCACATGGTATCAGAGAGATTGCAGATCAAGCTGAATCCATCAACAAGGGGTTGAAGATTTTTGCTGCAGTAAGGACAGCTGGAGCAGCACAGATCCAGGAGGCAACGCAGCACCAGAGGGACAGCATAGACCCTGCAAGGGTGATGTAGAGTCAATCTTCTCACACGGAGGCTGATGCAGCACCAAAAAGGTGACGCAGATCCAGTCTACTCACGCAGAGGCTGATGCAGCACCAGAAAGGTGACATAGAGCCACTCTGCTCACACAGAGGCTGATGCAGCACTAGGAGGGTGACGCAGAGGCTGACGTAGCACCAGGAGGGTGATGCAATCCAAGAGAGAGTGACGACGTGCCGTTTGCCTTGGCTGGAAGTACAGTTTCCGATCTTCAAAGATGCTGGTGGGGCATTGGTTCTGTCGGTGCAGAACAATGCCTAGCAAAGTTGACAAAGTAAGGGGAAACAGTCCCTCAGCAGATTTTCTTGCCAAGAAATCTGTGTTCGATCAGGAGGGTGACTGTAGAGGGCTGATCGACAGAATTGGTGGAGGATTTCCAAGAGGGAAATCAGTTGTTAGAGGGAGCATATTCTCTAGAGGGTGTCTATCGCCAAGAAACCCAAATCCGGTCTTATGTTGAGTGCAGCAACAGTAGAAGGGAGAAGAGCACCTATTTCGACTATTTGAGCAGAGATGACCCTGTACGAACTAAGAGATCAGGATAGGTTAGACAGTGTGTCTAACTTTGCGATCTGGAAAGCTAGAATCCTGACAGTCCTGGAGGAGTATGGTATCAGAGATCATGCAGAGAATGTCCTGGTTGTGCCAATCGATGTTGATGCTCTGAAGAAGTTCAATGAAAATCAGGCGTGGGCTAAGCACTTGATAATCGATGGAGTGAAAGATCACATGGTCCCACACATTGCCGAAAAGAAGATGGCAAACGAGGTGTGGACAACGTTGACCAACTGTATCCCAGAGGAAGATGCTTCTAGAGAATCAGATGCGGATGTTCCAGATGCACAAGGGAGAGGAGATCGATCCCTTCCTCTTCATATTGCAAACTATCCAAGACTAGCTAATTGCCATGGGGGAAACTCTGGATGATGGACTCATGGTGAGGACTCCCCTGAATGTAGTCACTGATGAGTGGGAGACCTTTGTCCAAAGTATCTTGGGCAAAGCACAACTCTCAAATTGGGGAGACATGTGGGCAATCCTTCGACGGGAGGAAGATTCGAAGGGTAACCAAGAGGGAATTCAACAGAGGAGGAGTCAAGATAAAGAAGGAGGAGCACGAAGATGCAGCCCTAGCATCTAAGGGACAGCAGCAGCAAGAGACGAAGAAAAGGGACCTATCCAAGGTCTGGTGCTTCAAATGTGGCGAATTGGGACACTCTGCCAGCACTTGTCCTAAGAGGAAGGACAAGGAAGTTTCGGATTCCAAGGCAGCAGTAGTGAAAGGGGACGATGGCAGTGAAGATGATGTGGCCATGAGTGCTCATGTACCTCGAGAGAAGAGTTGGGGAAACACAGATGGTGGCGGGATCCTTGAGGTGCCCAAACTCTTGGGTCACACACGAGCTACGGGACCCTTAAGACAGTAGCAGGATGACTGGAGTTAGTGGGTGCAGAAGATCATGGAGAAGCAGAGGCAGAGCTGGGACGCTGATGAGTGGTGCAGCGCAGTGCAGTGGCAAAAGCAGCGCAGAGGCTGATGGGACTTCAACAGCGCAAAGGGGCAATGCTTACGCAGTGTAGAGCAGCAACAACGCAAAGGCTCTAGAGAGACAACGCAGAGCAGCTGCAGAGGGCGCTTCAGGGATGAGATGCAGCCAGACTGACTTGTCTGTCAGTTGATTGGGTGATGTCCTTCAATTGCTTACTTCTCAGCAACTGAGTTGCAGTGCAGCAGTTAGCAGTGGCAATGCTATAGGCAACATGATGCAGCAATTTGAGAGGGAGTTGCAGTACAAATGTGGCAGTGACTGTGGCAGAGTCATGGGAAGCAGTACAGAAGGCAACAACGCAGTGGATGGAGGGCAATAGGCCAAGCATCAGCAGCGAGCAGACCGATGCCAGAGATCAGGATGATGCTTCAATGGTGAAGTATTGCTAGAGGACATTCCTCGCTAAGAGGGAGTGTTGAGATTTTGGGTAGCATCGAATGTGCTCTAGCTCCGAAACTTTGTTGAGGGGTTGGAACACATGAGATCTCCAAGACCCATAAATCGTTTGGAGAAATTCCACCTGGTGTAAAAGTTATTCAAATAATTAAATTTTTTAATGGGGACCCTAAGTCTAACTTAGGGAAATTGAAAAATTAAAGTGAATTAATTTACAAATGTGGTGAGAATGCTCTAAGTGACGTGGATCAAGCTTTCTCTAATCTTAGCCTTTGATTAGTGATTAGATCACGGCCGTTGATTTCTCAACGAGAAAAGTATTAAAGGAAGGCATGGGGGTCAGTTTGAGGAAACACACAAAGTAGGAGCACTTAAGCTAAGTAGAGATTCTAGGGCATAGTTTGCTGAGAATTTTTTAGTGAGCTTGCAGTGCTAGTGAGAGGCAGATCAGTAAGGGATGTTATGATCCGAGTCCGAGAATACATACATCAGAGAGGCAGATCTGTACTAGGCAGCGCAGAGGCCAACAGGAGGTACGCAACCCAGCCAAGCTGACGCAAAGACCATGCAGAGAGGGACGCAGACCCTTTTGGGTGATGCAGAGGCCTTCAGGGTGAAGCAGGGGCAGCCTGTGTTGCACAGAGGCTACACTGGGCAGGAGAGGTTGACGCATGTGAAAAATTTTGAATTTACTTAGATGGAAACCCTACTGTTAAATTCTTGATTTACTTCTCCTACTTACATTAGTTATTAATCTGAAATCTTTAGCATTAACATCGAAGTAAATACATTAACAGCCTACACATGCAGATCTAAAACTGAATGAGTTGCACAATGACAAAGTAACACAAAAGGATTTTCTGGACAACTATCCCCGGAAAAACCCAATGCTGGAAAACCATTCTTCTAGCTTCTAGAAGGTTTTTATTATTAAGCAGATTCTAATTACAACATATCTGGGCACCAAACTGGTTAACCCGACAGAGAAATAAATATGCAGTTATACCTCTATTCTAGAGACAGAAAAACTGACTGATTCACACCCTCAAATGGGATTTACAGAACTCGGCCCTTTCCGGCCTCTAGAAACCTCAACGTTGCTCTGAAGCCTATTGCGTCAGCTTTGCTGGCCTGCGTCAGCCTCTATGCTGCTCAGGAAGGGCCTGCATCACCCCAGACTGGGTTACGCTGCCCCCGCGCTGCCCTGGCTGGGCCTGCGTCAGTCCTCCTGGGACTGCGTCAGCCCTCCTAGCACTGCGGCAGCCCTCCTGGCCTCCTGCTACCTCTGCACTTCCCCTGTTGGGATCTCGGTTGCTCTGCGTAGTTGCTACATCCTCTGCGCTACTCTGGTCTACTGCTTCTCTGCCCTCGTTGTACTCTTGGCCTGGGACTACACCATCCCGCTCGCCATAACTGCCCCTCGCTGCAACTGAAACACTTCTCAAATTCTTAGCAATCCACGCCCTAGAATTCCAGCTTAGCTTCATTGCTCTGCCAATGTGTGTGTTCTCCAACTGACCCCAAGCCCTCTTCTTATACTTTTCTCATTGAAACTTCAACGATCGTGATCTAATCTTGAATGGATGGCTAAGATTAGAAGATGTTGCATCCACGTCACTTAAGTCATTCTCATCACATGTTTAATTTAATTAACTTTAATCTTTTAATTTTCCTAAGTTAGACTTAGGGTCCTTAATTAAAACGATTAATTAATTAAATATCTCCTAAACAAGATGGAATTTCCCAAAACACTTTCTAGGTCTTGGAGATCTTATGTACTCTAGTCCCTCCACAAAGTTTGGGAGCTAGAGCACATACGATGCTACCCCAACACCCCAAAATCTCAACACTCCCTCTTAGCGAGGAATGTGCTCTAGCAAAACACTTTACCCTGAAGACTACATTGATCTCTGGTGTGGCTCTCTGCGCTGATGCTTGGCCTGCTGCCCTTCATCACTGCACTGTTGTTGCTCTTTTGTACTACTGCCCATGACGCTGCCACCACCACTGCTACATCGTGCTGCCAACTCCTACTCTGCAACTCAGTTGCTGAGAGTAAGAAATTGAAGGACTCTTGCCCAGTCTTTGACAGACAAGTCAGTTGGGCTGCATGTCAACAATTAAGCTCCATAGGCTACTGCTCTGCGCTGTCCTTTGAAGGCTATTGTGTTGTTGCAGCTCTGCATTGCGTAAGCAGATTTGCTTTGCGTTGTTGTCCTCTACGTTGTTGTTGTATATGCACTGCATGTTGAGATTTTGGGATGTTGGGGTAGCATCAAATGTGCTCTAGCTCCCAAACTTTGTGGAGGGACTAAAGTACATAAGACCTCCAAGACCCAGAAGGCGATTTACGAAATTCCATCATGTTTAAGACATATTTAATTAATTAATCTTTTTAATTAAGGACCCTAAGTCGAACTTAGGAAAATTAAAAGATTAAAGTTAATTAAATTAAACATGTGATGAAAATGACTTAAGTCACATGGATCAAGCATCTTCTCATCTTAGTCGTCGATTCAAGATTAGATCACAGTGGTTGATGTTTCAACGAGAAAAGTATAAGAAGAGGGCTTGGGGTCAGTTGGAGAACACACACACAGTGGCAGAGCACTGAAACTAAGCTGGAATTCAAGAGCGTGGTTTGCTAAGAATTTCAGAAGTGTTTCAGCTACAGCAAGGGGCAGTATTGGCGAGAGGGATGGTTTGATCCCAGGCCAAGAGTGCAACGAAGGAAGAGAAGCAGCAGACCAAGGCAGCGCAAAGGCAACAGCTACGCAGCTCAACCAAGAGCCCAGCAGGGGTAGCGCAGAGGCTTCAGGGGCTATGCAGGCTTGACGCAAGCCCAGAAAGGGCAGTGCGGGGGCAGCAAGAGGCCAGCAGGGCTGACGCAAGCCCAGCCAGGGCAACATCACCCAATCTGGGGTGACGCAGGCCCTTCCTGAGCAGCGCAGGGGCTGAGACAGGGCATCAAGGCTGACACAGAGGGCTTCAGAGCAGCGATGGGGTTTCTGAAGACTGAAAAGGGCTGAGTTCTGTAAATCCCATTTGAGGGTGTGAATGAGTCAGTTTTTCCGTCTCCAGAACAGAGATATAACTGCAATTTATTTATTTCCCTATCGGGTTAACCAGTTTAGTGCCCAGATTTGTTATACTTAGATTCTGCTTAATAATAAAAACCCTCTAGCAGCCAGAAGACCAGTTTTCTCGCATTGGGTTTTTCCGGGGACAGTTGTCCAGAAAATCCTTGTGTGTCACTTTGTCATTGTGCATGTTATTCAGTTTAGATCTGTATGTGTAGCTGTTAATGTGTTTACTTCGATGTTAACGCTGAAGATTTTCAGATTAATAGCTTAATGTAAAAAGGAGAAGTAAATCAAAAATTTAATAGTAGTATTTCTGTTTGAGCATATTCAGAAATTTTCACATGGTATCAGAGCGATTACAGATCTAGCCTGGATCTCCAGCAAGAAGGCTGAAGAATCTGTGCAGTAGAAAGTAGCAGCAGCAGCAGATAAACCGGACCAGAGAAGGCAGCGCAGCAGTAGAAGGAAGCAGAGCCAAGCAAAGGCAAGGGTGATGCAATCGCCACGCAGAACCACGCAGGCCCATGCACTTACTGCGAAGAGGCAGCGCAGAAGCTGTGTTGAGACCGTCTGCCCACGCAGAGGCTAGCCAGGGTGACGCAGTCCAGAAGTTGATTGTTGTTCAGAGTGCCGAAAGCTGAGCTGCAGACCTTCAGCGGTTGCTGGTGGGGTGAAAATTTTGTCGATGCAGAATTTAGCCTAAGCTAAGTTGACGAAGAGCGGGAGGAGAACAACTTCTTAGAAGATTTCCTGCAAAGAAGTCTGAAGATTGATCAAAGGATCGAAGAGAGCTGATTCGTTTTGTTTAGCAGACTTCTAAGAGAGGGAGTCAATTGTCAGAGGGAGCAAAGGGTGTCTTTCTCGCAAAGGACCCTAGATCTAAGTCTCTAGCATAGAGAGGAGGATTCGTTCCGACACATTTTCTGAGCAGATGGCACCCCATGGACTACGTGATCAGGATAGGTTGGACGGCTTGTCCAACATTGCAAACTGGAAGGCCAGAATCCTGGTAGTCATGGAGGCATACGGCTTGAGGGAGCATGCAGAGAAAGTCCTGGCTACAACATCCAATGCAAAACTCCTCAAGAAGCACGAAGAAGTAGCGGCACATGCCAAGCGCTTCATTATGGATGGGGTCAAAGATCATGTGGTTCCACACATAGCCGAGAAAGCAACGGCTCATGTGATGTGGGTAGCTCTAACCACACTATATGAAGGAAGATACGTCCAAAGGAAGATGCTTCTGGAGAACCAGCTGAGGTTATTCATGATGGCCAAGGGAGAGGAGATCGACCCTTTTCTATCCAGACTACAATCGATCCGAGATCAGCTGACTGGCATGGGGGTCAAGGTAGATAACGATGTCATGGTGAGGACTACTCTCAATGCAGTCACAGAGGACTGGGAAATTTTTGTCCAAAGTCTCTTGGGCAGAGTGGACCTTCCCAACTAGGACAACATGTGGACTATCCTCCGACAAGAGGAAATCCGTCGGATGACAAAAAGACAGTATAGCATTGGTTCAAGCAAAGTGAAGAAGGAAGAAGAGGAAGATGCAGCCTTGGCATCAAAGAGGCAGCAAGGGAGAAAGAAGTGTGATCTGTCGAAGATCAAGTGTTTCCAGTGCGGCGAACTAGGACATTTCGCTAGCAATTGTCCTCAGAAGAAAAAGGACAAGGAAGCTTCTAGCTCCAAGGCTGTTGTGGCGAACGATGGCTCCGGAGATGACGTAGCCATGAGCGCTCATGAACCACGAAAGTGGGGTGATCTTGATTTGTAGAGCAGCTACAGAGTGGGGGCAGGATCCTTGAGTAGCCCAACTCTTGGATCACATACAAGCTACGAGAGCATAAAGATGGTAGCAGGACAAGTGGAGCAGTGGGTGCAAAGAATCACAGATGGAGCAAAGGTCGAGTTGGATGCTAAGAGGGAGCAGTGCAGTGCAGATGCAGCAGCAGCGTAGTAGCAGCAGCACAGAGGGGCTGATGTGACTTCAGCAACGCAGAGCAGGCTTGCTTACACAGTGCAGAGTTGCAGCAACGCAGAGGCTCCAGGAGGACAACGCAGCGCAGCAACAGCGTAGGGGACTTCAGCGCAAAGGCAGTGCAGAGGAGGTATGCTTACGCAGTGCATAGTTGAAGCAGCGCAGCGGGCTCCAAATGACAGCACGGAGCAGCAGCCTATGGAGCTTCAGTGATGAGATGCAGCCCAACTGACTTGTTTGTCAAAGATTGGGCAGGAGTCTTTCAGTTGCTACTCTCAGCAATTGAGTTGCAGTGCAGCAGTTGGCAGCATGATGCAGCACTTTGAGAGGGACCTGCATTACGGATGTAGCAGTGGCGATAGCAGCATCATGAGCAACAATACGGGAGAGCAGCAACAGCGTAGTGAGGAAGGGCAGCAGGCCAAGCATCAGCGCAGAGACCCACACCAGAGATCAGTGTGGAACTTCAGGGTGAAGTATTGTTGCTAGAGCACATTTTTCGCTAAGACGGAGTGGTGAGATTTTGAGGTGTTGGGGTAGCATCGGATGTGCTCTAGCTCCCAAACTTTGTGAAGGGACTAGAGTACATGAGATCTCCAAGACCCAAAGAGTGATTTAAAAAGTTCAATCATGTTTAAGAGATATTTAATTAATTAATCTTTTTAATTAAGGACCCTAAGTCTAACTTAGGAAAATTAAAAGATTAAAGTTAATTAAATTAAACATGTAATGAAAATGAATTAAGTCACACGGATCAAGCATCTTCTAATCTTAGCCATCGATTGAAGATTAGATCACGGTCACTAATGTTCCAACGAGAAAAGTATAAGAAGAAGGCTTGGGGTCAGTTGGAGAACACAACACAGTGATAGAGCACTGAAACTAGGTTAGCATTCGAGGGCGTGGTTCGCTAAGAATTTCAGAAGTGTTTCAGCTGCAGCGAGGGCCGATATTGGCGAGAGGGATGTTTTGATCCCAGGCCAAGAGTGCAACAAAGGCAGAGAAGTAGCAGACTGAGACAGCGCAGAGGCAACAGTTACGTAGCTCAGCCAAGAGCCCAGCAGGGGCAGCGCAAAGGCTTCAGGGGCTACGCAGGCTTGACGCAGGCCCAGAAAGGGCAGCATAGGGGCAGCAGGAGGCCAGCCAGGGTTGACGTAGAGGGCTTTAGAGTAGCGTTGGGGTTTCTGAAGACTGAAAAGGGCTGAGTTCTGTAAATCCCGTTTGAGGGTGTGAATCAATCAGTTTTTCTGTCTCGAGAACAGAGTATCGCTGCAGTTTATTTATTTCTCTATCGGGTTAACCAATTTCATGCCCAGATTTGTTGTACTTAGATTCTGCTTAATAATAAAAACCCTCCAACAGCCAGAAGACCGGTTTTCCCGCATTGGGTTTTTCCGGGGACAGTGGTCCAGAAAATCCTTGTGTGTCATTTTTTCATTGTGCATGTTATTCAGTTTACATCTTTATGTGTAGGTTGTTAATGTGTTTACTTCGATGTTAATGCTGAAGATTTTTAGATTAATAACTTAATGTAAGTAGGAGAAGTAAATCAGAAATTTAACAGTATGATTTATGTTTGAGCATATTCAGAAATTTTCACACTGCGCTGCTCCCTTATCAACATGTCAGCTCTGCCTCTGCTCTATCCGTGATCCTCTGCACCAACCGCTCCACTTGTCCCTCTACTGTCTTAAGGCTCCCGTAGCACGGATGTTATACAAGAGTTGGGCTACTCAAGGATGCTGCCACCACACTGTAGCTGCTCTACAAATCAAGATTGTCCCACTTTCGTGGTTCATGAGCGCTCATGGCTACGTCATTGTCGGAGCCATCATCTGCTACAACAGCCTTGGAACTAGAAGCTTCCTTGTCCTTCTTCTTCTGAGGACAATTGCTAGCGAAATGTCCAAGTTCGCCGCACTGGAAACATTTGATCTTTGACAGATCACAATTAATTTTCCCTTGTTGCCTCTTTGATGCCAAGGCTGCATCTTCTTCTTCTTCCTTCTTTATCTTGCTCGAACCGGTCTTTTGGTCATACGGCGGATCTCCTCTTGTCAGAGGATAGCCCACATGTTGTCCTAGTTGGGAAGGTCTGCTCTGCCCAAGAGACTATGGACAAAAGTTTCCCAGTCCTCTGTGACTGCATTGAAAGCAATCCTCACCATGACCCCCATGCCAGTGAGCTGATCTCGGATCGACTGCGGTCTGGATAGAAAAGGGTCAATCTCCTCTCCCTTGGCCATCATGAATAACCTTAGCTGGTTCTCCAGAAGCATCTTTCTCTGGACGTACCTTCCTTCATATAATGTGGTTAGGGCTACCCACATCTCATGAGTCGTTGCCTTCTTCGCTATGTGTGGTACCACATGATCTTTGACCCTGTCCATAATGAAGCGATTGGCATGTGCCGTTGCTTCATTGTGCTTCTCTAGGAGCTTCGCATCGGTCGGTGTAGCCAAGACTTTCTCTGCATACTCCCGTATATCGTAGGCCTCAAGGACTACCAGGATTCTGGCCTTCCAGATCGCAAAGTTGGACAGGCCATCCAATCTATCCTGATCACGTAGTCCGTGTGGCGCCATCTGCTCAGAAGTTTGTCAGAATAGATCCTCCTCTCTATGCTAGAGACTCACATCTAGGGTCCTTGGTGAGAAAGGCACCCT
The DNA here is from genome assembly GCA_034641835.2 of Pinus albicaulis. Classification (NCBI taxonomy): domain Eukaryota; kingdom Viridiplantae; phylum Streptophyta; class Pinopsida; order Pinales; family Pinaceae; genus Pinus; species Pinus albicaulis. Next base: position 58,867,940 of record CM076584.1, read on the forward strand.
CTGCTCCCTCTAACAATTGACTCCCTCTCTTGGAATTCTACCAAACAAAACGAATCAGCTCTCTTCGATCCTCTGATCAATCTTCAGATCTCTTTGGCAAGAAATCTTTTGAGAAGCTGTTCTCCTCCCGCTCTTTGTGAACTTAGCTTAGGCTAAATTCTGCACTGGCAAAATCTTCACCCCACCAGCAATTGTTGAAGGTTTGCAACTCAGCTTCCGGTTCACGGCACTCTGTACAACAAACAAATTATGGACTGCGTCACCCTGGCTGGCCTTTGCGTGAGCAGACTGGCTCAGCCAGCCTTTGCGCAACGCACGCTGCTCTTGCGTCCCTCTGGAAGGCACTGCACTGCCTCTCCGTCACCCAGCTGGGACTGCGTCAGCCCCCGCGTGGCTCTTGCTACCTTTGCATCCTTCTGCTACTGCGCTGCCTTCTCTGGTTTATCTGTTGTTGCTGCCATGCTGCTGCTTTCTGCAACACAAATTCTTCAGCCTTCTTGCTGGAGATTCAGCTAGATCTGCAATCGCTCTGATACCATGTGAAATTTATGAATTTACTTAGACAGAAACCCTACTGTTAAATTCTTGATTTACTTCTCCTACTTACATTAGTTATTAATCTGAAATCTTCAGCATTAACATCAAAGTAAATACATTGACAGCCTACACATGCAAATCTAAAACTGAATAACTTACACAATGACAAAGTGACACACAAGAATTTTTTGGACCACTGTCCCTGGAAAAACCCAATGCGGGAAAATCGGTCTTCTAGCTTCTGGAGGGTTTTTATTATTAAGCAGATTCTAAGTACAACAGATCTGGGCACCAAAATCGTTAACCCGACAGAGAAATAAATATGCAGCTATACCTCTGTTCTGGAGACAGAAAAATTGACTGATTCACACCCCCAAACAAAATTTACAAAACTCATCCCTTTCTGGCCTCTAGAAACTCCGTAATGTTCCCATTTTTGGTATCACCCGTGACAGGGCTAAGAGGGACTTCCAGAGTTAGGAGCAGACAGGTCACATGTACAAATTGGTGCTATCAGTGGGCTCAGGAGCTTTTCGGAGGAGTTTTGAGGAGTTTTCATGGTGTTCGGAGGCATTCGCTTGATATACTCCACCATCCGAGCAGTTTGGCTTTCGTTCCGATGCATTTCGATAACTTTCGGAATTTTGAGTTATTTATGGGCTTAACTCAGCTGATTATGCTCAAGGTGGCATTCCGGGAGGAATACACGATGGAACACCTTAGTGTAATAGCTCATTGGAACCGGGACGAGGATACCTACACGATGGGACAGTTAGACAGAGATTTCAGTGACCGGAGGAGGCGTGGTAGCCGATATACCCTTTTCTGCATTAAAAAGGAATATTTTATAATATTTTAATAAAAGGGAAAAGTGCTCCATAAATAAAATAATAATAAAATAATGCTCTAGAAGGCTCCAAGGGATCTATAAAAGGAGGGAGAGCTATCTCATTTGGGCATTGTTGATTTGATATTGATATTGAGAGCTAGACTTCTGTCTACTTCAGCACGCCGGTTGTTTAGTCGGTCTGCAGCACTGTTTAGTGCAAACTGAGTATCTCCGGTCGGAGATCTCACCCTTGGCTCCGGGGGACTTCGAGTGCCTGCTCGAGCAAGGTTTCTTTCCTTCAGTTTCAGTGGTGATTTGCAGTAGTTTCCTGGTGGACATTTTGTAGAGGAGTTACCCCCTTTTTGAGACTGCGCAGGCTAGAGCAGAGGACGCAGATCCAGCTAGGGAGGACGCAGATCCAGCTAGGGAGGACGCAAATCTGATGAGCAGGGTTGTTGTGTGGGATTCTGGCAGCGTTTTTCAGTATTTCCAGCCCTGAGGAGTTTGGTTATTTCATCCGGAGGATTTGTGGGTAGATTCAGCCCTTTTTGCCAGCGTTTTCTTTGGCTTCTGCGCTGTCACTGGCAGAGACAGCGTTTTCACTGGTGAGGGTTTATTTGGCGTATTTTCGGAGGTGGAGCATCTGCTTCACGATTTCTGGGTTTTGTCCGGAGGATTGAGATCAGCTACCTTTCCAGTTTTCAGCTCATTCCAGTGAGGGGATCAGCCCCTCGTTCCAGTGCATTGCAGCAGCAGTTTTCCACAGCAGTTTCTTCAGCCAGCTAGGACGCAGTCCCTATTGCAGCCATTCTTTATTCTGAGAGGGTCTCCACTTGCCTAGGGCAAGGATAGGTGCACTCATTCTGATTATCTTGTACCCCTATATATGTATTCTCAGATTAATAAAATGGCTTAGTGTTCTAGCATTTTATGTGTACTTGTTCCATATTCTGGTTCCGGCATTTTGTTTTATATATCTGTCTGTCATATTTCTGTGTATTACTGGTTATTTCCCGTTGGGGATATTACAGTGGTATCAGAGCATAATTCTGGCTCAGCCTGTGGTCTATGACATCGGGAAAGAGATCATACAGAGCAATAGCAGTTGCAATACCAAAAACGCAGTTGGAAAAAGGGCCAAAAGATACAGGGTCAAATTTTGAAGTTTGGAATTAGGAGAAACGTTTTCTGGGTTTTTCTGGGTTTTGGACAAGGATCACCTTCCCAAATTCTTAGAATTTTCTGAGTAGTTTTCAGTGGGTAAATCGGAGGTCGAAGTTAAGCAGTAGTATGGTTTTGCAGCAGCCGTGCAGTTTCTGAGGAGCCTGTAGACACATAGCAGAAAGAGCCGATGGCAGGTTATGAGAGGAGATTTAGAGAGGTGCTCCTCCAAATGCAGGATCTGTCACAGAGACTCACTGCGGTGGAGGTTAGGCAGCGGGAAACCCCAAGGGGATTTCGGATTGGTGAGGGATCATGCACATCCCACCATTTGCGAGAGCATGATGCCACTCAGCATATGGCATCACATACACCCACACGCCCTACCATGCCTACCTTCTTGCCAGAGGACGCAGGGACAGCAGCACAGCGAGAGATGGATCCGGCTCGGATGGCTGACATTTTTGCAGAGTACCAGGCTTTCGGACCAGCGTTCATGGAGGCTCTCTCGTTCGGAAAATATGTCCAGATCCAGTATGGCATTAGACTCCGTGATCATCACCGGGGGCACCGGCATCATCATGGTGGAGACTACCACCGCACAGCTAGTAGAGATTATGTTCAGCTCCAGCGTGATAGTAGACCTCACAACTTTCACAGAGGGAACAAGCACTCACATGATAGGGGCTTACAGCGCACAGTGGACAGATTCCATCTACCGACACCTGACGGGACATCCAGGCGCTCAGAAGAAGCTTGGGTGGACAAGTTGGATACCTCTTTCCAGCTTGACCGAGTGTCGGAGAGGACAACCATTAAAATGGTTACCTCGCACTTGGAGGATGAGGACACACAGGATTGCAGGGAGTTCGAGGATACACCTAGTGTGACACAGACTCACCATCATTAGAGACCTCCTTGACCGTGCCGGGTGATATCATAGTGGAGGAGGTAGAGCCTACCCCGGTAGAGCCATCCACTGAGGCGGTGACTGGAGCCATGTCCGAGTCTTCGGGTGGTAGCAGTACACGACAGATGGGTGAGGTATCAAGAGATATATCCACTATCGATGAGGCACTAGGAGATACAGAGGTATTGGATGATGGTCGCAGACAGCAGTATCATCGGCTTCGGACGGACCTTCGAGTTTTGAGGGAGAAGGCCACGTCAGTACGGGAGACCATTTTGATGCAGGACCAGGAGCTGGAGGGTATGAGAGTGACTTGTGCCAAGTCGGCGGCCAAGTTGGTCCGCATTGGGGAACAGCTGGATTCCCTGATGGTACAACCAGAGGGCACGTTGGAGCGTCAGATCATTCCCCTTCAGGCATGCATGGATGGGACTAGCAGTGTTGTTGGGTCATCTCTTTCCATTGGAGAGAGAGAGGCAGAGCCACCTAGTCAGATCTCATATGTTGAGTTGGATAGCGGTATGAGACGATCAGAGTTGCACAGGGTACAGCATCCATATGTTGAGGTTGGATGGAGAGAGATTTTGAGTTGGTACTCGGTGGAGCGGGCTATGGAGATGTTGATGGATCCGAGTGTAGCTCAGCAGGAGTTTCTATGCATGGGGATTACAGGAACCCCAGATTGGCATTGGGATCCAGGTGGGATCACCTATCGTTTCCCAGGCAGGTCGGCTGACTATGTCTTGGAGAGTACAGTTGGCCTAGTAGTAGAGCATGTGCAATTTCGGTCAGCTCCAGTGGCCAACCAGTTTATGGGCAGACTCCCTAGGTTGTCTTGGCATGACATTCATATACGGGATCACGGGGTGGTCAGCACACCTTGGCAGGAGCTTGTCGGAGGAGGTGGCATTGGCAGGCCACCAGATGGCACCTTGTATGGGGCCAAGGATTCTTCACCCTTGTGTGGGGCACAGAGGACGCAGCGGAGCCGAGCAGTGGTGGTAACACTACTGACCCATAGGGAGATTCACTTCTCGGACCCCTCGAGGAGGATTTGCAATGATGATCCATTTGTCGGCGGGCATAGTGATGCGATGGTGGACATGACGGTACTGATTGGTGGTAGTCCGATATGTAGAGGCACAGCTCTAGGACATCACATCCATGGATGTGTGGGAGCCTCTAGCATTGAGCGGTGGATTGCCGGTGGACATGGAGTAGCATGGTGGTGTACCATAGTGTGTGGGACTGCATTGTGGAGTAGGAGTATCCTACATCACATTGAGAGCATGCGGAGAGTGACCGATGCCTGGACACAGTCAGGGCACGAGATGGTACAGGGTGCTACAGCAGTAGCACATGGTATCCAGCAGTATTCAGGGGTATGCCTTAGTGTGCAGTGGCATGTTGAGGAGTACATGGATGACCGGTGGCTTGCGAGGGCGTACGGCGCGGCACAGCAGGGTCTTAGAGTATTGCTTCCAGAGAGACTCATGGACAGGGACATTGGGCTTACCTTTGGGGGTATTTCACCCAGGATCGATGGAGAGACAGAGGAGCGATACTTGGCAGTATCTGTGGGGACTCACACACCTGACTCGCTTCGACATCACTCACAGGTACAGTTGATTATGTTTTTGACCTTTGGCACTTTGGGCGTGAGCAACAGGGTACGCGAGGTTCACCCAAGATATTTGGATGACACTCAGTACACTAGGCGAGAGACTTCTCAGCAGTGGCACTGGGTTGGTGTGCTAGTTGACAGCCATAGGTTGGGGGATGAGATGATCCTTTGCAGAGGTGGTGCATCAGTCATCACTGAGCCTACGCTTGGGGAGCAGGTCATGAGGGAGACATGCATCATTTTTCCCTCCGGGCATGTCGAGATCATGCATGAGCAGAGGATACGGGGTACAGCAGAGGTAGTATCCCAGTATGTGTCTGGGCTCCAGACACTGTATCGATGCTTTGTCGAGAGGGTGGATATGCAGCTAACAGCAAGGTCAGTCATTGAGGAGGAGCAGTCAGTTGCATTGACATCGAGTACCGTGACAGCAGCTACAGATCCATATCCTCTGGAGATGTTGGAGGTAGATGTGATAGTTTGGCAGTGGGAGATGATTACGGGCTGGCGGCAACATCCCAGACATGTTCCATATACCGTTGTTGTTGCTACATCAAATTCTTCTTCTAGGATGGACTGGCGGGAGATCATGAGTTGGTACCCTCTAGATGGTACGGTATTCTTCGTAGGGAGCACAGTCGAGCAGGGGCCCTTGGACATAACAGAGGTTATAGATTCCAGCTGGCAGGGCGGCACAGGACATCATTTTTTCAGCACTCCATCCCGATTTCAGGAGAGCAGGATCGGCTTGGGATTGAGTCACAACTTGGATTGGAGAGAGGTGATGAGTTGGTATGCAGTTGGAGGGGCAGCATATGCAGTTACAGGTACAGCACAGCAGGAGCCCGGGAGCATTGATGCTTGTTGGTGGGCTTCACCTCTGAGAGCATCAGCTATCGCCAGAGACAGTGCGCAGCCTGAGCCGTGGGACTTGGGCGATGATTGGCCATGGTGGCATTGGGATCCGGGAAGATTGTTTGTTGACTGGGACAGAGAGAGATCAGTTTGGGATTCCGGCATTGAGGGATCTGTCCCGAGAGGTTTGACACAGGTGCATAGTAGCACCCAAAGGTTGGTATGGGATCCAGGCATTGGGTCTGAGATGCGGCGGGCCAACAGAGTGGCCCACATATTTCGATTGCTTGAGGGCAAGCAATCTTGGGGCGAGAGGTCTGTAATGTTCCCATTTTTGGTATCACCCGTGACAGGGCTAGGAGGGACTCCCAGAGTTAGGAGCGGACAGGTCACATGTACAGATTGGTGCTATCAGTGGGCTCAGGAGCTTTTCGGAGGAGTTTTGAGGAGTTTTCATGGTGTTCGGAGGCATTCGCTTGATATACTCCACCATCCGAGCAGTTTGGCTTTCGTTCCGATGCATTCCGATAACTTTTGGAATTTTGAGTTATTTATGGGCTTAACTCAGCTGATTATGCTCAAGGTGGCATTCCGGGAGGAATACACGATGGAACACCTTAGTGTAATAGCTCATCGGAACCGGGACGAGGAGACCTACACGATGGGACAGTTAGACAGAGATTTCAGTGACCGGAGGAGGCGTGGTAGCCGATATACCCTTTTCTGCATTAAAAATGAATATTTTATAATATTTTAATAAAAGGGAAAAGTGCTCCATAAATAAAATAATAATAAAATAATGCTCTAGAAGGCTCCAAGGGATCTATAAAAGGAGGGAGAGCTATCTCATTTGGGGATGGTTGATTTGATATTGATATTGAGAGCTAGACTTCTGTCTACTTCAGCACGCCGGTTGTTTAGTCGGTCTGCAGCACTGTTTAGTGCAAACTGAGTGTCTCCGGTCGGAGATCTCACCCTTGGCTCCGGGGGACTTCGAGTGCCTGCTTGAGCAAGGTTTCTTTCCTTCAGTTTCAGTGGTGATTTGCAGTAGTTTCCTGGTGGACATTTTGTAGAGGAGTTACCCCCTTCTTGAGACTGCGCAGGCTAGGGCAGAGGACGCAGATCCAGCTAGGGAGGACGCAGATCTGATGAGCAGGGTTGTTGTGTGGGATTTTGGCAGCGTTTTTCAGTATTTCCAGCCCTGAGGAGTTTGGTTATTTCATCCGGAGGATTTGTGGGTAGATTCAGCCCTTTTGCCAGCGTTTTCTTTGGCTTCTGCGCTGTCACTGGCAGAGACAGCGTTTTCACTGGTGAGGGTTTATTTGGCGTATTTTCGGAGGTGGAGCATCTGCTTCACGATTTCTGGGTTTTGTCCGGAGGATTGAGATCAGCTACCTTTCCAGTTTTCAGCTCATTCCAGTGAGGGGATCAGCCCCTAGTTCCAGTGCATTGCAGCAGCAGTTTTCCACAGTAGTTTCTTCAGCCAGCTAGGACGCAGTCCCTATTGCAGCCATTCTTTATTCTGAGAGGGTCTCCACTTGCCTAGGGCAAGGATAGGTGCACTCATTCTGATTATCTTGTACCCCTATATATGTATTGTCAGATTAATAAAATGGCCTAGTGTTCTGGCATTTTATGTGTACTTGTTCCATATTATGGTTCCGGCATTTTGTTTTATATATCTGTCTGTCATATTTCTGTGCATTACTGGTTATTTCCCGTTGGGGATATTACACAACAGCCTTTGCTCTGCAGCCTCTTGCGTCGGCCTACGCACTACTCGGGAAGGCACTGTCACCCGGAGGCTGAGGTTATGTTGCCCTTGCGCTGCCCTGGTTGGGCCTACATCAGTCCTCCTAGCACTGCGTCAGCCCTCCTGGCACTGTGTTAGCCCTCTTGGCCTCCTATTGCCTTTGCACTACCCCTGTTGGGCTCTCGACTGCTCTGCGTAGCTGCTACAGAGTTGCTACCTCCTCTGCGCTACTCTGGTATGTTGCTTTTCTCCCCTCGTTGTACTCTTGGCCTGGGACTACGCTATCCCCCTCGCCAATACTACCCCTCGCTACAGCTGAAACACTTCTGAAATTCTTAGCAAACAACGCCCTAGAATTCCAGCTTAGCTTCAGTGCTCTGCGATTGTGTGTGTTCTCCAACTGACCCCAAGCCCTCTTCTTATACTTTTCTCGTTGAAACTTCAACGACCGTGATCTAATCTTGAATCGACGGCTAAGATTAGAAGATGCTTGATCCGCATCACTTAAGTCATTCTCATCACATGTTTAATTTAAGTACCTTTAATCTTTTAATTTTCCTAAGTTAGACTTGGGGTCATTAATTAAAAAGATTAATTAATTAAATATCTCTTAAACAGGATAGAATTTCCCAAAACGCTTTCTAGATCTAGGAGATCTTATGTACTCTAGTCCCTCCACAAAGTTTGGGAGCTAGAGCACATCTGATGCTACCCCAACACTCCAAAATGTCAACAAATGCAGAGGCTAGAAGAGCTGCATTGAGGGTTCCAATGGGCTAGAAAGGGCTCGTATTCAGTAATTCCTGAAGGGTTTGAATCAGCCATATTTTCTGTCTCCGAGTGATAAGGTACAACTGTCGTGAATTTCTCTGTGGGGCAAACCACTATTGGTGCCCTAGATGTATTTAGATTCTGCTTCATAATAAAACCCTCAAAGAGTTGTTGCACTGATTTTCCTGCATTGGGTTTTTCCGGGGACATTTGTCCGAAAAATCATGTGTCCTTTGTCATATGTGCATTATGCTTCAGTAAATGATCTATAAATGTGTAGGCTGCTAGTTGTGTTTACTTCGCTATTTTCTGAATATTTCTAAAAATAACTTGTATAATTAAATCACAAGTAGGAGAAGTAAATCAAGATACTGCAATAGGGTTTCTGTAATTTTGTATTCATAAATTTTCACAGTTGCCGGAGCAAACCAACTATAAAGAAGCAATCACAAAAGAAAATAATAATAATAAACTTCAATATTAAGTTGTGAAATTTTATAATAAGTTTTTCTTTGTTCCTCAATGGAGACTAACTAAATACAATTAGAACAGAGATGATGTGGGTTCTTCGAAGCCTCGTCACTTCTTCGGTCCATTGGCATCTCTATCGAGCACCTCCCATCTTTCAGTTATTCTTTGGACACCCCTGGCCACTTCCCCTCAAATAGGGAGTCAGTAGGGCTATCAAAGGGGACATGTATAGACAATATATATAGGTGTTATTTGAATTCTCCTTCCCAAACTCTTGGTTACAAGATGGCCTTCCAGTTAGAGAACTTTCGACAGCTAAGAGACAGTCTTATCATTCATCTTGTGTACACTCAATGCCATTGGCCACATGGATATAGGTTCTTGCTCAACCAATTCATAGTTTGTTCTCATCGTGTTTGGATGATTCTTACCAATGTCTTCCACGGGAGGAGAGGGTATGTCTAATGTCATCTGCAGAAGGTAGGGGCTAATGAGAATTTCATATTCATATGCCTTGTTGCCTAAAAATATAGCAGGTCTTGTGAGACACCTCACAAGGCAAAAGTCAGATCAAGAGACAACAATGAGGTGGGATGCCACTATCACCTCAGCGATCCACCTCCTGCGTTTTAGTGGTATTTCACCATATGAGAGGCTTCCCAATTTACGTCACCTAAAGGATATTCTTGGTCTAGGGTTCAAAGGTGACAATTAAATAAGCTTATCTAAAATACTCAAGCTAAGGACAAGGATCAATTCTACAAGACAAGGAAAAACATGCCTTATAAGCAGCCTATAAAGGACTTATAACCTAGGGATTTTGATGTATGACTCAAAAATAGCACAATTAGGCATACAAAGAGAGAGAAAAGGTTTATTATAATGATATATGTGAAAAATTCTGAATATTACTTTATTCAGAAACCCTACTGTTAATTCTAGTTATACTTATCCTACTTAACAAGTTATTAATGCTCAGATATTCAGATTAACATCGAAGTAAACACATAACAGACTTTCACCGATTCAAATCTAAAACATAAATTCATGCACATAGACAATGTGACACACAAGATTTTCTGGACAACTATCCCCGGAAAAACCCAATGCGGGAAAACAGTTCTTCTGGCTGCTGGAGGGTTTATATTATTAAGTAGTTTCTGAATACAGCAAATCTGGGCACCTTACTGGTTAACCCGACAGAGAAAATGATAGATTTGCAGCTAACCTATTGTTCTGAGACCAAACTGATCCACACCCTCAAACGGGATTTACAAGACTCAGCCAATTTATGGCCCTAGAAACCCCAGCGCTACCCCTGAAGCTCCTGCGTCAGCCCTCTCAGCCTCTGCGTGATTCTGCGTTGGCCTGGAGAGGGTTGTGTAACCCCAGAATGGGTGACGCAAACCCTACGCTACCCTAGAAGGGTCTTTGCATAACCCTGGAGGGTCCCCTGCTGCCTGGTGCTACCCTAGAAGGGCCTGCGTAGCACCTGCATAGCTGAAGCTGCTCTCTGCGCTGCGTAGTTGCTGTTGCTGCCTCTGCTTCTCTGCGCTGCCTCTGGTTGCTCCTCTCTGCCTCTTGCTGATTCTTGGCACTGGGATCAGACCATCCCCTTTGCCAATACTACCCCTCTCTGTAGCTGAAACACTTCTGAAAATTTTTAGCAAACCCGCCCTAGAATTTCAACTTAGTCTCAATGCTCTGCCTCCGTGTGTGTGTGTTCTCCAACTGACCCCAAGCCTTTCCTTTATACATTTCTCGTTGGGAAACCAACAACCATGATCGAATCTTGAATCGATGGCTAAGATTAAAAGAAAGCTTGATCTGTGTGACTTAAGTCATTTCCATCACATGTTTTAATTAATTGCCTTTAATATTTTAATTTTCCTAAGTTAGACTTAGTGTCCTGATTAAAAACATTAATTAATTAATTATCTCCCAAACTGGATGGAATTTCCCAAATCCCTTTATGGGTCTTAGAGATCTCATGGACTCTAGTCCCTCCACAAATTTTGGGAGCTAGAGCACATCTGATGCTACCCCAACACTCAAGAAAACTCAACACTCCCTCTTAGCGAGGAATGTGATCTAGTACAACTCTGCTTCACCCCGAAGCTCTGCACTGGTCTCTGGTGTGGGTCTCTGCGCTGATGCTGGACCTACTGCCCTTCACCACTGCGTTGTTGCTGCCATTCTGTACTACTGCAACATTCCCACCGCCACTGCAACATCTGTATTGCAGCACCCTCTCAATCTATTGTACCGGGCTACCAACTGCTGCACTGCAACTTCAGTCGCTGAGAGAAACAACTGAAGCTCCTGCCCAATCTTTGACAGACACGTCAGTTGGGTTGCATCCTCATCACTGAAGCTCCATAGGCTGCTAATCTGTGCTAACATCTGGAGGATGATGCACAGCCACTGCTCTGTACTGCGTAAGCAGACTCCCTTTGTGTTGTTGAAGTCACATCAGCCCCTGCACTGAAATCTCCCACGTCGCTGCTGCGTTGCGATGTCCTCCTGAAGTCTCTACACTTCTGCTGCGTTGTGATGTCCTCCTGAAGTCTCTACGCTGCTGCAACTTTGCTTTGCGTAAGCAGTTCTGCTCTGCGCTGTTAAAGTCACATCAACCCCTACGTTGTTGCTGCTGCATCTGAACTGCGTTGCTCCCATCAGCCTTCAGCTCCACCTCTGCTTCATCTGTGATTCTCTGCACCCACTGCTCCACTTGTCCCACTACTGTCTTAAGCCACCTGTAGCTCGGATGTGATCCAAGAGATGAGCTGCTCAAGGATCTCGCCCCCACTCTGTAGCTCCTCTACAGATCCATTGTTGAGATTCAACAAGAAAATTTCAGCACCCATGCCTAGTGCATTAAGCACCTACACTAGGGTGGGGCCCACAATGCTATTTTTGGTTCATGTCTATTTTAGTTATCCCTTAATTAAGATGGACAATAAATTGTAATCTATTCTCAATAATAACTTGTAATAGTTAAATGAGAGTGATAAACTCAGTTAGCTAGTGGATTTCGAGTTAGAGGTAGTTGGTGAGGCATGCAGAGTAATTCTAGTTGTAACAGAGTTCGAAGTGCGGTGGTGCGTTAGTTAATGCAGGTTGTAATCAGTTTAACTCAGTTAAGTGAATTAAACTCAGTTGTGCTAGTTGTAACTGAAGATACACTAGTGAGAGATCATGTGAATTAAATATTAATTAATTCACAATCAGTGATCTCACATGCAACTGAGGATTTACTATTATTCGCTGCATGCATGTCAGATAAGGTACAACTGCCGTGAATTTCTCTGTGGGGCAAACCACTACTGGTGCCCTAGATGTATTCAGATTCTGCTTAATAATAAAACCCTCAAAGAGTTGTTGCACCAATTTTCCCGCATTGGGTTTTCTAAGGACATTTGTCCGAAAAGTCATGTGTGTCCTTTGTCATATGTGCGTTATGCTTCAGTTAATGATTTGTAAATGTGTAGGCTGCCTGTTGTGTTTACTTCGTTATTTTCTGAATATTTCTGAAAATAACTTGTATAATTAAATCACAAGTAGGAGAAGTAAATCAAGATACTGGAGTAGGGTTTCTGTAATTTTGTATTCATAAATTTTCACATGGTATCGGAGAGATTGCAGATCAAGTTGAATCCATCAGCAAGGGGTTGAAGATTTTGCTGCAGCAAGGGCAGCTGGAGCAGCACAGATCCGGGAGGTAGCACAACACCAGAGGGACAGCATAGACCCTGCAAGGGTGATGTAGAGTCAATCTGCTCACACAGAGGCTGACGCAGCACCAAAAAGGTGACGCAGATCCTGTCTGCTCACGCAGAGGCTGACGTAGCACCAAGAGGGTGATGCAGTCTAAGGGGGAGTGACGACGTGTCGTTTGCCGTGGCTGGAAGAAATTCCATTCCAAATCCGAGTCCAAGAATGGCAAGAAGCAGGACATGTCCAAGGTGAAGTGTTTTCACTGTCACGAGCATGGGCATTTTGCTACTAACTGTCCACAAAAGAAGAAGAACAAGAAGGTTGGAGGATCTGCAGCTAGTGAGGCTCTTGCCTCGCAATTTGAGCTTGACTTCTCATTGATCGCATGCATGGTGTCAAGTGCATTGGGATCTGTGTGGTATTTGGATAGTGGTGCTTCCTTTCACATGACGGGAGACAAGGAACTTTTAAGTAGCTTGGAGGAGAAGGATCTCCAGATGCATATTGAAATGGCTGATGACGGGCGATATAGTGCTACCAGGATTGGTACCATTACCTTCCAGAGGCAGTCAGGTAAACCCTTTCAATCAAAAGATGTAATGCATGTACCAGGTTTGAAGAAAAAATTAGTCTCAGTTGCAATGTTGAAAGATAGAGGCTATGATGTTGTTTTTAGTGAAGGAAAAGCTTTCCTGCAACACAAAACAACAGGACAAGCCAAGAAAATAGGGATTTGAGATAATAATCTCTACAAGCTGGAGGTAGATGGCTGCGCAGCAATGATGGGCAAGGCGGAGCAAGTGGTGAGCCGGGATGAGGGCGAATTATGGCGCAGAAGATTGGGCCATCTTCACCATGGAGCCTTGGAAGTCATGCAGCAGATTTGTACTGGTCTTCCCAGGGGTACACTTGCGCTGTCAGACACATGCAAGGGATGTACTATGGGAAAATATGTAAAGGTCACCTTTCATGAGAAGGATAACCGAGCTTCGGGGATCCTTGAGAGAGTTCACACAGACGTGTGTGGACCATTCTTTGTTGCTTCGACAGCAAAACATAAGTACTATGCGATATTTTTTTATGACTTTTCTCGTAAGTGTTGGATCTACTTCAAGCAGAAGAAAGATCAGACATTCTCAAAGTTTCTTGAGTTTAAGGCACTGGTGGAGAAAGAGTCGGGGAAGCAAGTGAAGGCTCTGAGGAGCGATAATGGTGGTGAATACATCTCTAAGGAATTCAAGAACTTCTGCAGCAAAGAAGGAATTCGAAGAGAACTGATAGCGCCTCATAACCCACAACAGAATGGGGTCGTTGAAAGAAAGAACATAACGATTGTGGGTGCAGCAAGAGCATTGTTGCATGATCAAGGCCTACCGATGCATCTATGGGCGGAAGCATGCAACACTATGGTATTTGTGCAGAACCGTTGTCCTCATAGGATACTTGGCATGAGTACACCTGAAGAGGCTTTCACTGGTAAGAAACCTGATGTTTCACACTTTAAGATTTTTGGCTCATTTGTTTATGTGCATGTGAACAAGGACGCCAAGAAGAAGCTAGAACCGACAGTTGAGATCGGGATTTTTGTGGGGTACACTGAAACACCCCACAACTATCGTGTGTGTTTGCCAAACAGTAGAATGAATGTTGTGCGATGGGATATAAAATTTGATGAGGAGAAAGCCATGCGGTTGTCCCTTGAGAGGGAGCTAGACTTGCATGCAGAGGAGGAACTGTTGGTTTCCAAGGATGAGCCTCAAGATGTGGAGTAGGCACAATGGCAAAAGGAGCACCACGGAAGCTGATAGATTGAGACTTGATGCTACAGAGAATGTAGGAGCCCCTACTTCACAACGCAGACAGAGACAATCTCCTGACAGGTTTACTGGATACATGGCTCTTCTGAGCAAATGTATTGTGACTGAACCATCTTCGTTTCAAGAAGCAGTGCAGCAACCAACTTGGGTTGATGCAATGGTGGAGGAGTATGACTCCATTGTCAAGAACAGTGCATGGGATATTGTCCCAAGACCAGTCGACAAATCAGTGGTTGGATCGAGATGGATCTACAAGGTAAAGCAAGCTGCTGATGGGAGTGTGGAGAAATACAAGGCCAGATTTGTGGCCCGAGGATTCTCACAGATCGAGGGGATAGATTATGATGCACCTGCTTCAAGGTACTCTTCCATAAGATCCATCCTTGCACTCTCAGCGCAGATGGGTTGGCGCATTCATCAGATGGATGTGAAAACTGTGTTTCTCAATGAGATCATTGACAAAGAGGTATACATAGAGCAGCCTGAAGGTTTCGAGATCTTGAACAGCGAGTCGCATGTGTGCCGACTCAAAAGAGCACTGTATGGGCTGAAGCAAGCACCCCGTGCTTGGTACACTCGGATAGACAGCTATTTCACCGGACTGGGCTTCACCAAAAGTGAAGCAAATGCAAACCTATACCAGATTGTGGTTGAGGGTAAGCTATTGATTATTGTTCTTTATGTTGATGATCTAATTTTGACTGGTGATGAGAAGCTGATACACTCATGCAAGGAGGATCTTGCAAGGGAGTTCGAAATGAAGGACATGGGACTCCTTCATTATTTCCTTAGATTGGAAATAGGGCAGCGAAATGGTGAACTTTTTGTGTCTCAAGGCAAGTATGCAAAGGAGATATTGGGTAAGTTGCACATGGAGAGCTGCAAACCCATGAATACTCCTCTTCCAGGAAATTGGAGGAAAGAAGATGCTACTTCTGGAGAGGTAGCGGATGCTACTGTCTATAGGAAGTTAGTTGGTTCATTGATGTATCTAATGAACACCAGACCAGACATTTGCTACGCAATTAACCAGCTGAGTCAAGTTATGGTTAAGCCTACCAAACTCTTTTGGAAGGTGAGGAAGCATGTCTTGAGATACCTGAGGGGCACATCAGAGTATGGTCTATGGTACAGATGGATAGAGGGAGTGAAGCTTCAAGGCTTCACAAATGCAGATTGGGCGGGTCATCCATCAGACAGAAAGAGCACATCGGGAGGAATCTTTAGCATAGGATCAATAGCAGTTTCCTGGTACAGCAGGAAACAACGATCTGTGGCACTCAGTTCAACAGAAGCAGAATACATGGCAGCAAGTCAAGCTGCATGTGAGGCTATCTGGATGAGAAATATCTTGGTTGGTTTGTTTGGTTCTCAGATGGATCCGATAGTGATTCATTGTTTTTGGAATCTGGCTTATGTGATCCATAATTTGTTTAAAAAACTGCTTTTGCTATTAATCACATATGATCAGAGTTGCATTAAACTCTCGATTAATCTTGTGTTTCATGATAGGTCCAAGCACATAGATATCTAGTACCAACATCTCAGAGATTGTGTGCAGAGAAGAATAATGTTGCTTCAGTACATTCCCACGAAAGATCAGGATGCAGATATTCTGACGAAGGCACTCACCAGGAGCAAATTCGAATACCATAGAGACAGGATCGGGGTGAAGGATAATCCCTTTCTTGTTGAGAGGGAGTGTTGAGATTCAACAAGAAAATTTCAGCACCACGCTAATTGCATTAAGCACCTACACTGAGGTGGGCCCACGATTGCGCACAGTACCGGTGCATGTCTATTTTAGTTATCCCTTAATTAAGATGGACAATAAGCGTAATCTATTCTCAATAATAACTTGTAATAGTTAGCGAGAGTGATCAACTCGGTAAGCTATTGGATTTCGAGTTAGGAGGTAGTTGGTGGGTAGTTGGTGTGGCATACAGAGTAATTCTAGTTGTACTTGGTTAGATGTGATGGCGATGTTAGTTAATCGAGGTTGTAATCAGTTTAACTCAGTTAAGTGAGTTAAACTCAGTTGTGATAGTTGTAACTGAAGATACACTAGTGAGAGATCAAGTGAATTAAATATTAATTAATTCACAATCAGTGATCTCACATGCAACTGAGGATTTACTATTATTAGTTGCATGCATATCAGGTCCAGTGGAGACCCAGTTGAGATTTAGGTGAAAGGGAAGTTGACTATCAGTTGTAGGATTATTGGGTTGCACACATGCAACCAAACACCCATTAGAGTGCCCATGACACTTGCGCAGTCAAGGAAGGCCACAATTCCTATCTTTTAGGGATTGCATTCATCAGGGATTACGCAAGCAAGGCAGGATGTCTGGAGGCAATAAATTGGTTAAGTATTGGTCAGTTTTTGCATGACAGTGTGAGACAATTAGCTGAGTACTGGAGGGCTCTTGTGAGAAAAGTTTTGTATGTAATTGTTTCATGAACCATGTTGAATATACATTAGAGGATAGTGGCGTTTTGAGCAGCAAGCTTTCCCCGGGAAATTTCTGTGTTGTGGTTTGATTTGATTCTTCTTTACTTCATGTGATTGGCGATTGTGTTTTTAATTCCACAAAAGATTTGTAAAAGCGATTTAGTATTTAACTTTAGTACATTGTTAGATCGGGTGAATCCAAGATATACATGCATGTTGTATAATTTCTATATCTATGTCGCCCCACTTTCGTGGTTCATGAGCGCTCATGGCTAAGTCATCTTTTGAACCATCATCCGCCACAACCGCCTTGGAAGTAGAAGCTTCCTTGTCCTTCTTCTTCTGTGGACAATTGCTGGAGAAATGTCCTAATTGCCGCACTGGAAACACTTGATCTTAGATAGATCATGTTTCTTCTTCCCATCCTGCCTCTTTGATGCCAAGGCTGCATCTTCTTCCTCTTCCTTCTTCACCTTTCTTGACCCCGTGTTGTACTGCCTCTCGGTGAATCGGCGGGGTTCTTCTTGACAAAGGATTGCCCACATATTGTCCCAGTCGGGAAGGTCTGCTCTGCCCAAGACACTTTGGACAAAGGTTTACCACTCTTCTATGACCGCATTGAGTGCAGTCCTTACCATCACATCATCCTCCACCTCTGCTCCCGTGGCAAACAACTGATCTCTAATTGTCTGTAATCTGAAAAGGAAAGGCTCTATTTCTTCTCCCTTGGTCATCATGAATGACCAGAACTAATTCTCCAGAAGCATTTTCCTATGGATGGACTTCCCCTCATATAGAGTTGTTAAGGCTTTCCACATTGCATTAGTTGTTTTCTTTTCAGCTATATGTGGAACTATATGGTCCTTAACCCCATCCATTATGAAACGTTTGGCATGTGCCGCAGCTTCCTCGTGCTTCTTCAGGAGATCCATAGCGGTCAGTGTGGCCAGGACTTTTTCTGCATGGTCTCTTAGACCTATGCCTCCATGACTACCAGGATTCTGGCCTTCCAGACTACAAAGTTGGACAAGTTTTCCAACCTATCCTGATCACGTAGTCCGTGAGGTGCCATATGCTCAGATCTACTCTGTCGGAACAAATCTTCTTCTCCCCGCTTCGCTAATGAAGCTCGGATCTAGGGTCCTTGGCAAAAAAGGCACCCTATGCTCCCTCTGGCAACTGATTTCCTCTCTTGGAAATCCACCAAATCAACAACGAAACAACTCTCTTCGATCCTCTGGTCGATCTGCAGATTTCTTTGGCTAAAAACCCTCTAAGAAGTTGATCTACTCTCGTTCTTTGTCACTTAGTACTTAGGCTAAATTCTGAATCTTCAAAAATTTAACCCCACCAGCAACTTCTGAAGTTCTGCAACACTTTTCCGGCACTTCTGAATCAGCACAGCTTCAAATCTACGTCACCCTAGTTGGTCTTTGCGTGAGCAGACAGTCCCAGTGTTGTCTTTGCGCAGAAAGTACGTGGGTCTGCGTGGAGATTGTGTAGGACTGCATCACCCTGGCCTCTGCGTGGCTCTACTCCCTCTGTTGCTGTGCTATCCCTTCAGATCCAGATTTTTGTGGCTGCTGCTACTTTCTGCAGCAAGATTCTTCAGTCTTCTGCTGGTGACCCTGCTAGATCTACAATTGCTCCGATACCATGTGAAAATTTTTGAATATTACTTTATTCAGAAACCCTATTGTTAATTCTGGTTATACTTCTCCTACTTAACAAGTTATTAATGCTAAAATCTTCAAATTAACATCGAAGTAAACAGATAACAGACTTTCACCAATTCAGATCTAAAACAGAAATTCATGCACATAGACAAAGTGACACACAAGATTTTCTGGACAACTGTCCCCAGAAAAACCCAATGCGAGAAAACCGGTCTTCTGGCTGTTGGAGGGTTTATATTATTAAGTAGTTTCTGAATACAGCAAATCTGGGCACCTTACTGGTTAACCCGACAGAGAAAAAGATAGATTTACAGCTAACATGTTGTTCTGAGACTAAACTAATCCACACCCTCAAACGAGATTTATAAGACTCGGCCAATTTCTGGCCCTGAAACCCCAGCAATGCCCCTGAAGCTCCTGCATCAGCCCTGTCAGCCTTTGTGTTCCTCTGTGCTGGCCTGGAGAGGGCTACGTAACCCTGTAATGGGTGACGCAGACCCTACGCTACCCTAGAAGGGTCTTTGTGTAACCCTGGAGGGTCCCTTGTTGACCAGCACTGCCCTAGAAGGGCCTGCGTAGCTGAAGCTGCTCTCTGCGCTTCGTAGCTGCCTCTGCTTCTCTGCGCTGCCTCTGCTTGCTGCTCTCTACCTCTTGTTGATTCTTGGCATCGGGATCAGACCATCCCCTTTGCCAATACTACCCCTCTCTGCAGCTGAAACACCTGAAAATTCTTAGCAAACCCGCCCTAGAATTTCAGCTTAGTCTCAGTGCTCTGCCTCTGTGTGTGTGTGTTCTCCAACTGACCCCAAACCTTTCCTTTATATTTGTTTCGTTGGGAAACCAATGGCCATGATCTAATCTTGAATCGATGGCTAAGATTAAAAGAAAGCTTGATTCGTGTGACTTAAGTCATTTCCATCACATGTTTTAATTAATTACCTTTAATATTTTAATTTTCCTAAGTTAGACTTAGGGTCCTTAATTAAAAATATTAATTAATTAATTATCTCCCAAACTGGATGGAATTTCCCAAATCCTTTTCTGGGTCTTGGAGATCTCATGTACTCTAGTCCCTCCACAAATTTTGGGAGCTAGAGCACATCTGATGCTACCCCAAAACTCAAGAAAACTCAACAATATAATCAACAACGGAATCCACAAACCTTAAATTGACCCTAAGTTGAAGCCTTAATGTTGAATTACGGTTTTTCTAGCCCTAGAATTGCCTAGGGTTGATGACATCAGCCCTAGGCAAGGACTTCCAACCATGCAAATTGCTATATTTTGACGTTTAAAGGATCGGCAAGTTAGAACAAGCTCTAACTAGCTCAACACTCATGCCTTAGTTGAATTCGGCCTCAAACCCTAACCCTAGCGACTTGCCTTTAAGGGTTGAAATTTTCAGAACTCAAATTTTAGGAGGGTGAGATTTTAGAACCAAATTCTAGGGCCAAAATTTTAGGAAGAGAAGAAAAATAAGAGATTTTGAAGTTTTTTATTTTTTACGATCAATATGGATGCTAGTGCCTTCTCACTACTTGGGAGATGGAGTCCAAGGGAAATTTTACTGTGGAAATATCAAACCATGGAAGAGAGTAAGGGGAAAAACCCTAAGTTTTCACTTTAAAACCCTAGCTATCATTCAATTTGGGGATAGAAACTAAAGAAAAACTCTCTAGGAGGTTCTCTCGGGAAGTTCAAGATTCTTAATTAAAGCGTGCAATATTTTTACCAAGAATTTCATATAAAGATAAGCATTTAGACATGGAATATAGAAACCCTAGTAAAAAAGTACTCACAAGATGTCAATGAACAGTCCTTCCTAATCCCAAAATGACATCTCCACAATAAGGACTAGTCTCCAATAGCAAAAATCCACAAATATCACATCTCCACAAGAGTAGCAAGGTACAAGAGCTAGGTCAAATCTTTAGAATAGGTTGAATTAATCCACAAGTGATGATGAAAAAATGGGTGAGGTGACCTTTTACTTATATGAGGTCTACCTAAATTGATTTCTAACTAAGAAGCCCCTACATAAGTTTGATTTTTGAGTGGACAAAAGTAAATTAGGTTTATAAGCCAACCCACTAGCTTTTACAACATAATTTGCCATTATAAGCCCACACGTGTGAGCCATAGGGCTAAAAAAGTGATGTTGTCATGTCCTTTTTGGGCTCCAAATGCTCCACCAAAACAAATTCAAGGTCGAAAAAGTCTCTAAGCATCGTGATCATCCTCCATTTGAGGAAAATCCCAAAATCATGTATCAAAACAACTCCAGGGGTCTAAAATCTAGTTGTGGATGTCACATGTCATCTTCATGGCTACCAAGTGAACAACGTGGTGACTCCTATCTCCAGCGTTAGGGCTCCATCGAGTGCAACAAGTCCTCAATCATCATAAGGATGACCATTCTCATCTAGGCCCTGGATCATGGCATGGTGTTAATTTTAGTTAACAATGGTATGTTCTATGCGTAGGACAATTACTTCAATGTTCCTTTAGGAACCCAATGACAATTTCCAATTTAGATTTCCAATAGCAATCACATTAACCATTATAGTAAAAGTAGATAGAACATGAAACAAACTACAGAATGTTGGTCAAGGTTGTCATTGATGTCAACATGGCATTAACCGAGATGTCAATATTCTTGAGATGTCTGGTTCAAGATGATGATGTCATGCCAACAATGAACATGTCAAATCACGAAGAAATCAAACCACTAATGAAAGAAGCACTAAGAAGTCCTTGATCTAATGTTGCATGCACTTGATGATCTAGATCTTAACCCGCATACAGTTTGATACTTGATAATGACATATGATGATCATGGTTGGAGATCATTTGAGGGTTGGAAGACTATTTTGGAGTTCTAATAATGCTGCACTATAACATATCACTGCACCATTATGTGATGACATGGATGATGCACTCATTGCTGGACATTATCATGATGACGTGGATGTCCTATATGTTCCTATGATGATGAAGAAAACAAATAATGGAGAAGACAAACAATGGAGAAGCCAAACAAAGAAACCAGACTGTCCTAATCATTTTCTGCACTAAATAATTCAAGGGCAGTCAAAAAGAAAATTGTTTTTCACCACCTTAGAGGCAGCCTTTCAAAATGGATCCTATACCATCTTGTAGAGTATAGTTTTCCCTTTCTAACGAGCCTTTGCTTGCCCCGAAACTCTCAGCGGTTTGTGAGAAAATGATTTTTTAAGTTTAAAAATAATTATTTTTTTTAAGGCTAGCCGACCTACACTCGGACATTCATTTCGGCCTCCCTCCAAGAGACATGTCCCTTTATTAAAGGTCGAAATCTAGTATAAATTGACGTCCAACACTTCATTTCACCATAAAAATTCGGTGATCATTTCAGAGAGAAATCACAGGAGCAGGACAGAGGTCGAGGAGTACTAAAAATTACAGTTTGGGGGGCAAAGATTCCTTTATTCTTCCAGCTCAAGAACAGTATATAGTTAGTCCTTAAACAAGTGGACAGAAGGGAGCTCGGTGTTTTGGACCAGCAATAAGTCTTAAAAGAACAGTGAGTTTGATTGCAGAACTGTGGTGAATAAGAATATACTTCGGAACTATGTAGACTCTCTTTTGTGGAGACCCTCTTTTGCAGATTTGCGGAAAATATCAGCATTTCAGATCTGTGGAATACTCTTATTTTCAGACCTATTGTAACCATCTATTTAGAATGGAGGTGATGATTTTTCAGACCTGTGGGAGGATATAACCTGTGGAGATCACCTTGAATCAGCCTTTTGAAGCAGGTTTTAAAGGCTAATGTGAAGGTTTTGGACAGTCATCTTGAGCATACTTGAAGGCTAATATGAAGACTAATCTATGGCGGAACTGAAGTTGAAGAAGAAAGTCCTGAAGCAACTTCTTGAAGAAAATTGAAGCAATTTGATCTTGGAGAGTATCTTGGGGTAGCTTATTATAGACACTTTATTGGGGCAGTCCAAAAAATATTTGGTGTGCAGACCTATTGATTAGGAAGCATCTTTTGAAATCCTTAAAGCAATTGAAGACCCCTTGCTGTAGCAACCTTTCAAGGCTATAGAAGGCAGCCTTGAAATTGCAGTCAATCTTGGCAGCAACTGAGTGCATTATTGAAGGGTGTTTTTTTGAAAGCACTATTAAAAGCATTTTTAGAAATATTGTTGAAGAATTAAAGCTGTGACCAAGCATTACTTAAAACCTCCTTGAGCAGTTATATAGCAGTCCTTGAAGAACCATTGAAGTCATCCCTTGGTTGAAAACATTGTGAAGCATTTAGAGGAACCGTTGTGAAGACACCTTGAGGCATCTTGGAAGAAGTATCTTGGAGCTTTGAAGAACTGTTGTGCAGATCTAAAAGAAACTTTTGAGCATTGCTGAAGACGCCCTTGGAGAGTTCTTGAGGCAACATATTGAAGACACTTGAAGACCATGATGTGTTGCTGAAACCATCATGAGGTGACCTTGAAGATTTTGTTTGGGTGAAATGAAGAGTTGTGGAGACACCTTCATGATAAGACAAGGTTGTCATTGATAAAGTTACGTGGAGACTAAGTGATGGCATTGCAGAAGATTGACAGGGCTCGTTGAAGAAGACATTGGGAGCCATGAAGAATAACCAAAACATATTTTGACGAAGTGAAGTTGAGGATTGGTGCCCAAGAGGTTGGAACCTCATAGAGACAAGGTCGGTGCCTTGGAAGATAGGGTTGGAGCCCTAGAGGTTGGTGCCTCAAATTGACAAGGTTGGAGCCTTGGAAAATCCAAGTCGGTGCTTGGCATAATAAAGGTTGGAGCCTGGAAGATTGGAGTCTTCATCTAGTGTTAGAGCCCTATACTATTATTGTACTTGATACTATTATTGTACTTGAGCCCAGCATCCTTCTAGCTGGCTCTGCGCTGTCTGGTACTAGTTGTCTCTCTACTGCTGTATTTTCGGCGTTGGATCAGATCATCCCTTGCCGATCTCTGCCCCTCACTGCACTGCAAACTCGCTTCGAATTCCTCAACAAACCCCACCCCAGAAATTCGACTTCGCTTCAGTGCTCTGCATGTGTGCTTGTTCTCCAACGGACCCCAAGCCCTTCTCTTATACTTTTCTCGTTGGAAAACCAACGATCGTGATCTAATCTCTAATCGACAGCTCAGATTAAAATACTGTTTGATCCACGTCACTTAGAATATTTCATCACATGTCTTCAATTAATTCACTTTAATTTTTCTAATTCCCGAAGTTAAACTTAGGGTCCTCATTAAAAAAAATATTATTTGAATATCTCATACACCAGATGAAATTTCTCCAAACGCTTTCTGGGTTTTGGAGATATTGTGTGTCTTAACCCCTCCACAAAATTTCGGAGCTAGAAAACACCCGATTCTACCCAAAATCTCAACACTCCCTCTTAGCGACGAGTGTGCTCTAGCAATACATCCACATTGAAGTATTGCCTAATATCGGCATCGATCTCTGCGCTACTGATGCTTGGCCTGCTGCCCTCCATCCACTGCGTTGTTGCTCCTTGTACTGTTGCCCATGCCTCTGCCACTGACACTGCAACATCTGTACTGCAGCTTCCTCTCAAATTGTTGCACCGTGCTACCAACTACTGCACTGCAATGTTGAGATTTTGTGTATTTGGGGTAGCATCAGTTATGCTCTAGATCCCAAATTTTGAGGAAGGACTAGAGTTCACCTGATCTACAAGACCCGGAAATGGATTTGGGAAATTTCATCTGGTTTAGGAGATATTAAATTAATTAATTATTTTAATGTATTTCCTAAGTTAAAACTTAGGAAAATAAATCAGGCAAAGTGAATTTAATTATTCTGGTGGTAAGTTAATCTTAAGTAACATGGATCAATCTTTCTTTTAATCTTAGCCCATTAGTTAGTTGAATATTATGATTGATTTGTCAACGAAAATATAAAAGAAAAACTTAAGTCATTAAAACACGGAGGCAGAGCACTGAAGCTAAGCTGAGATTCTAGGGCGGGGTTGCTAAGAATTCTCAAGTGTTTCAGTTGCAGGGAGGGGAATTTAGACCAAGGGGATGATCTGATCCCGGGGTCTAGAATACACAAGAAGTAGAGAAGAGATCAGGAAAGACAGCGCAGAGAGAGGCAGCAGCAACAGTAGCAAAAGACAGAAACATCAGCAGCAGCAGTAGCAAGGACAGCGTGATTTTTAGGAAACCCTTCAGGGGTTACGCAAAGACCCTTAGGGGCAGCGTAGTGACTGTGTCACCCGATGCAGGGTGCCTTGATCCCTTCACATTGACAGAGCTACATGGAAGTGAGGCGGATCATGGCCGGCTCGGGGGGGGGGGGGGGGGGGGGGGGGGGGGGGGGGGCACGAGCGAGCTACGACGACCTTGGAATAGTTACGGAACAAGTGGGCATTGGGTGCCTCGTCACGAATGAGCGAACGGCCGAATGCGAATGCGGAAAAGGCAGCGTAATAGCAGCAGCTGATGTAATAGCAACAACGCGAAGGCTAATGTGACTTCGCAGTGTTGCTTACGGTGCGAAACACGCGGCAACCTGAAAGCCCGGAAGGGACGCGCGGTGCTAGCGGCAGTTCAACAGGAGTTGATGTGACTTTGATAGTCTGAAGGGGAAGTCGATTACGAAAAGCGGTTAGCAGCGCAACTGCATCGTTCTTTAGATGCCAGCACAGATCTGTAGCCTATGGAGCTTCAATGATGAGGATGCAGCCCATTTGACTTGTTTGTCAAAGATTGGGCAGGAGATTCAGTTGTTTCTCTCAACAACTGAAGTTGCAGTGCAGCAGATCAGCAGTGGCAGTGCTATGAGCAGCATAGATGTAACATATTGAGAGGGAGCTGCAGTATAGTGGTTGCAGTGGCAGTGGCAGAATCATGGGCAGCAGTACAGAAATGGCAGCAACAGTACAGAGTTGAGTGGTAGTAGGCCAAGCATTAGCAACACAGAACCAGTGCCCAAAATCGTGTAATGCATAAGTGTGATGGATTGCTAGAGCACACCCTTGATGCTAAGAGGGAGTGTTGAGATTTTGTGTATTTGGGGTAGCATCAGTTGTGCTCTAGGTCCCAAATTTTAAGGAAGGACTAGAGTTCACCTAATCTACAAGACCCAGAAATGGATTTGGAAAATTTCATCTGGTTTAGGAGATATTAAATTAATTAATTATTTTAATGTATTTCCTAAGTTAAAACTTAGGAAAATAAAATAATTAAAGTGAATTTAATTAAACACGTGATGAAATTGTCTTAAGTCACACGGATCAATTCTTTTAATCTTAGCCATTGATTAAAGATTTAATCTTGGCCTTTGAATTGTCAACGAGAAAAGTATAAAGGAAAGGCTTGGGGTCATTTGTAAAACACACAGAGGCAAAGCACTGAAGCTACGCTGAGATTCTAGGGTGGGGTTGCTAAGAATTCTCAAGTGTTTCAGTTGCTGAGAGGGGAATTTAGACCAAAGGGATGATCTAATCTCGAGGTCTAGAATACACAAGCAGAGAAAAGAATCGGCAAAGGCAACGAGCGCGAGAGGAAGGTAGCGACGCGAACGGCAGCAAGAACTGACGTGATTTTCGGAAGCCCTTCGGGGGTTACAGAGACCCATAGGGAGACGTAGTGGCTACGTCACCAGTCTTGGACATGAGAAGTCCACTGACAGTACAGAGCATTGGAGGCCTTCAGAACACTAACATCACGGCCAACAAAAAAAAAAAAAAGAGACTGTTGACAGTCGTCTTCGACATCTAGGTTTCTAGGCCACAGATCTAAATTTGAAGTTATAAATCCGTTTGAAGTGTGGTCGTCGTGTGTGGTACCAAGATCAACAGGTATTTTGAATCTAAGTTTTCTCTGTAGGGTTCTAGATCTTAGACGAGTTGTGTATTGAGAAATATTCTTAATAATAGAGCCCTCCGGCCATTAGGGCAGTTTTCCCACATTGGGTTTTTCCGGGGACAGTTTGTCCAAAAATAACTGTGTCACTTTGTCTATGTGTGCATGTGCTTATTCTAGATCTGAATTGGTAGAGATCTGTTATGTGTTTTGCTTTGATGTTAACTTGAATTTATTCAGTTGATAATTTGTATAAGTAGGAGAAGCTTAACCGGATTAACAGAAATAATTTCTGCATGAGAATTAAGATTCAGAAATTTCTACATGCAACTCAATTGTTGAGAAGTAAGCAACTGAAGGGCCCTTGCCCAATCACTGACAGACAAGTCAGTCGAGTTGCATCTCATCATTGAAGCTCCCTTGGCTGCTGCCTTGCGTTGTCTCTCTGAAGCCACTGCGCTGTTGTTGCTCTGCATTGTGTAAGCATTGCCCCTCTGCGCTACAAAAGTCCCATCAGCCTCTGCGCTGCAAAAGTCCCATCAGCCTCTGTGTTGCTGCTTCTACGTTCCTGCTTCCTCTGCACTGCGTTGCTCTTCTCTACAGCATCTCAGCTTTTCCCTCTGCTTCAGTGTGATCCTCTGCACCCACTGCTCCTGTCATCCCGCCACTGTCTTAAGGCCCCCATAGCACATATGTGATCCAAGAGTGTTGGCACCTCAAGGATCCTGCCTTCCATATGTAGCTGCTCTACAGATCAATCTTGCCCCACCTCTTCTCTCGAGGCGCATGAGCGCTCATAACCACATCATCCTCACTACCATTGTCACCTCTAGCTGCTGCTGCCTTGGAATTAGAATATCCCTTGTCCTTCTTCTTAGGATAAGTGTTGGCGAAGTGTCCAAGTTCGCCACAATTAAAGCACCAGACCTTTGATAGGCCCCTCTTCTTCTTCCCTTGCTATCGTCGTTCCTTTAATGCAAGAGTTGCATCCACTTCCTCCTCCTTCTTCACTTTGCTACTTCCGGTGTTGAATTCCTTCTTGGTCATCCATCGGATCTCCTCCTGTCGAAGGATGGCCCACATATCACCCCAATTAGGGAGTTGTGCTCTGCCCAAAATGCTTTGGACAAAGGTTTCCCACTCAACAGTGATAGCATTCAGGGTTGTCCTTACTAAGAGTCCCTCATCCGCAGTTGAGCCCATGGTAATTAGCTAATCCCGGATAGTCTGCAACCTGGAAAGGAATGGATCGATCTCTTCCCCTTTGTGCATCTGGAACATCCTCATCTGGTTCTCCAGAAGCATCTTACGTTGGATGGAGGTCGCCTAATACATCGTGGTCAGAGTTGTCGACACCTCATTTGTCGTCTTCTTTGCGGCAATGTGTGGGACCACGTGACCCTTCACCCCATCCATGATCAGGCGCTTTGCCCGCGCTTGATTCTCGTTAAACTTCTGAAGAGCGTTTGCATCGGCCGACACAGCTACGACATTCTCTGCGTGTTCCCTGACGCCGTACTCCTCCAGGACTGACAGGATTTTGGCCTTCCAAATCGCAAAGTTAGACACACCGTCCAACCTATCCTAATCACGCAGTCTGTACGGGGCCATCTAGCTCAAATTTGTCGAAACAAGTACTCCTCTCCCTCTTCCTGCTGCAATACTCAACAGAAAACTAGATCTAGGTTTCTTGGCGATAAAAACCCTCTATAGTAGATGCTCCCTCTAACAATTGATTTCCCTCCCGGAAATCCTCCGCCAAAACAACTGAATCAGTCCTCTACGATCACCCTCCTGATTGAATCTCAGATCTATTTGGCACAAATCTGCTGAGCGACTGTTCTCCTCCTGCTTTTGTCACCTTTTCTAGGCACTGTTTTGCACCGACATAACCTGTGCCACACCAGCAACTTCTGAAGATCAGAAGCTCAGCTTCCATTCTGTGGCAAACTACACAACAATCTCTACACGGACTGCGTCCCTCTGGCTGGCCTCTGCGTGATCAGACTGGCTCAACGCAGTGCAGGCTGCTCCTGTGTCACTCTGGAAGGTTGTGCGTTGCCTCTACGTGGCCTCTGCGTCAGCCTGCCTGGGTTGTGTCCCTCCTGGTGTTGCACTGCCCTCTTATGGATCTCTGCTGCTTCAGCTGCCCTCTCTGCAGCAATTATCTTCAGCCGCTCTATTGGTGGATCAGTTTGATCTGCAATGCTCTAATACCATGTGAAAATTTCAAAACAGAAATCCTACTGCAGTGTCTTGATCTACTTTGCCTACTTGTTTAATTAACTTAACAAGTCATTTAACTGAAGTATTCAGAAAAACATTAAAGCAGACACAAACTGCAACCTACACATCTACAGATCATTTACTGAACAATATACACATGTGACAAAATTACACATTTTTCGGACAAATGTCCCCGGAAAAACCCACTGCGGGAAAACTTGTGCAGCAGCTCTAAAGGGTTTTATTATTATGCAGAATCTGAATACAACATTATGGGCACCAGAAATGGTTTGCCCTACAGAGAAATTACACGGCAGATGTACCTTTCACTCGGACACAGAAAATATGGCGGAATCACACCCTCAATCGGGATTTACAGATAGCGAGCCCTTTTTAGCCCACCGGAACCCTCAGCACTACCTTTGCAGCCTCTGCGTCAGCCCCTACTGGTCAGCGTCCCCACTGCGTCAGCCCCTACTAGTCAGCATCCCCACTGCGTCACCCTCACTGGTGTTGCGCTGCCCTGGCTAGTCCTGCATCACCCTTGCTGGTGTTGCGCTGCGTAGGTTGCGCTTACGCAGCCTCTGCGTGGTGCTGGCTGAACTACGTCCTCCTAGTTGGCTCTGCATTGTCTGGTACTAGTTTCCTCTCTGTTGTTGTATTCTCGGCCTTGGATCAGATCATCCCTTGTCGATCTCTGCCCCTCACTGCACTACAAACTTGCCTTGAATTCCTCAGCAAACCCTGCCCAGAAATTCGACTTAGCTTCAGTGCTCTTCTCCAACTGACCCCAAGCCCGTTTCTTATACTTTTCTCGTTGGGAAACCAACAGTCGTGATCTAATCTCTAATCAACGGCTCAGATTAAAAGACTATTTGATCCATGTTACTTAGAAAATTTCATCACATGTGCTTAATTAAATCCCTTTAATTTTTCTAATTCCCTAAGTTAGACTTAGGGTCCCCATTAAAAAAAAAATTATTTGAATATCTCATATACCAGATGAAATTTCTCCAAATGCTTTCTAAGTCTTGGAGATCTCGTATGTCTTAGCCCCTCCACAAAATTTCGGAGCTAGAGCACACCCAATGCTACCCAAAATCTCAACACCAATAGGGGAAGGTGAACCACTCACCCTATGGTCACTAATAGCTCCAAGAATTACCCCAATCCCCCAGGAGCTCCCAGAGCTCAGTGTCCAACTCAAGCGGGACCCTCATAAGAGGGTCTTTCCACGACTCCAAGTCTCTCTCAGAAGGCTAAGAATTTTACCTTCCCTAAGGGTTTCGTGAGGATGTCTACAACCTGCTCATTAGTCTTGACGGTTTGGAGCCTTATTGCTCCCCGTTGTACCATATCCCAGATAAAGTGGTACCTGATATCAATGTGCTTGGAGCAGTCGTGGAACATGGAATTCTTTGAAAGAAGAATCCCACTCTAGTTGTCGTAGCATATCACGGTGGTATCCAACACATGCTCAAATAGCTCACTAAAGAGCTTCCTCAACCAAACAGCTTCACAACAGGCCATACTAGCAGTAATGTATTCGGCCTCGGAGGTGCTTAAAGCAACCAATTTATGCTTCCTGCTCATCAAAGATATTGAAGCAGACCCCAATGAGAAGCAACATCCAAGTGTGCTTTTACGAACCAGCACATTGCCAGCCCAGCCAGCATCAGTATATCCATGTAGCCTCAAATTTCCTGCAGTGTATCTCAGTCCATAGTTGATTGTGCCACAGAGATATCTCAAGGGATTCTTAGCAGCAATCCAATGTATGTGATGAGGCTCGACCATAAATTGACTCAACGTATTCACAGTGAAGCATATGTCCGGATAGGAGTTTACTTAAAACATCAGGGCCCCCACAAGTTGTCAATACTCGGAAGGATTTTCCAATTCGGGCCCAGCAGCACTTCCACATAGCTTCTTGAAGTTGAGTTCCATCAGAGTAGACACAGACTTACAATCCACCATCCCACATCTCTTGAGCAGCTTCACAATATATTTTCCTTGAGAAAGGAAAATTTCACTTGGCTTTTGGTAGACCTCCAAGCCTAAGAAGTAATGCATCAAACCTAGGTCCTTCATCTTGAACTCAGAAGCCAACTCCCTCTTCAATTGATAAATGAGAGGGTCTGCACCTGTCAAAAAGACATCATCTACATAAAGGACCAGAATGAGAGGCATGTCCTTTTTGTTGAGATTTTGTGTAGTACAGGTAGCATCGGATGTGCTCTAGCTCCCAAAATTTGTGGAGGGACTAGAGTACACTTGATCTACAAGACCCAGAAAGAGATTTGGGAAATTTCATCTGGTTTGGAAGATATTTAATTAATTAATTATTTTAATGTATTTCCTAAGTCTAAACTCAGGAAAATTAAAAAATTAAAGTTAATTAAATTAAACATGTTATTAAGTCACACGAATCAAGATTTATTTTAATCTTAGCCATTGATTCAAGATTTGATCATGGTCGTTGGTTTCCCAACGAGAAAAGTATAAAGGAAAGGCTTGGGGTCATTTGTAAAAACACACTGAGGCAGAGCGCTAAAGCTAAGTTGATATTCTAGGGCAGGGTTTGCTAAGAATTCTCAAAAGTGTTTCAGCTGCAGAGAGGGGAGTTTAGACAAAGGGGATGATCTGATCCTAGTGTCTAGAATCAGCAAGAGACAGAGAGTAGCTTCAGAAAGGCAGCGCAGAGAATCAGGAGCATCAGCAGCAAGAGGGCAGCAGCTGCGCAGCGCAGGCGCAGCTTCAGCTACGCAAGTGTTGCGCAGTCACTCCCAGGGCAGAGTAAGGCAGCTGGAAACCCTCAGAGGTTACGCAAAGGCCCTTAGGGGCAACATAGGGACTGCGTCACCTAGTCTGGGTTTACGCAGCCCTTTCCAGGCTAGCGCTGAGGGACGCAGAGGCTGCAGAGGCTGACGCAGGGACTTCATGGGCAGCGCTGGGGTTTCTAGGGCCTAATTTTGGCTGAGTCCTGTAAATCCCGTTTGAGGGTGTGGATCAGTTAATATTTTGGTTTCAGAACAGCGGGTGAGTTGCAGATCTATATTTTCTCTGTCGCGTTTTTCCAGATCTGGAACCCAGATTTGTTGTATTCAAAAATACTCTTAATAATAAAACACTCCAGCAGCCAACAGACCGGTTTTCCCGCATTGGGTTTTTCCAGGGACTATTTGTCCAGAAAATCACGTGTCATTTTTTCTGTGTGCATGTACTTTTTCTAGATCTCAATTGGTGAAAGTTTGTTATGTGTTTTCTAGATCTCAACTTTTCAGTTAATAACTTAATTAAGTAGGAGGAGCATAACCAAATCTAACAGTAGATTTCTGCATTAGTAACATTCAGAAATTTTTACATGGTATCAAAGCAATTGCAGATCTAGGAGGGTCACCAGCAGAAGACTGAAGGATCTTGCTGCCGAAAGCAGCAGTAGCAGCAGAAGGCCAGATTTGAAGGGACAGCGCAGTTTCTGAGGAAGCAGACTCGCGCAGAGGGCAGGGTGATGCAGTCTTAAGATGTCTCCCAGCAGATCCATGCACTTACTGCGCAGAGGCGACGCTGGGATTGTCTGAAGCCAGCCAAGGTGACGGAGATCTGAAGTTGTCAGATCCAGAAGTGCCTGAGGCAGAGCTGCAAAACTTTAGAAGGTGTTGGTGGGGTTAAATTTCTGAAGTTTTCATAATTTTAGCCTAAGCACTAGTGACAAAGAGCAGGAGGAGATCAGCTTCTCAGAGAGTTTCTAGCCAAAGAAACTTGTTGATCGATCAGAGGATCGAAGAGAGTTGAATCATTGTTTGATTTGGCAAATTTCCAAGAAGGGAAATCAGTTGTCAGAGGGAGCAGAAGATGCATGTTTCGCCAAGGACCTTAGATCCAGATCTCTAGCACAGAGAAAAGGAGCTCCGACAAATTTCTGAGCATATGGGTCCTCATGGACTACGTGATCAGGACAGATTGGATGGCCTATACAACTTTTCAGTTTGAAAGGCTAGAATCCTGATAGTCCTAAAGGCATATCATCTAAGAGACCATGTAGAACAAGTCCTGGCCATGCCGACCGATGCAGATCTCTTGAGGAAGCATAATGAAGCTGCGGGACATGCCAAGCAGCTAATAATGGATGGAATTAAGGACCATATTGTCCGACATATAGCTGAGAAGAAAATAGCTAATGAAATGTGGAAGGCCTTAACGTCCCTATATGAGGGAAAATCCGTCCAGAGGAAGATGCTTCTGGAGACTCAGATGTGGTCATTCATGATTACCAAGGGGGAAGACATGCAACATTTTCTCTTCATATTACAGCCGATCAGAGACCAATTGACTTCCACTGGTGCAAAGGTGGAGGATGATGTGATGGTCAGGACTGCTCTCAATGCAGTCACAAATGAGTGGGAAACCTTTGTCCAAAGTATCTTGGGCAGAGCGGACCTCCCAGACTAGGAAAGCTTATGGGAATTCATGCGTCAAGAAGAACTCCGCAGAATCACCAAGAAGCAGTACAGCACGAGATCAAGTAAGGTGAAGAAGGAAGATGAAGAGGATGCAGCCTTGGCATCAAAGAGCCAACAGGGAAAGAAGAAGAAGGATCTATCAAAGATCAAGTGCTTCCAGTGTGGTGAACTAGGACATTTTGCCAAAAATTGTCCTCAGAAGAAAAAGGACAAGGAAGCTTCTTCTTCCAAGGTTGTTGTGGCGGATGATGGGTCAGAATATGATGCAGCCATGAGCGCTCATGAACCACAAAAGTGGGGCGACATGTATCTGTAGAGGAGTTACAGAATAGAGGCGGGATCCAAGAGCAGCTCATCTCTTGGACCACATCCGAGCTACGGGAGCCTTAAGACAGTAGCGAGACAAGTAGAGCAGTGGGTGCAAAGATCATGGATGAAGCAGAGGCAGATCTGAAGGCTGGAAGGAGCAGCACAGTGCAAATGTAGCAGCAGGGTAGAGGCAACAGCAGCGTAGGGGCTGATGTGACTTCAGCAGCGCATAGCAGAGTTGCAGCAGCGTGGGGGCTTCAGGAGGACAGGGCAGTGCAGTAGCAGCGTGAGAGATTTCAGCACAAGGGGTTGATGTGACTTTAGCAGTGCAGAGGGAGTCTGCTTACACAGTGCAGAGTTGTAGCTGTGCATCATTCTCCCAATGGCAGCAAAGATCAGCAGTCGATGGAGCTTCAGTGATGAGGTTGCAGCTCAACTGACTTGTCTGTCAAAAAAGATTAAGTAGGAGATTCAGTTGTTTCTCTCAACAACTGAAGTTGCAGTGCAGCAGTTGGCAGTGGCAGTGCTATGGGCAGCATGGATGCAGCAGATTGAGAGGGAGTTGCAGTACAGATGTGGCAGTGGCAGTGACAGCGTCATAAGCAACAGTACAAAATGGCAGCAGCAGTGCAGTGTTGAAGGGCAACAAGCCGAGCATCAACAGCACAGAAACCAGTGCCCAAAATCTTGTGATACATGGTGTGACGTATTGCTAGAGCACACTCTGTGCTAAGAGGGAGTGTTGAGATTTTGTGTAGTGGGGGTAGCATCGTATGTGCTCTAGCTCCCAAAATTTGTGGAGGGACTAGAATACACTTGATCTACAAGACCCAGAAAGGGATTTGGGAAATTTCATCTGGTTTGGGAGATATTTAATTAATTAATTATTTTAATGTATTTCCTAAGTCTAAACTTAGGAAAATAAAATAATTAAAGTTAATTAAATCAAACATGTTATTAAGTCACACGAATCAAGATTTCATTTAATCTTAGCCATTGATTCAAGATCTGATCGTGGTCGTTGCTTTCCAAACGAGAAAAGTATAACGGAAAGGTTTGGGGTCATTTGTAAAGACACATAGAGGCAGAGCATTGAAGCTAAGCTGAGATTCTAGGACATGGTTTGCTAAGAATTCTCAAAAGTATTTTAGCTGCAAAGAGGGGAGTTTAGACAAAGGGGATGATCTGATCCCAATGTCTAGAATCAGTAAGAGACAAAGAGTAGCTTCAAAAAGGCAGCGCAGAGAAGCAGGAGCATCAGCAGCGAGAGGGCAGCAGTTGCGCAGCACATGGGCAGCTTCAACTACAGAGGTGTTGCACAGTCACTCCTAAGGCAGCGTAAGGCAGCTGGAAACCCTCAGAGGTTACGCAGAGACCCTTAGGGGCAGCGTAGGGACTACGTCACCCAATCTAGGGTTACGCAGCCCTTTCCAGGCCAGTGCTGAGGGACGCAGAGGCTAACGCAGGGGCTACAAGGGCAGCGCTAGGGTTTCTAGGGCCTAATTTTGGCTGAGTCCTGTAAATCCCGTTTGAGGGTGTGGATTAGTTAATATTTTGGCTTCAGAACAGCCGGTGAGTTGCAGCTCTATATTTTCTCTATCGGGATTTTCCAGATCTGAAACCCAGATTTGCTGTATTCAGAAATACTCTTAATAATAAAACCCTCCAGCAGCCAGCAGATCAGTTTTCGCGCATTGTGTTTTTCCGGGGACTAGTTGTCTAGAAAATCACTGTCACTTTGTTTATGTGTGCATGTACTTTTTCTAGATCTAAATTGGTGAAAGTCTATTATGTGTTTTGCTTCGATATTACTCTGATTTTTTCAGTTAGTAACTTAATTAAATAGGAGGAGCATAACCAGATCTAACAGTAGATTTCTACATTAGTAATATTCAGAAATTTTCACACTTTTCAACCTTGAAATATAGGTTAGGATCAGCTTCGCTTCTTGTAAATCCCAGCTTCATAAGATAACTATCAATCCTCTCATACCAAGCCCTAGGGGCTTGCTTCAACCCATAGAGGGATTTCTTCGACCTGTACTTCAAACCCCTCAGGTTGTTCTACGTAGACTTCCTCCTTAAGCGAGCCTTGTGTTAGTCACCCATAATTTTCACTATCCAAAGATACTAAGTATCGGTTCTAGATTTCTAGAAACAAAGTTCATAAACATTGTGAGTTCTAGAAATCTCACTACCTGCATTATCCTTAAGATAATTTTTTCACTATCTCATCATCCCTCATGTCAATGCTCAGCTCACCCATCCCAGGAGACCCATCATGGGCTCATGTCACTCAGTTTGTCTTTGTTATGTCACCTTTGGCCTCAGCCCTCTATTTTGTTTTTGCCTAATTCCTCTATTGTCCATCTAGGGTTTTTAAGGGCATATTTTTCTTGGTTTCATGACCTCCATGGTTAAACATCAACAAGGCTTGTATCTTGATGCTCTTACACCTCCTCCCATCCTTAATATACCTTCCTAAACATTTCCCCTCACTCCTATCCCTCAAATTCATCATTTTTCTACAAAATCTAGTCTATGGCCACAATTTGACACTTTTTAAGACTAGGCCTGTGTTTTTCCCTTTTGGACCCCTTACCCTCACTCAATCCTTGAAATTCCACTTTCCCCTACTCCCTGACATCTATCTCTATCCCCCAAAATTTCCCCAAGAATTTAAACAACCCTTAACCCCTTCATTCCCCTCCCTCTACAAGGTAGTCCTAAATCCCCTACCCCAAACCCTAAATTCCTCTTCCAACTAAGCTACGGTTTGCTATGGAAAAGAGGCATAAGAGCAGAATATCCATATGGTAGGTCATATCAGCGATCATGAAGCCATCCAACTCCTAAACATCATGCCTCGATCATTTTCCAAGAATTCATTCCAAGGGCCTAGTCATTTGCCACACCTAGGGC
Organism: Pinus albicaulis; assembly: GCA_034641835.2. NCBI lineage: Eukaryota > Viridiplantae > Streptophyta > Pinopsida > Pinales > Pinaceae > Pinus > Pinus albicaulis. The sequence goes on from CM076584.1 coordinate 58,904,298, forward strand.
CAGTTTTGCTTAAAAATATGTTTCTGACCAAACAGAGATGAATTTGGCAAAAATGAGAGAGGTTTTTGTCCATCATAGGGCCAAGAATAAAAACCTCCTTCAGTTTTTACATAGGTATCATGGTTTGGAAGCAATATCAAAAACACAGGTGTCCCAGGAGAATTTATGCACTACTGGAGTGACCTTGGGAAAATAAGGTTTTCTCACAGCTGGAATGTCCAAATGACTTGCTTGATGAGTCAAAGACAACTAGACTTGAAGAGCTTCCCAATGAGCTATCAAAAGCTTAATTTGGAGTTAAGGAAGGCCTCCAAAAGTTGTCTGCACCAGCACTCTGCATTTCTGCACCACCATTCAGCACTTTTTGACCAGTGTTGGGACAGTCAGTTTTTGGACAAATAAATGGACACCAAATGGAAAACCAAAAGCAGTCTTAGAAAGTAGACTCAACAAGCTTTCCAACGAGCTATCACGGAGCTCATTCCAACACGGGGAAGGCCTCCAAATGCCCTCTGCAAATTGGCGCTACGCACAAACAGAGCGGCGCTACGCACAGAGGAAACTAGGCCAGAATTGCCAAAAATTGGTCAAAATCAGTTTTTCTTTGGGAAGAATGACAAACATAGTCAAAAAGGTGATAACAGAACCTCCTTCATAACAGCAGAGGGTTTCAAAGGTTTCAAGTTGCCCTCTAGGGTTTGGCACAAAGGCATTAACTCCACATCATCAAAGGTTAAAAAGGTAAAGAGTATTGGTACAAAAAGCATGAAGGTTTCAAAAGGATAAGATCAGAGATCTCAAAAAGATCAAAGGAGGGTAAAGGGCCCCATTGGAGTTAGTTGAAAAGTTTGTGAGCGCAAGAGAGACATCAAAAGGCTTCCATACTCTCGCAAAGAAGAAGCAAACCATTGGAGAAAATTTTTGAGAGTTTTGTGCAAATTTGAAAAAAAATTCAAGCACTACGCACAGACAGCCTATCACCCAATTTGCTCAAAAAGGCCCAAAAACTCAAATTTCTTGCCTCCAAAGCTACAGCTTCAGTCAAAAGAGGTTGATAATTCTCTTCCTCACCTTGCAAGCAATCTTTTCATAAACAAGGAAGACATTCAAGACTCAAAATGACCAAACCCTAATCTCCATGAAAGATCAATTTGTTAAACTCCTGGGATAGGGTTGGCCAACTTGAGAGGTTATCATAGTTGTAAAAACATTCATGAATAGCAAACTTGCTTCCAAACTCTGGAGCCCTCCTTGACTTTTCACCTTGCCCCTATTTGCCAAGGTTTGCCCTCACATCACTCAATTGCCCTCCCTAAACCTAAAGACCCTCACCAAGCTAAAGATCCTCTTGTCCTAGGCCGGTCACCCTATCTAAACAAGAAATCAGTAGGTCAGAGGCAGAGTTTAATGAAAATAAAGATGGTGACAGCAGCAATGAGGAACAAGATAAGGATGATGGAAATGATGAAGACATTGGGGCAAAAAAACAGAGTCTGAAGGGGAAGAGCAGCAGGGTGATGGTGGAGACCAAGAAGGTAATGAAGAGAATGATGAATATGGCAGCCAACAAGAAAGTTCACATGACAACCATTAGGAAAAGTAATTGTACATGACAGTAAGCACAATAATGGTGCAGACAGTGATGACATGACTGAAGATGATGATAAGAGAAGAAACAAATGAAGATGATGAGGAAGTAAAGGACCAAACACAAGAAATTGATAAGGCTACAAAATAATTTGAAAATGAAGGCATTGACCAAGACAGTGATACAAATGAGACAGTCAATGATAGCTGTCATGACTGTCATGACACTCATCATGCCTCCATCATTTTCCAAGAACTCATTCCAAGAGTCGAGCCATTTGTCACTCCTAGGGCTAGTTTTGCTTCAAACTATGTTTCTGACCTAACAGAGATGAATTTGACAAAAGTGAGAGAGGTTTTTGTCTATCATAGGTCCAAGAAGAAAAACCTCCTTCGGTTTTTACACAGGTATCATGGTTTGGGAGCAATGTCAAAAATACAGGTGTCACCGAAGAATTTCTGCACTGCTGGAGTGACATTCGAAAAATCAGTTTTTCTCACAGTTGGAGTTTCCAAATGACTTGCTTGATAAATCAAATGACAACTAGACTTGAAAGGCTTTCCAAAAAACTATCACGGAGCCAAATCCGACATCGGGAAGGATGTAAAAACAGCACTACAAGTACACCTATTTTTTTGCTGAAGTGGCGCTACGCACAGAGCAATGTTGGCATTTTGGCTTTTTGACTAGGCTACGGGAGCTGGATCAAGAAAACACAACCATTTCTGGAAAGTAGACTCATCGGCTTTCCAACGAGCCATCACAGAGCCAAATCTGACATCGGGAAGTGATCTAAAACTTGGTTGCAAAACACCCTATTTTTTTGCTAAAATGGCGCTACGCACAGAGCAATGTTGGGAGATTTGATTTTTGAACAGGCAAATGGCATCCACTCAGCACAACTCAAGCGTTTCTGAAAAGTAGACTCGTCAGGCTTTCCAACGAGCCATCACGGAGCCAAATCCGACATCGGGAAGTGGTCCAAAACTTGGTAGCAAAACACCCTATTTTTCTGCTAAAGTGGCGCTATGCACAGAGCAATGTTGGGAGATTTGATTTTTGAACAGGCAAATGGCATCCACTCAGCACAACTCAAGCATTTCTGGAAAGAAGACTCATCAGGCTTTCCAACAAGCCATCACGGGTCCAATTCCGACATCAAGAAGGCTTCCAAATTCCCTCTGCAACACGACGCTGCGCACAAGAGAAGTTTGGCCAAAATTGCCACATAGAGATCAAAAACCTAAAAGAGGCAAAAAAGCATGACAGCCTTGGAGTTTTGGCTGAGGCTTCTCAGCAGGTGTCCAAGACCTCTTGAAAGACCACTCCACAAATTTTGAGGCAAATTGGACAACTTTTTGTTTTTTCCAAATTTTGACCCCTAGGAGCGCAGCACCCTAGGCGCTACGCACAAAATTGGTGCATCCTCAGCTCTCAAAGTTTACATTTTTGGATTTGTCACATCACCAACAGTCTACTCACCAATTTGCAGATCATTTGGAGCATTTTTACCCCCTCAAAAGGTCAAAAAAATCAAAAATTTGACCTTTCTGCCTCCTTTTCAGACCAGGTGTTACGCACAGAGCAATGTTGGGAGATATGATTTTTTAGCAGGTAAATGGCATCCACTCAGCACAACTCAAACATTTTTGGAAAATAGACTCATCAGGCTTTCCAACGAGCCATCACGGAGCCAAATCCGGAGTCGGGAAAACCTCCAAAAGACTGCTGCAAAAGGGCCTATTTCTGCACTACGCACCTGGCATTTTTTCACTGTTTGACACAATGTGCTACACTCCTATAGATGACTGGGCAAAATGTGCGTTTGGCAAGTTTTCTCATGCTTGTCAGGGCCTAAAAGTCAATATAATTGCTATTTTGGGCCAGAAAAGATAACAAATTAGGATATTTCTTTTTAGCCAATAGGCTTCTAGATGCTCTAGTAGGCTCTCCTCTCCTTGTTTGTTATATAAGGCATGAGGATTCATTGTAAACATTGGGGGCACTTGATGTGTTTAAGAGCAATACATGGTTTTATGAGCTTGGAGAAGAAATTGGTTTTATGAAGTGAATGAATGGCTTGTTTGGCTTGATGATGGAAAAGCATGTTTGCAGGATTCCATAGCTTGGTGAATGGTGATGTTTTCTTAACTTTTTAATGTTTTCTTGTCCTCACTTTTGTTTCATTCTGCTTGGTTGCTATAGATCAGAAAAGTATAGGTTGAGACATGCTCATGGAAGCACCTCAAACCTCTTGTTTGCTATAGCTTTGATGTTTTCCTCTTTTGGTCATCTTAAGGAATTCTTGCCTGCTCCTTAAGTCCACTAAAAACTTGTTTTTGTTTTATGAATGGTTAGTATGCTAGCTTACAAGTATGATTCATGGTATGCCCTGTTTATTTGAAGTTTCCAAAACTCTATCTTGAAGCTTTTCTATGGAATATTGATTGATTAGATTAAGTCAAAGAGGTCTCGTTCGATCTTGCCCTTTGCCCATGCTTACCAACTTATTTCAGAGTTCCCAATAGCTTGATATATGTTGTTTAGGAGTTCCCTCTCCATAAATTGAGTTATTTGTTTATCTTATGTGTTTTCCCAAAAGCTGAAGGTGAATTTCTAAAGTTAGGAGTTATAATGCTTCTATGTTTCACTGGAATGTTCATCTTACATGTTTATTAGTTTGAGTATTGTTCATAGAGATTAATGGTTTGCCCTACCTCATGAGTTGTTGCTAAAGACTATATATGTTTAAGATCTCTTAGTTTTTCTCAAACTTAATGTTCATTACACCTCATACATCACCTAAAGGATCCATTAACCTTGCTAAATCGGCCCTGCAGTACACCCTGTTTCATCATTTAGACACCCTTGACTTCATCTGACCCCATAGCCCTATTGATTTGATAACCTCTCACTCCACCTTTCCTACTTAATCATCTTACCCCAACCCAAAACAAACAAACAAAAGTGCACTTAACAACTAGTCTAAAATCAATCACCCAAAGCGAACAAGTTCACATCCTTCACATAATAGAGAGAGTCATCTCTGAGTCTAGGAAGGCTAGGTCCTAGAACTCCAAAGACTGGTCTGATGTTACCCTATCATTTGGTTTACCAATCTACCAAATCACGGGACCCTAACATGATGGCGATCACGGTGGGGCCTGAGTAAGTAACAAGCTTAGATATCCTTAAGACCTCAGAAAACCTACAAACATCCTTAGATTGGTATTCAGTTGCTGATGGTGGACAGCAACCTACCTTAAAACATTTGAAATCATCCACCTGGCGACTCCACAACTCTCAATAGACTTAAAGACTCCACTGGATGAAAAACCTGAAACATGACCAGTCATCCTAGAAAGAAAGAGCACTCAAACCTAAGTTGGATTCAAGAAATTATTGTTTTTATCTATAACTATGTTCTATCCTACTTTAATCTTGATCAAGAATACATTGATGAGATCTACATTGATCATTGGAAAGATCTCAAGCCTCAAATTTCAGACCATGAGCAGACTTATGCACCTGTGCTTACCCCAGATTCACCTGTGGAAAACCTAGTGAAACATGAGCCTCATGCTACCTTTCCTCTTCTTGCTGAAACCTCAAACAGTCATAAATCTCTTTTTACACTACCTATACCCACAAAGGTCCCAGAAAGATACAAGCCTCTGATTTTACCTCCTATCTTCCAAGCCCTCCCTGCAAATCTTACAAATAAACTACCTAGATTTGATGGAGAAAACTCAAAAGTCACCGTTGAAGAACACATTCAAAATCTTGAGAATTTACTTGACCTTTTTGAAATAGAAGAAGATGATGTGCATATTAGAATGTTTGCCTTATCATTACAAGGAAAAATTAAGAGTTGGTTTAAGGACCTTCCAGCTGCAAGCATTATCAATTTTCATCAATTCACTCAAGTCTTCCTAGATAGGTGGGTGATCATGGGAAATGAAGTTCTCATCATAGAGGAATACAAGCAATTAAAAAGACAACCAGGGGAGACAGTACAAGACTTTTCAGCCAGGTTCAATAAGGTATACAATGCAATACCTGCTAAGATAAAGCCACCTTCAGGGTGGGCTCTCTTGCACTACCCAAGTACTTTTGACCCAGAGATAGAATTCCAGATAAGAGAAAAAGACCCTTCAAACCTGGAAGAAATGCAGAATATGGCAATTACTGTGGAATTCAACATACTGGAAAGAGAGGAAAAGTTAAAAGAAATAAGGAAGGACAAAGCAGCTCAAGAGAAACTGACCTCTTCAGAGGTAAAGCTAGAGATGTTGACAGATACAATCAGCAAAATGATGCATATACTTGGCAGGAAAGAGGAAGAATACAAGGTTGGGGTTGGTGCTGATTATTCAGAGCAGCCGGTAGCATTTTCTTGGGAGAAACCGAATCAGTCATTTCAATGCAAAGATAGCTATCAAAACATACTGGCTGACCAAGGTTGCAAAGAAGAAGATGTGAAAAGTTGTCAAGTAAGTACTATATGCCTTCCTACATCTTGTGCTTCACTATTAAGAGAGTATTACAAGCAAATTGAAAATAGAAACAAGGTAGAATGCTCTAATGAATCAGTAAGGGAGGAAATGGATAATACAAACCCTTTTTCAAATCCAGAAGTTCTCCCCTCAAATCATCTTGGTATGACTGTTTGGATTACAAAACCAGAAATGGAAAATGATCCAACACCTCTTGAGTCCCTACCCTTGTGCTTCGAATCACTTCAGATTGCTAAAAGAAAGGCTATTGGCCATGAATACTCTCCTTTTCATATGATAAAACAATCTACTGATCAAGTGTGTATAATAGATGACATTCCTCCTATGAATAAGCTGTCCAAATATGATCAATATGATGATGATTATGTTCTCCAAACTCAAGACAACACTACAAAACAATCAGTGATTAGTTTGTGGGACAAAGACAGTCATTTTCAACAGCTCAAATACAGTGATCATCAAATACCACTCAGCTATGACAGTGAAGAAGAAAGTGCAGAAAGTTTGGGAGAAAGGGAAGGGTTTTTACCTCTTTGTTGTACTTCCTTTCAGTTCATCAAAGACAACCTTAATGCAATCAGAAGTCAGCAATATTTGGGTATTGTTTTCAACAACAAAGAACACATTCAGCCCTATGTCCAACCTTCACAAGAGAAAGAGAACAACTATGGCTCTTTTCAACCAAGTTTGCTAGAGGACAACATGGCAATATATGATGAGTATACCAGTTCAGATGATCATGAAGAAGAGGAAGAGTTTCTTTTTCAAAAAAGTCCTAAGCTCAGCCAAGTGGAGGAAGAAGCAGGCCTGGATCAAGCTTATTTTCCAAATATTCACATTCAGGTATTGTTTCATGATCCCTTTGCTGATTTGTTAAAAACATTTGAAGAGGGAGTGAAATATGTTAAGAGCAGTTAGATGCAAGGTTTAAAGAGAAGTTTAGGCACCACTGTTCAAAAGAAAGTAAGATGGGAGTGGCCCTTTTGTTTGTCCAACATACTCAAGGAGCTAAACCAAGATCCCTCATGGAATCATCTGCTTGACTGGTTGTGTTGGAAAAGGGAGTTCACCAGCTGAATGTATATCATGTATAGTTTAGATTGGGATAGATAGAAATGCAAATTCAGATTGTTTTGAAAAAAAAGAAAAAACTCAAAAACATAGAAAGAATGAAAAAGAGGGCAGATTTGAAAAGAGGTAAAGCCCCATACCCAAAAAATAGTACTACTGAAAGTGAGCAACCTTAAATGCCACTGCTGGTTCAAAAAGAAAGTCTTGTTTCAGTCATCTAGCGTAATCATGGCTGAACGTGTTTAAATTTATGTTGATAAGTTAGTGAAAGAGAGCTTGTCAAAACATTCAAACTTGACTTGTCAAGAAAGATAGATTAGGGATGAAAGTTGTTGGTTCCACATGCTCAAATCTGAACCAAAGAGGAAAATAGGGATGCTTAACAAATGATATATTACTGCCCTTATGTTTCCTAATTTTTGTTTGTACAGAAATGAAATTTGTGTGCAGGTTGTTCTTATGCCACAAACTCATGGTAAGTCAGATTGTTTAATCCTGATTTGAACCATGCTTTCAATTTCATGTTTATAGTTTAGTGAATGAAATCCTGTCAAATAGCTTAATCTTGGCAGTTGAGTAGTCTAAGTAGAGAATAAAAAGAGTTCACGAGCCTAATCTGAACCCTTGGAAGTGATAAGAGTAAGAGTAGATAGTTTGTTTTGCTTTCAAAAGAAGAAAATGTCAAGGGTTTGCTAGTCCAAATGCACCCAAGGAAGAAAAATGTTAGGCAAGTAGGTTGGGTAGGTAGAGATGAAGTTGAGCTAATCATGTCTTTCAGATTATTGAGATCACAACTTCAAGCAAGCATCAGCAAGTGAAAAGAGGTAAAAATCTACCCAATGGATGAGGCACTAGTCTTCATAAAACCAGAGATCTAAAGTTCTGGACACCTCTTAAAAAGGAGTTGCCCTCCCCAAGTGGAGCCACTGTTAGTCATCCATAATTTTCACTATCCGAAGATGACTAAGTATCGGTTCTAGATTTCTAGAAACAAAGTTCATAAACATTGTGAGTTCTAGAAATCTCACTACCTGCATTATCCTTAAGATAATTTTTTCACTATTTCATCATCCCATCATGTCAATGCTCGGCTCACCCATCCCAAGAGACCCATCATGGGCTCATGTCACTCAGTTTGTCTTTGTTATGTCACCTTTGGCCTCAACCCTCTATTTTGTTTTGCCTAATTCCTCTATTGTCCATCTAGGGTTTTTAAGGGCATATTTTTCTTAGTTTCATGACCTCCATGGTTAAACATCAACAAGGCTTGTATCTTGATGCTCTTACACCTCCTCCCATCCTTAATATACCTTCCTAAACATTTCCCCTCACTCCTATCCCTCAAATTCATCATTTTTCTACAAAATCTAGTCTATGGCCACAATTTGACACTTTTTAAGACTAGGCCTGTGTTTTGCCCTTTTGGACCCCTTACCCTCACTCAATCCTTGAAATTCCACTTTCCCCTACTCCCTGACATCTATCTCTATCCCCCAAAATTTCCCCAAGAATTTAGACAACCCTTAACCCCTTCATTCCCCTCCCTCTACAAGGTAGTCCTAAATCCCCTACCCCAAACCCTAAATTCCTCTTCCAACTAAGCTACGGTTTGCTATGGAAAAGAGGCATAAGAGCAGAAGATCCATATGGTAGGTCATATCAGCAATCATGAAGCCATACCAACTCCTAAACATCATGCCTCCATCATTTTCCAAGAATTCATTCCAGGGGCCTAGTCGTTTGCCACACCTAGGGCCAGTTTTGCTTAAAAATATGTTTCTGACCAAATAGAGATGAATTTGGCAAAAGTGAGAGAGGTTTTTGTCCATCATAGGGCCAAGAATAAAAACTTCCTTCAATTTTTACACAGGTATCATGGTTTGGAAGCAATATCAAAAACACAGATGTCCCAGGAGAATTTATGCATTGTTGGAGTAACCTTGGGAAAATAAGGTTTTCTCACAGCTGGAGTGTCCAAATGACTTGCTTAATGAGTCAAAAGACAACTAGACTTAAAGAGCTTTCCAATGAGCTATCATGAGCTTAATTTGGAGTTAAGGAAGGCCTCCAAAAGTTGTCTGCACCAGCACTCTGCATTTCTGCACCATCATTCAACACTTTTTGACCAATGTTGGGACATTCAGTTTTGGACAGGTAAATGGACACCAAATGGAAAACCAAAAGCAGTCTTGGAAAGTAAACTCAACAAGCTTTCCAATGAGCTATCACAGAGCTCATTTCGACACCGGGAAGGCCTCCAAATGCCCTCTGCAAATTGGCGCTACGCACAGAGGAAATTAGGCCAGAATTGCTAAAAATTGGTCAAAATCAGTTTTTATTTGGGAAGAATGACAAACATGGTCAAAAAGGTGATAACAGAACCTCCTTCATAACAGTAGAGGGTTTCAAAGGTTTCAAGTTGCCCTCTAGGGTTTGGCACAAAGGCATTAACTCCGCATCATCAAAGGTTAAAAAGGTAAAGAGTATTAGTACAAAAAGCATGAAGGTTTCAAAAGGGTAAGATCAGAGATCTCAAAAAGATCAAAGGAGGGTAAAGGGCCCCATTGGAGTTAGTTGAAAAGTTTGTGAGTGCAAGAGAGACATCAAAAGGCTTCCATACTCCTACAAAGAAGAAGCAAACCATTGGAGGAAATTTTTGAGAGTTTTGTGCAAATTTGAAGTAAAAATCAGGTGCTACGCACAAACAACGTATCACCCAATTTACTCAAAAAGGCCCAAAAACTCAAATTTCTTGCCTCCAAAGCTACAGCTTCAGTCAAAAGAGGTTGATAATTCTCTTCCTCACCTTGCAAGCAATCTTTTCATAAACAAGGAAGACATTCAAGACTCAAAATGACCAAACCCTAATCTCCATGAAAGATCAATTTGTTAAACTCCTAGGACAGGGTTGGCCAACTTGAGAGGTTATCATAGGTTGTAAAAACATTCATGAATAGCAAACTTGCTTCCAAACTCTGGAGCCCTCCTTGACTTTTCACCTTGCGCCTGTTTGCCAAGGTTTGCCCTCACATCACTCAGTTGCCCTCCCTAAACCTAAAGACCCTCACCAAGCTAAAGATCCTCTTGTCCTAGGCAGGTCACCCTGTCTAAACAAGAAATCAGTAAGTCAGAGGCAGAGTTTAATGAAAATAAAGATGGTGACAGCATCAATGAGGAACAAGATAAGGATGATGGAAATGATGAAGACATTGGGGCAAAAAAATAGTCTGAAGGGGAAGAGCAGCAGGGTGATGATGGAGACCAAGAAGGTAATGAAGAGAATGATGAATATGGCAGCCAACAAGAAGGTTCACATGACAACCATGAGGAAAAGTACTTGTTCATGACAGTAAGCACAATAATGGTGTAGACAGTGATGACATGACTGAAGATGATGATAAGTGAAGAAACAAATGAAGATGATGAGGAAGTAAAGGACCAAACACAAGAAATTGATAAGGCTACAAAAGAATTTGAAAATCAAGGCATTGACCAAGACAGTGATACAAATGAGACAGTCAATGACAGCTGTCATGACTATCATGACACTCATCATGCCTCCATCATTTTGCAAGAACTCATTCCAAGAGTCAAGCCATTTGTCACTCCTAGGGCTAGTTTTTCTTCAAACTATGTTTCTGACCTAACAGAGATGAATTTGACAAAAGTGAGAGAGCTTTTTTTCCATCATAGGTCCAAGAAGAAAAACCTCCTTCAATTTTTACACAGGTATCATGGTTTGGGAGCAATGTCAAAATTACAGGTGTCACCGGAGAATTTCTGCACTGCTGGAGTGACCTTGGAAAAATCAGTTTTTCTCACAGCTGGAGTTTCCAAATGACTTGCTTGATGAATCAAATGACAACTAGACTTGAAAGGCTTTCCAACGAGTCATCACGGAGCCAAATCCGACATCGGGAAGGAGGTCAAAACAGCACTGCAAGTACACCTTTTTTTTTTGCTGAAGTGGCGCTACGCACAGAGCAATGTTGGGAATTTGGCTTTTTGACTAGTCTACCGGAGTTGGATCAAGAAAACACAACCATTTCTGGAAAGTAGACTCATCAGGCTTTCCAACGAGCCATCATGGAGCCAAATCCAACATCGGGAAGTGGTCCAAAACTTGGTTGCAAAACACCCTATTTTTCTGCTAAAGTGGCGCTACGCACAGAGCAATGTTGGGAGATTTGATTTTTGAACAGCCAAATGGCATCCACTCAGCACAACTCAAGCATTTCTGGAAAGTAGACTCATCAGGCTTTCTAACAAGTCATCACGGAGCCAAATCTGACATCGGGAAGTGGTCCAAAACTTGGTTGCAAAACACCCTATTTTTCTGCTGAAGTGGCACTACGCATAGAGCAATGTTGGGAGATTTGATTTTTGAACAAGCAAATGGCATCCACTCAGCACAACTCAAGCATTTATGGAAAGAAGACTCATCAAGCTTTCCAACGAGCCATCACGGGCCCAATTCTGACATAAGGAAGGCTTCCAAATGCCCTCTACAAAATGGCGCTATGCACAGGAAAAGTTTGGCCAGAATTGCCACATAAAGATCAAAAACCTAAAAGAAGCAAAAAAGCATGACAGCCTTGGAGTTTTGGCTGAGGCTTCTCAGCAGGTGTCCAAGACCTCTTGAAGGACCACTCCAGAAATTTTGAGACAAATTGGACAACTTTTTGTTTTTTCCAAATTTTGACCCCTAAGAGCACAGCACCCTAGGTGCTACACACAAAATTGGTGCATCCTCAGCTCTCAAAGTTTACATTTTTGGATTTGTCACATCACCAACAGTCTACTCACCAATTTTCAGATCATTTGGAGCATTTTTACCTCCTCAAAAGGTCAAAAAACATCAAAAATTTGACCTTTCTGCCTCCTTTTCAGACCAGGTGTTACGCACAGAGCAGTGTTGAGAGATTTGATTTTTGAGCAGGTAAATGGCATCCACTCAGCACAACTAAAACATTTTTGGAAAGTAGACTCATCAGGCTTTCCAACCAGCCATAATGGAGCCAAATCCGGTGTCGGGAAGACCTCCAAAACACTGCTGCAAAAGGGCCTATTTCTACGCTACGCACCTGGCATTTTTTCACTGTTTGACACAATGTGCTATGCTCCTGTAGATGACTGGGCAAAATGTGTGTTTGGCAAGTTTTCTCATGCTTGTAAGGGCCTAAAAGTCAATATAATTGCTATTTTGGGCTGGAAAATATATTTGTAAGATATTTTTGTGCCTTGGGCCTTGAAAGGCCTCAAGGACAAGTTAGAATATTTCTTTTTAGCCAATAGGCTTTTAGATGCTCTAGTAGGCTCTCCTCTCCTTGTTTGTTATAAAAGGCATGAGGATTCATTGTAAACATTGGGGACACTTGATGTGTTTAAGAGCAATACATGGTTTTATGAGGTTGGAGAAGAAACTCGTTTTATGAAATGGATGAATGACTTGTTTGGCTTGATGATGGAGAAGCATGTTTACAGGATTCCATAGCTTGGTGAATGGTGATGTTTTCTTGTCTTCGCTTTTGTTTCCTTCTACTTGGTTGCTATAGATCAGAGAAGTATAAGTTGAGACATGCTCATGGAAGCACCTAAAACCTCCTGTTTGCTATAGCTTTGATGTTTTCCTCTTTTGGTCATCTTAAGGAATTCTTGACTGCTCCTTAAGTCAACTAAAAACTTGTTTTTGTTTCATGAATGGTTAATATGCTAGCTTACAAGTATGATTCACGGTATGCCCTGTTTATTTGAAATTTCCAAAACCCTATCTTGAAGCTTTTCTATGGAATATTGATTGATTAGTTTAAGTCAAAGAGGTCTCGTTCGATATTGCCCTTTGCCCATACTTACCAACTTATTTCAGAGTTCCCAATAGCTTGATATATGCTATTTAGGAGTTCCCTTTCCATAAATTGAGTTATTTGTTTATCTTATGTGTTTTCCCAAAAGCTGAAGGTGAATTTCTAAAGTTAGGAGTTATAATGCTTCTATGTTTCACTGGAATGTTCATCTTACATGTTTATCAGTTTGAGTATTGTTCATAGAGATTAATGGTTTGCCCTACCTCATGAGTTGTTGCTACAGACTATATATGTTTAAGATCTCTTAGTTTTTCTCAAACTTAATGTTCATTACACCTCATACATCACCTAAAAGATCCATTAACCTTGCTAAATCGGCCCTACAGTACACCCTGTTTCATCATTTAGACACCCTTGACTTCATCTGACCCCATAGCCCTATTGATTTGATAACCTCTCACTCCACCTTTCCTACTTAATCATCTTACCCCAACCCAAAACAAACAAACAAAACTGCACTTAACAACTAGTCTAAAATCAATCACCCAAAGCGAACAAGTTCACATCCTTCGCATAATAGAGAGAGCCCTCTCTGAGTCCAGGAAGGCTAGGTCCCAGGACTCCAAACATTAGTCTGATGTTACCCTGTCATTTGGCTTACCAATCTGCCAAATCACGGGACCCTAACACCATGCAAGAAAGCAGTTTTAATGTCCATTTAGTGTAGGCTCCATCCTTGAAAGGCAACTAGAGAAATAATAGATCAAATAGTGGTATATCGGGCAACCAGTGCAAATATCTTGTCATAGTCCACTCCTTCCTTTTGAGAGAAGCCTCGAGCAACGAACCTGACCTTATATTTTTCAGCACTCCCATCAACGCCATGTTTGATTTTGTAAATCCATTTAGAAGTGACCACAAACTTGTCCTTGGGTCTAGGAATCACATCCGAGACATCATTCTTTAAGATTGATTCGTACTCCTCATTCATCGCATCCTTTCATACTTGGTGTTTCACGACTTCTTCAAAGTTCAAACGTACATGGCTCAAATTGAACAATAGTACTCATAGCAGCTAAGTACCCTTGATACTTGTTCGACTTCGTACTTTCACGAAATGTCCCTATTGGACTCTTGGAGCAATACGTCTTTCAGCATCTTCGAGAGTGTCTTTGAACCACAAAGGTCTTTTCCTTGAGGTAGAGGGATCACCAAGAGGTGGATCAATGTGATCCATCGGCATCAGTTCATCTATCAGAGATTCATCCTTCTTTCATCATCATTGTCCTTCCTTGGGATAGGAAGATCTTTGGCTTTCCCAAGGGAACAATCTTCATCGAAAGTGACATCATGGCTTATTTACACTTCTCTTTGACCAGGCACATATTCTATATGCCTTCGAATTTTCACTGTAGCCCACAAATGTTCCTTTCTTCCCAGATGCTTCTAACTTGTTTCTTTTCTTTTTAAGCACATAAAATACACAGGACAACCAAATATTCTAACATGAGAAACATCAGGTTTCTTACCAGTGAAAACTTCTTCGAGTGTCTTGAAATCCAATGCTTGATGTGGGCTCCTATTTTGAACATATACGGCAATGTTGGTAGCTTCTCCCCATAAGAACTTTGGTAGACCTTGGTCATGAAGCATGGCATGGGTGACTTCTATGATTATTCGATTCTTCCCTTCGGCAACTCCATTTTGCTCAAGAGTGTATGGAGTGGTGGTCTCCCTCTTAATGCCAGCCTCTCTACAAAAGTCATTGAATTCATTTGATTCGTATTCGGTTCCATTGTCGGTCCTCAATAATTTGATCTTCTTCCTGTTTGATTTTCAACCAAGGCTTTGAAAGAACAGAACCATTTGAACACTATGTCCTTCTTCAAGAAATAGATCCAAGTTTTGCAAGAGAAGTCATCCACAAAAATTACATAGTATAAGTATCCTCCCAATGATGTTACAGGCAACATACCAGATAGATCAAAATGGACCAATTGAAGAATGTCAGTAGTTTAACTTTCGCTTAAAGGGAATGGTCCCCATGTAAGTTTTCCAGCTGCACAAGCATAACAACCACCTTCATGATTTATGTCAAACTCAGGCATACCTGTGACCATCTTCTTTACCCCAGGTAAGGGTTTATAATGAAGGTGAGCAAATCTCCAGTGCCATAATTCAAATTGAAGAGAAGTATCGCAAGTCATAGCTCTCAAAGGACTTCCTCCAACCTGATAGATACCTTCAATCCTAAATCCAAGTGTAAATGGATTTTTGGGGTTTCTTTGCCAAATACGTACCTTTGCATCAATGAATGCTACCTTGAAGCCTTTATCTTCCATCGCAGAAATAGACACTAGGTTCTTCTTCAAATCAGGTACATACAATACTTCCTGTAGATGAAGGGTTTGACCTTGATTTAAGCGAAGAGTGACGGTCCCTATCCCTTTCACGGGGTAGGTGGCATTGTCTCCAAGTATGATCTCCAAATTAGTCTTCTTTTCAATCAAATTTGCGAGGGCCTCCTTATACCCAGTGAAGTGCCTTAAGGCACCACTATCAATCAACCAATTATCCAAAGTGTTTGGAGGAGAGGCAGTAATGAGGGCGGAAATAAGATAAAATTCTTTTTGTTTTTCTACAACATTAGTTTCCTCATACCTGGAATTTCTCGTCCTTTTGGGAGGTTGACCATTACCATATCGAGCAGTGGGAGCATTCCTCTTTCTTTTATTGTTGAACCTGTTGTTCCTTTGACTTACATTGCATTGGAAATTATTGTGATTGTTGTTTTTGTTGTCGTCATCCCGTGGAGTACCTTTCTTATGACTTGTGAGGACACTCTCTAACATAGTGGCCAAACCTGTTGCAATTGTAGCACCTTCCTTTTCTTCCTTCTTTGAATCCCTAATTGAATCCTTGACCTTGTCTCTTTGGACTAGCATTGTTCTTCCTCTTTGCATGAGCGTAGAAAGCAGCAGGTTCATTTCCATTTGAGGGCTTGTCTCTCTCCATCATCCTCGTCTCTTCTTGAGTGCTTCTAGCCAATAATTCATCGAAACTAGAAATCATGTCACTGTTAAGAATAGTGGAGTTAACCACATTCCATGCTCTTGTAAGACCTCCAAGAGCAATGAGAGTGAGCTCCCTGTCAGCAACAACTTCTCCAATAGATAGAAGATCATTCTTGATTTTTGTAATCCTCATGAAGTAGGATTGGATAGACTTTCCTCTATCCATCTTGATGTCCTTCAACTTGTTCTTGAGAAAGAGGATTTGATTTGCATTGTTTACTTTGAACAACCCAGTTAGCTTATCATACATCTCCTTAGATGTTCCCAAATCAGAAATATAGGCAACCAAATGCTTTGAATGGAATCAATGATAATTATTTTATCTTTGACCTCACCTTTCTTGTACTTTGACTTTGCAGCAGTAGGTACATTTGAAGGAGGCTCCACCACTTTTCCTTGCACATAGTCCATAGCATCATTCTCTTCCAAAGTCAAATCCAAAGTCATCTTCCATGCATGATAATCGGATTTGTCCTTGAGCTTATCCTCAGATTTGAAGTATGATGCAATCGTCATTGAAGTTAGATCAATATTCTTGTCCAACAACTCTTTTCTTAGTGATTGCTTTTCTCTCTCTTGCTAGGGCTTTGTCTTCACCTGTGCTCTGATACCATGTTACTTTTAGTTAACAACTGTATGTTTTATGCTTAGGACAATTACTTCAATGTTCCTTCAGCAGCCTAATGACAATTTCCAATTTAGATTTCCAATAGCAATCACATTGGCAGAAAAAGTAGATAGAACATGAAACAAACCGCAGAAGGCAAGCCTGTTGATTTCTGGTAGCATCGGATGTGCTCTAAGTCTCAAATTTTGTAGGGAGGCTTAGGCACATGTATTCCAAAGAACCCAGAAAGCGTTATGGGAAATTCCACCCAGATTGTGTTTTATGGAATTAATTAATTATTTTTAATGGGACCCTAAGCCTAAACTCGGGAAATTAAAATAATTAAAAGGTATTAATAAAATAGGGTGTGAATCTTCTAGAAAAAGACGGAGATCAAGTCAAATTAATCTTAGTCATTGATTAACGATTTAATCTCGATCGTTGAAGTCTCAACGAGAAGATTATAAGAAGGACTTGATGGGGCATTTGGAAAATACGTCGGGCAGATACATGGTTACCCAAGAAGATCGATTTTCTCATTGGCTGAAGTTCGACAAGAGAAAATCGAATCAGAGGGAAAGTTGCAGGTTGGAGAGAGAGGGCATCAGCAAGAGCTGAGATTATAGGATCAGATTGAAGGAAGCAGCGCAGAGGAGGGATAGTGCAGAGGCAGTGACATAGTGGCAGGGACAGCGCAGAGGTTGCGACGCTGAGACTGCACAGAGGCTGACGCTGTGAGACGCAAAGAAGCTACAGGGCCTCTCCAGGGTTAGAATTTCTGGTTATTTTTGTACAAGAGATTTTGCTGAAGAATAATAAAGAAACCCTCATCTGCTGCACCGATTTTCCCACATTGGGTTTTTCCGAGGACAATTGTCTAAAAATAACTGTGTTAATGTGTTTATACTTGTGCTAGTATTTGTTCCTTGCATTTACTTTTCGCAGAATTTTTATTGTGAAAACTGCAGTGTGTTTTATTTCGATATTTACCGTAGCACACGATAAATAATTTGTTCTATTAAACAAATAGAAGAAATCTAATCACCTGTTGTAGTAGGATTCCGGATAGCGGAATTTTCACAAAGCCAAGACAAGAGGACACCAGATTTGGCGGATGCTAGGGAAAAACCCCAATGTGGGGAAAACCCTTTAATCAATTCTTCTTATTATTATATCAAAATGTTCAGTAGAGAGAGAGTATAATAGTCAAAATTGACTTGCCAAATTCAAGTCAAAACAATCCTGTCAAAATTTGCAATCAAATCAACCCTAACTCAAAAGTCAAAGATGGTCAACGCAGCAATAGAATGTCCTCAAATCAACTCGGTCTTCCCCGGTCAAACTTGCCCTGATTAGGAGGTCAAAGTCAGCCCAAAATAGTGACAAAGTCAACAGTGAAACTGTTGTCCTGAAATCTGTGATCAACTTGCAATTTGGTTTGCGATCAAAGTGCTCATAAAACCTCGGGTTCTGTGCCAAAATTTGCGGCCTGTTGAGACAGAAATATCCCCAAAAAATCGAAGTCAAATGATGCCCAGAAAGTCAAAGTCAACGCTGGTCAAACTATAGAAATTTCTGAGATTTTCAGCCCTACAATTTTGTCATGTAATTCCGTCCTCCTTGTGCCACACGTGGGAGAGAGAGAATGCCCAATGTTGTATGAACCAATGAGAGAAGGAGATAGAATGTGTGAGTGATGAAGACGCCAGATGAGGTGAGAGGTCACTTGTATTTATACAATTTGTTGAGGGTGAAGAGTCATGTCCATTGGGCTTCATGAGCCTAGATGTTGATGTGACCGACCTGAACAATTTGCACATGTGTGGGCATAAATTCAAAAATGCACTTCTGCTTGTCCAAATTGGATGATCTTTATATCAATTTTGGTCCTCTCAAAAAGAGGAATTTAATGCAATCATCATCTCCATCAAATGAGTTGTCCCAAGGTGGAATTTGGCCATAGTTGCCAATTTTAACACATGGCCATCAAATAGTGTCAAGGCAAGCCTAAGGGCATGTTAGGTCCGCTAGTACATCATCAAGAATCCTCCATGCTAGGCAAGAGAAGCCCAGCATTCTAGCTCCTAAGGGTGCTCTGGGATGTATCTCAACTACTCAAGTCATCAAAAGGTCCAACACTCTCCCAAAAATGTGCAATGTTGCATCTACCAAGTCATCATGCTCTCTGGAATGTGGTATATGGCTTGGGCATAATGTGGAATGGGGTGTCCTCTTAGCCTCTTCTACTCTGGACCACTTGGCAAAACCAACTCAAACTCAAGTGAGCCATTCATTAGAGACCAAAATCATAAATGCATCTATGTGAGACCATAATTGAGTGTTAAGGGCATATTAATACTTCAAACCGAGATAACCTTGAAATATCTAACTAGACCAAGTCCCGTAAAGATGTTCCCTACCTTTGTTGGGGTGGCTAAGTACCCAACCATATTAGGTGCTTCTAGCCCCTAAGGGGAGGTGGCATTTCCAAGGTTAAGCCTTCAATCAATAGGTGTCGGTGTAAGCAAGCGACAATAGAGGGGAAAGACATCATGGCCAAGTGCCATGGTCAAGGGGCCAGCTAATGGGAGTCCATATCGTGAGTGTCTAGATGTAAGGGCAGGAGAAATCATAGATGCATGAGTTACCTTGCTCGGTCTACTTTTTCCACCCCTCTTGTGCGTCTTTTACTTCTTCTTGATAATGCTTTGAATTATGGTGTATAGTTTGTAGAAATTTCTGTTTCCCACCCCAGTTTTCAGTTTCTCCTTATTTCTCCATATAGTTAAATGCCCATTCCCATAGCCATACATTCAACAAGCTGAAAAAATAAATATTTTTCTAAAAACACAAATTCTGGAGATTTTCAAATGCTGGAAATTGCAGAAATAAAACTCAGCAAAATAAATCAGCCACACACAGAAAATAGACACGCTAATTTTTGGTCAATGTGACCCTAGAAAAACCCCCTACAACTCTTGGGGAAAACCAGTTCGAAAGCTCCTCCTTATTTCTAATAAATGCTTTTACAGTGAGACAGAATTTACAGCAAAAATTCCAGCAACTTAATAAATGTACTTATCTCTATTTCCGTGCTTCTACCCCGCCTTGGAAAATGTGCCAAACAGGAAAAACTCAAAACATAAATTTTACAGCGTTAAATGCTGAAATGACTTTCTCAAAATTTGTGCCCAGCTGTACAGCCGTACTATTGTACGGAATCCACAGCAGTACCTCCTCCTCGATTTTCGTGCCTCTTTCTGCCTCAAAATCTATGCCAAAGCTGTTGTACGGATTTCCTCGAAATTTGTGCCACCAACCAACAGTCCCTCTCCTCGATTTTCGTGCCCAAAATCTGCCCAGAAAACAGTGTTGAAGCTGTTGTACGGATTTCTTGAAAACTATGCCTCCTCCCTCAAAAAATGTGCCAACCTCCTGCTGTACGGATTTCTGCCTTGGGAACCGTGCCTCTTTGCTGCTGTACAGATTTGTTGAAGTCTCTATCAGCTGCCCTCCTTCTCCTCACTGCTCAGAAATTTTTCCTTTGCTTTCTCTCCTCCTCTCTCAATCTACTCATGAAAAAATGAATGACCTTTTCCCTCCTTTTCCTCCTTTAACCTAATCCTAAGTGACTTTTGGGGAATCCCTAAATCCAATGGCTGAGATAGCTTTAGATCTAGGGCTGAGATTAAATGCTCATTTAAATCTCACTTTCTATTTTTTAATTCACCCCACTTTAATAAAGACCCACTTAGTCATTTATTTCCAAAGTCACTTTTCCCTTTCTAATTTCACATTGACTTTATTAAAGTCACTTTAAAATTAGACTTTAATAACTTTATCACTTAAAGTCACTTTTAAATTAGATTTGACTTTATAACTTTATAAAGTCACTTTAGGAGAAAAATTAAATTCTTTTGGACACTTTTCCCTAGGCCAAAGATCAAAGCCTTAGGGAACCACCTGTCCTCCGATAACCAAATTTCAACACTCTCTCTTACCGAGAAAGGTGTTCCCCACCACACCCATCTTGTCTCTGAAATAGACATGCTTGCCCCTGGTAAGGCTTTGGTAAGAATATCTGCAACCTGCTCATCAGTGGGAATATACTCAAGCTTCACAGCTCCCTTCTGAACATAGTCTCCGATGAAGTGATATCTGATGCCGATATGCTTTGACTTGTCATGAAATACTGGATTCTCCGTGAGTTTAATGCAACTCTAATTATCACAGTATATCACTAAAGGTCTCAACGGCTAACCAAATAAGCCAAACAACATCTTGCGAAGCCAGATGGCCTCACAACTAGCTAGACTGGCTGCCATGTACTCTGCTTCCGTTGAACTCAATGCTACTGACTGATGCTTTCGGCTGAACCACGACACCACTGCCGAACCCAACCCAAAACAACACCCTGAAGTGCTCTTCCTATTAGAAGCACAACCTGCCCAGTCAGAATCAGTGTAACCTGCCAATCTCACTCCATCCCCCTGCCTATAATCCAGACCATAATCCAATGTCCCCTGCAAGTACTGCAAAATGTGTTTTGCAGCAACCCAATGCACCCTCCTGGGCTCACACATGAACTGACTCATCGTGTTGACTGCAAAACATATATTTGGTTTGGTGTTGACCAAATACATCAAGGAACCAATCAGCGGTCTATACAATGTGGGATCCACCAACTCGGAATCTGAAGCGTGAAGCTTCTTCCAGTTGGTGATCATCGATGTCGACATGGGTTTACAATCCTCCAAGTGGAATCTGCCAAGGATGTCCACGATATACTTCCCCTGCCCCAGGAGGAAATGCCCCTCCTCCTGCCACACCTCAAATCCAAAAAGTAATGCATCAAACCAATGTCCTTCATCTCAAACTCCGACGCAAGATCTCTCTTGCAGTGCTCTATGAGTCTCTCTGCACCCGTAATGACCAAGTCATCCACATACAGCACCAGAATGAGAGGCTCCTCACCTATCACAATAAAGTAAAGGTTCGGATCTGCCTCACTCTTTGTGAAACCCATCTCCTGCAAGTATGTATCTATCCTGGAGTACCAAGCTCTGGGAGCTTGCTTTAGGCCATCAAGGGCCTTCTTCAGTATGCACACATGGGACTCCTTCCCATGCACCTTAAAGCCCTGTGGTTGCTCAATGTACACCTCCTCTTGTATGAAGCCATTGAGAAATGCGGTCTTCACATCCATCTGGTGGATCTTCCAACCCATCTCTGCTACTATCGATATAATGGAGCGGATCGAAGTATATCGAGCCACGGGAGCGAAGGTCTCCTCATAATCAACTCCCTCTACCTGGGAGAACCCTCTAGCCACAAACCTTGCTTTGAATTTCTCCATTACCTTCACCATCTGTGACATGCTTTGGCATAAAGCCATGCCCAGAGTAACCACGGATTGCCCTCAGGCCTCGGCACCACCTCCCAAACATCATTCTTCATGATAGAAGAATACTCCTCCTGCATGGCCTCTCTCCAGACCTGCTGGCTAGCTACCTCCTCATAGCTAGAAGGCTCAGAGTCTAAGACGTTGGCAACCATTGCCATATAGCTACAAAACCAATCAGGTGGTCTGCTCTCTCTGATCGGCCTCTTAGGCCCAACAACAGATGTGGCCTCTCTCAAGGTGTCCTGAAGCCACTTGGGCTTCCTCTTCCCTGAGCACACTTCTCCCACTGGAGAATGAAACTCCTCTTCCTCATCATCAGGAGCCTGAACTCCTGACTGTCTGTCTGCTGTCCTCCTGCCTGCACCTGAACCTGTAGATGCTGAAGTACCGTGTGAACTGTCCATCAATGGACTCCCTAGTGAACTGCTCTGCGGACTGCTCTGCATGCTGCCCGAAGCACCACCCCTCTGACTCTGCGAGCCACTGCTCACTGATGGACCTGACACCGTAATCGATGTACCTACGGATCCTCCTGATCCCTGCCCACTGGATCCCTGCGACTGACTCAGCTGCTCCTGAGGGTCTGGTTGATCCAGATACTCTAACTCCTGTGTCCTCCTGAAAGCCTTGTCCTCCTCGAACTTCACATCCCGCCTGACAACAACTCTCCTCTGCGCGAGAATATAAATCCGAAAGGCCTTCGAGGTCTCACTGTAGCCCACAAAGACACCCTTCTCTGTGATGGGCTCTAGTTTGGTCCTCTTCTCCTTAGATACGTAGGAGTATGCAATACACCCAAAGATACGAAGATGACCAACATCAGGCTTCTTCCCAGAAAAAGCCTCCTTCGGAGTCACATGCCCCAAGGCACGATGCGGACTCCTGTTCTGCAAATATACAGTAGTGTTGCAGGCCTCTGCCCACAAAAACAATGGCAACCCCTGATCATGTAGCATGGCTTTGGCAGCCCCTCCGATGGATCTGTTCTTCCTCTCCGCAACCCCGTTCTGTTGGGGGTTATAAGGAACTGTGAACTCCCTCCTAATGCCTGCCTCCGCACAATAGTCAACAAACTCACCAAGGGTGTACTCACCTCCATTGTCTGACCTCAGGGACTTGATCTTCCGACCTGTCTGAGTCTCCACAAGAGCTCTGAACTCCTGAAACCGCTTGAAGACCTCACTCTTGGTCTTCAAGAAATAAATCCAGGTCCTCCTGGAGTGATCATCAATGAATAATACATAAGACTCGTATCCACTCAAGGAAACATGAGAAATCCGAGCGCTCACATCGGAATGAATCAAATCAAGTATCCCAGTCGCTCTGCTGTCACTGCTGGGAAAAGGGGATTTGGCAAACTTGCCCATCGCACATCCTCTGCATGTATCAAAGTGATCAGTACTGAAATCTGGCACACCTGTAGTGATCTTCCGCAATGCTCAAGGCTCCATGATACATGTGCCCTGTCCGCGGTGGCAAATCTCACACCGAAACCGTTGAAGGCTCGCTGTGATTATTGCTCAATGCCAAAAGGTCAAATGCAAACTCGTACACCTTTTTGCATGGCGTACACCTATCACTCGAGCTTGAATCAGCCTCGGAACCTCTGAGGCATAACAACACCGTCTTCTCCCTCGAACAATATCTCATATCCTTTGTCCCTCTAATGTCAGATGGATATGAGGTTCTTCCTCATCCCTGGCACATATAGAACATCTGACACCTTCAAGGGAGGTTTCAGTTCCCTGTTAAATGTCAAAGTCCCCACACCGACTGCTCTAACAACGCTGTCATCTCTGAGTAGTACCTCTATATTAGTGCCACTCTCTGAAAGCACTGAGAAGTACTCACGGGCTCCTGTCATATGACGTGAAGCCCCACTGTCAACATACCAGATACTTGAAGATGCTTCGGTAGTGGAGGGAAATGCACACTCCCTCTCAACCTCCATGGCAGGTGATCCTGCACTAGTGGACTCACAAGCAATAACCTAAACTCCCGGTCAAAGCTATCCGTAAAGTCCTATATCTCTGCTGATGCTGCCATGCTCTGGTTCTTCCCCTTCTTCTTCTTCTCCGGACACACAACTGCATAGTGTCCAATCTTTTGACAATTCCAACACTTCACCTTGGAATAGTCCTTTTGCGTGTTCCCCTGTTTACCTTTACCTATGCCTTTGCCCCCACCACTGCTTGTGGAAGCTTGCTTCTTTCCCTTGCCATTCTTGCCTCCTTTCAACAATGCTACATCCAAATCCTGCTCAAATGGTTTGGCTGCCCCAAGCTAGGTCTTTCTGATTTCTGTTTGTATGCAATCATCCCAGAACCTCTCCCAACTGAGAAGGGTCTCACGTGCACAAACCCCATCAGCAAAGTTCAGCCATGAACTGGGGAGGCCATTCACTGCAATCCGCACCAACTCAGTGGGTGGAATGACCTCTTCAACTGCTGCCAATGCGTCTCTCACATTAATAATCTTAGTGAGATATCCAGCTGCACTATTAGTCTTACCCATCTTAATGGTCTTCAGCTTCTCCCTTAGGACCATTTTCTTGTTTTCATTGGTACTCTGGTAGAGATTGGTCAATGCTGTCCACATCTCATGAGCATATCTCTTTCTTCTCACATGAGGAATGCAATGGTCTTTGATTCCATCTAGAATCAGTCTCTTACCTTTGTTATTCTTTTTATTAAAGACTGCCAACTGAACAGCATCAGTAGGCACATTAACAAGGTTCTGTGCGGTATGCACCATGATGTCCCAGACTTCTGCCTCGTCAAAGATGCTCTGCATTCTCTCCTTCCATACGCTGTAGTTACTATGCCCATCCAACCTATCCTCCACCCTTAAGTGCAAATACATGCTTGTTGTCCTAAATAAGCTAAAAATAACACTGCTGTAGTAAAGGTAAAATTTTTTGTGTGACTGATACCAGAAAGGCCCAACCACTACACCAAAAGCCCGGACTGTTAGCGAGGGCGACATCCCAGGGTGTTAAGGGTGGGGTCTTAAGGCCTACTAGAGCATTTGAGGGTGGCGGCTAAAAAACCCCTCATTACGCATACCTCGGACACGTGGCAGGGTCCACCCTAAACAGGGATATTACAGCCCACCACGCTCCGCGAGTCTCGACCTCGAGACCTTTGCTCTGATACCACAAAGGCCCAACCACTATACCAAAAACCCAGACTGTTAGTGAGGGCGGCATCCCAGGGTGTTAAGGGTGGGGTCTTAAGGCCCATCGGAGCATTTGAGGGCGGTGGCTAAACAACCCCTCATTACGCAAACCCCGGACACGTGGCAGGCCCCACCCTAAATAGGGCTGCCCTAAACAAGGATATTACAGCCCACCACGCTCCGCGAGTCTTGACCTCGAGACCTTTGCTTTGATACCACAAAGGCCCAACCACTACACCAAAAGCCCAGACTGATAGTGAGGGCGGCATCCCAGGGTGTTAAGGGTGGGGTCTTAAGGCCCACCAGAGCATTTGAGGGCGGCGGCTAAAAAACCCCTCATTATGCAGAGCCCGGACACGTGGCAAGGCCCACCCTAAACAGGGCTGCCCTAAATAGGGATATTACATACTAGCCAAAAACTTCATGCATAAAAAAATAATTTTTAGATAAATTTTGAAGTTAGTATGAGGTAGGCTCTTCAGAAAATAAATGCTGAGAGTTGGCTGGTCCAACCAAGGACTATCCCCAAACACTCAATGAAAACCTTAGAGATCTTCTGCAAACACTGGATCAACCATCAAACCAAGTAGTGAAATAGAATAACAATAAATTCTGAATAAATAGAGATACGTTCTAATTCAATCAAAATTAAAAATGTTACCCTAGATCCAACAAACTGAATAAGATACCTGCATTCATATTATTTTAAGAGATCTATTAATTTGCGATTTTCAAATAATATTTGCAGATTTGAAAATGATGTTACCATTGATTCATGAAGAGGAACACCATCGCAAGTTGAGTTCCCAAATAATTTTGCATTAATTCCATAAAATATACAAGAGAGCTTGAGAGCTTAGTACACGATTCAAAGATCGGATAAAATAATGGATTGAAACCGATGTCTAATTTATAGATAAATTCTCCAACAGATAGTTTGCTTGTTCTCCGTGAAAGTAATTTGGACTGTTGAAAATGATATGATTATCTTTTAATCTCGTCCGTCGATTTTTTTTTGAGGAATTTCCAATTTTTCATTTAATTCCTTTTTAATTAACTCAAAAATTTGACTTTGACTTAACTAGCAAGGTCCAAGGGTCCATGATTTGTTAAAATTTTCACGAATTCTGCCTTTGGAAAATTTAAATTTACCTAGGACATAAAATTAATTAAATTTATGTGTTTGGATTTTTAATTTAATTTGGTCGGAAATTTTAATTAATTGACTTATGAGGGGATTAATTATTTTTCCAACACTAATACTCAGCCATGGTGTCTAATTATGAGGGACCATGCACTAATATTTTTTACATCAAGATTTTACATTTTAATACATGAAGGGGGAAAATCCATTCATTATAGACCCTAAAAAAATATCCATTTTTGCGACACAAAATATAATCCAGTGGACCAAGTGAATTGAAATAAAATAGTCTAGCCAATTAGCTAGGATTATTCCCAAATCACTTTTACATAGACTTGATCTAAAACATTAGGACTTGCCAAAGATTTTAGCGACAAAATCCACTCTAGATTTGGGGTAAGAGTGGAGGCAAAAACTCTACCGATCATTTGTGTTTAGAGACATAAATGAATCAGTGAGACAAAAAACCTTCTAGAATGGAGATCGTGACCAAAACCATAGGTTTACCTAGGCTGTTACAAACAGACGTGGTCTTACTGAGATTATTTACATTTTACATATGCAGAATGGACTGACTTATTCATAAAACTGTCGGCTGATGATGAAGTCTGAATGGCACAGACACTCAAACATGATGGATCCTTTTTGCTAAAAAAGGGGTGTACTGCTATGGGGTTGTTGATACAAAGTGGTCAACAGTGAGTACATGAGTACTCTTTAGGAGGAACTTTGCTTGTGTTACACAACACCTTGGTCCAATAATCCATCAACAGTTGCAGATTTGTGACCTCAATTTCCACCTTCTATGTTTGCATTGGAGCCTTTATTTATATACATGAACAACCTAGGGAGCCATCGTCCAAGACAAACACCATATTGGTGTATGGGACCCCTTGGTTTGTGGGACAAGGAACTTGCCTATGCGCAGTGATTTGATTGCTAAAGTATACAGAGGTATACACACTACTCCTCTTTGGAATTGATCCAGTGACCTCTTAGAAGGAAACACATGCTCTTAAACATTAGGCCCAATCAGACTATATGAGGCTCCACATTGTGATTTGCATCACGTGCATATTTCCAGTTAGTATGTTGGAGCATTGGGACAAAATTGGGATACATCTTCATGGAATCCTGTTATTTGATGGAGGTCTTTGGTTGGGAAGTCTCACTTCTCCTTTGTTGGGTGATTATGCTTGCTGGTTTGGTGATCTTCTCACATGTGCTTTCTTTGCTGGTCACTCCTTGATTCCACATTTGATGGTTATGGAGCATGGTATCTCATTATGGTGTGGTACCTCGTCAAAGAATGTAGTCTAGTAGTTTCGGGTGTTTATTTGAAGATCGCATTCTCGTCTTGGTGAATCCATTAGAGGAGTGAAACCCCTGTTATTTTAAAGACTTCTTGTTTGTAGGGATGAAATAAGCATTGGGAAGGCATTGAAGATTCAACTCAACTACTCCACTTTCATTTTTATGTGGTATGAAGAAATGTGTTTGCAGACTTAATGTTCAGTTTTGAAGATTTGGAAGTGAGGAGTCATGGCAATAGCTTCCTGGTTGGCTGATTTTTATGATCCATTCTATTTCTTGGACATTTTGGGTTTTCGAATGAAGGTTATGATTATGGTTTTTTTGATTTTATTGGGTTATTACATGGGTATTACAATTACCCCAAAGCACTGCATGTTTGGCTTAATATCCAAATTGCAATTTTTTGCAAATAAGGGCACTGGCTACCAAACTGTTGATACCAATAATATGGAATAAGAGATTTAGGAAATAAGTGTTAGCAAATGACTTTGAAACTTGGACCCAACTCTTGTAATGAGTAATATATTATATAATTTGTGAGTAAAACACATGAGTGATTGTAGATGTACCCAGTTATGGATTTTGCCTCTTCCACACACTTCTCCACCCACTCATTTCTTCCAATATCCTCCAGCATGAGGTACAAACAATGGGCCGCACATGGAGTCCACCAAATGGTCAGGTGTTTTTACTCCAGCTTCACTCCAGTTGCAACATAGTTCGAGGCTTTGTTTGTTGGCATCTGTACAAGATTGTCTACCCCCACTTCCACAACCACTTCATCCAAAAGAGTAAATAAGAATGGTGCATCCTTCATTTGATCAGATGCATCCACTGATGTGAGAAGCACGGTTCCTTTTTGACAAGGAGTCAAGAAATTTGGAATGGTGCGGGATCTTCCATAAATCCATCCATCAGAGTCTCAGACATAATTGTGCACTCTGTTTTAGTCTAAGATATCTTGAACTCTACGAGGTATTCATCTATTCTTTGAACCTACAATATGAAGCTGAGTTGCAAATTATATTATGTCATTTAGGGTGGTTGCATGTTCTCTTCTGTCTAGAATTTAGTACAATAAACTCCTTTGCTATATTTTGCAAGCTATTGTTTTACTTAAACAAGCAAGCATATGATTAGTGAAGTTGTTTTAATAGCTTTGGTGAACGAGTGCTGCAAGTTTGTAAAACTATAGCTCAAAGCAAGCAAACTATTGAGAGAGTGTGTCTGGAATGGGATTACTTCTCTATTAGCTTTGATTCCGTGGATAATTATTTCCTTTCCTTGAGATACATTTTGGAGCATAATTCCCAGTGAAAAACTTCAAGTTCCATTGGACAATGAAGACTATGAAATGTACTTCCCTGATCTGTAAAGAATTTACTTGAGAATTATATATCATGATTCATCTTATATGTTGCAAGCTAATTTTTTTGTTGATATAGGGCTATCTTATGATTAGAAATGCGACAACTTGTTGCTATATAGCTCACACGAGTGATGTATTCTAAACTCTTATATTATATATGTAACCGATAATGAGATGAAAAATGAGGCTTACTATGTGTTCTTAATGACATTTTACATGAATATAAAGGACACTTAATGCTTGACAAGGGACAGAAAGATGCTCATTGAGTTGGAGTTTTCTACCTAGATCATGATCATTTTATGACTCTTTTGAATGGAAACTTGAGTTTTTGCCTGGATAGGACAAGAATGCAGCATGTGCAAACTGTTTTAATTATTTGCCGAAGGTAGATACTATCATACAACTACCATATATATTGGTGTACTGTTTTGCTACATAACTAGAATCATTGAATCTAGTTTAGTGGCATCTTCTTCCCGTATGACTAATTCAGTATGGATGTTTTTAGGACAAGTTATTGATGTTTTCCTTTTCAGTTTGTGTTGCTAAGTGAAAATGTTGTCTTTGATTTTGACTTTCTGACTGGCTGGATTGAAATTACTGAATATTTCTCTCTTTTTTATTACAATTGAGTATACTTTCTGTAGCATGTAAAAGCAATCTGACATTTTGCTTCTTTCTGCAGGCCAAGTTGTCCAATGTTGACATTTCCTGGAAGGAAAGGGAAGCTGCTGTTTTGGCACTGGGTGCAATTGCGGAAGGCTGTATCAATGGTCTTTTCCCACACTTACGGGAGGTACTAAAGAAATACATTGAGATAAAAATATTTTTCAGTTAAATGTAGGGAATATGTAATTTAATGAATACTAACATTGTTTGATGGATAGAGATTATTTAATTTCACATGTTCTACATGCTATTTTCTTCTGTATCTTTCTTCAGCATTGTACTTCAATGTTACTTCAATAGAGCTTTGGGCACATGGAAAGGGGCATGTATGTATGTGTTAGCCCAGAAAAAAGTCATTGCCATAAATTAATCTGATTATGAACTGATATTTAGAGTGATGATGTAATAAGAGCTTAAGTGGGTTTTGTATCAGTGAGGTGATTAGTGTATGCATTATTGTACATATTTGTTGGCACTTGTCATCTATGTTGAACTGATGTAGTCACCTATCAAAGGCTGTGTCGCCTCAGATATAACTTTTAAGGTGTTTATAAAATTGAATTGTTTCGTCGTCACCACCAACATATGTACATTTGAGTAAATACTTTTTTTGGCACTACTTTGTGTTCATATCTGGTGAATGTGAATGTCGCATGGAACCATAGACCATAACTACCATCATTCGTTTTTCCCTAAATTGTGCAATCTGGGTAGAGATTGCATTTGATTGTTAGATTTGGATTTGACTCCTTGATTGCTGACAACTTTGGTTTGATTTGAGTGACATGAGATTGACATACGCAAGTGCAGAATTATGGTGGTGTTGAGCAGTTCAAGGACTTGGGACAATAGGAAGTAAGAGAGGCACTTGGAAAAAACAACTGATTGGAACCAAGGCTCAGTGCACATGACTGGAAAGTTATTGTTATAAAGTGTACCTTGAAGAAGTCTTCTCCAGCAGCAATCATGAGACTGTCCTGGGCATTGACCTTTTCCAGCAACACCATAATTTTCTTTTATGTAGAAGATAGAGAAGGGCACACTAATGGATATAGGGAGAGGTGCATTGTTAAGATGATAATGGTGCGTGGGTGTAGTAACAGATAGGAAGAGGCACATCATTTCGTAGAAGACAACACATGCATGCATGCACTCACAAGCTACCAGTCTTAGAATAGGATAAAGTTTCTTATCTTTAATCAATGAGACGAGGCACTAAAATTAAAGAGAGTTTATTTTTATTTATTTTTTATTAATTTCTAATTTCTGAGTTTGACCTTTAGATAAGGCAGAGATTCCAAGGTCGAAATGCTTTAGATTATCTTGCATGAATATCTATTTTTGCAACCCTAGGCATCTCATCTCCGCCTACAGATGGGTGAGGGTACAGATCTGTACAGAGAGTTTCTAGTTTTATAAATCATTCATTCCCCAGAGTATTGACTAGTAAATTTTCCTGTCACATATTTTATTCAGCAGTTATGGAATAGAAGTAACAGGGATTCTTGACAGTGATCTAGTGCAGTTTGTTGAAACCTTCTAGGAATCCTTGAATGGATAGTAGTGCTGCTAGCTGTGAGAGGGAGCTGTAGGATTCATTGGACTTTGTTGGGAAACTAGTCGTAGAGCTTTCTGATCCCTCGTTGTTGGCAGATCATAAAAATAATATAGCCAAAGTCAAGCAAGCTATCCTTGACTTTGTGAATCATTTGATCTCTCACATCATTAGGAAGACCATTTGAAAGGACATGCTTAATTCTCTAGTCACTCTCTATTAGAGTGAGAACACAATCGTAAGATGTTGTCGAGGAACAAGGTTAGAGCCATGTGGACGATTATGACAGATAACGAACTTTCTAATCAATGATCCAAAATGGATTCAGTTTTGCTTCCAGATCAAAGTCTTCAAATGCAGATGAAAATAGGATCAAGTTGAAGTGCTCGTCGACAGGATTCCAACGGTGCAAACACGCGTAAAACCGAGTTTGTATGGAGAAGTTGTGGCAAGTCAAAGTTTATGACAAACAAGGCAAAATGACAAAAAGTCAAAGTCAACGGTGAAAGTCAACGGTCAGATGATGTTAGCAGGACATGTGTCATCTTGGGAACATGCCACCTGTCCAGGGTGATGTCAGTGGATCAGTGTCGTGTTGAGGTGTGATTGGTTGGAATGGGTCAATTCAGGGTTGACACGTGGCAGCTCGGATTTTGCCCAATATGGCCTCATTTCCAAAAAATTGGGGATCAGGGAGGATCGAACCCCTGACCTCCCGGAATGCAACGATTTCGCTGGATTCTGCTTACCGGTCGAGCCATGATGGTCGATGTGTGGATGACGAGAAGAAATTTGTGAAACTAATGTGTGCGAGTGTGCGATAAAGTGGGTCAACACTAGAAGCTAAGGACTCGGAGACGTAGCCAGGAAGTCTGGTGAACTCCGTTATTAAATTCTTGCTGTGTTAATTTGTTTGACTGAGTTTTCATTTCTTATGTTGTTTATGTTATTCGCAATCTTATCGATCTATTGCACCAAGTAATATAAGCTGTTCACATAGACGTCAATAATACCTTTTTCATAAATACAGATAAAGTGGTATTAGAGCTTAAGGTTAATTTTTAAAGGTTTGACAATGTCATGTGAAGATTGAATGCTTACTAGGTCAAAGTCCAAACGAGGAGAAGGAGAACTTGTTGAAGCAAATCCAGAGATTGGAAGGTTATTTTCACAAAAGAAGATGACGGAAGAAAACGTATTAGGAACAAAAGCTCAATTCTTGGACAACTTCATGACAATACGTGCGATGGTAGAAGAGATGTATAAAGAATTTAAAAAGGGTAAAGGTGAAGGCACTTCATCACCTAAACCAGACAAAGAATCGGGGGAAAAGCCTCTTTCATTATTTCCACCATCTCCTCCATCATCACCATCATCGTCCTCATGGTCTTCTTCTCATAAGTCTAGTTCTAAAAAGAAGAAGAAGAAGACATCCTCTTTGATCAAATTAGATGTAAAATATGATTTGCCAATTTGTGATGGTGAGCTTAACGCTGAAAAGCTTGATAATTGGATAAGACAAATTGAAGTTTATAGCAGGGTACAAAAAGTTGTTTCAGAAAGAAAGAAGATCCAGCTTGCTAGCTTTCGTCTTGGAGGAACCGCGCTTGTTTGGTGGGAAGGTAAGACACAAGCAGATCTTCAAAAACATAGTAAAATCATTTTGACATGGAATGAATTTGTTTCTACTGTTAAAAGACAATTTTATCCTTTGGTTTATATGCAATAAGCTATGATGAGTTGGTAAACATTGCGTCAGTTAAAGGGTCAAAGTGTGCAAAGTTACACTCAGCAATTTCGTAAAAGAGCTTTGACACTAGGCATATCATTGGACTCACCAGAAACATTATTGAAATACATAGGTGGCCTACATAGTTATTTGAGGCATACCATACTGATGTTTAATCCGACTAGCTTAGATGATGTATCAGTTCAAGCAGCTCATCTAGAAGCTAGGGGTAAAAATGTATCTGATGATGTTGGAAAGTCATCTAAATTTACTCAAATCAAGAATAATGAAAAGAAGAAACAAAAATGGAAGGAAAGGAAAGCGAACACTGTGAAGAAAGAAAAGCCTACATGCACTCATTGTAAGAAAGAAGGACATGATGAGGCACACTGCTTCGTACTGCATCCAGAATTGAAGCCTAAGAAGTTTGGAAATAAAGAGCGAAAGAATGCTGCTACTATGCAAAAGGACTTGGGATCATATTCAGGAGACGAAACAACAATTACAGCTACAGGTATAAAAGGTAAAAATTCTCCAGCGTCTACAAGTACTTCTTCACATTTTGTTGATAATGAAAATGATGAGAGGAAAATAAATGAGCTATTTCATATTAGAGTTGTTTCCAAGCATACTAAAATTGATACTTTGTTTGATAGTGGCTCTCATGTTAATTTGATTGCTGAATCAATTGTAAAGAAATTGGGTGTTGAAACTAAACCTCGTAAAAAGCCATACCCATTGGGTTGGGTCTGTGATAAAACTATACTACAGGTTACGAAACAATGCAAGCTTCGTTTTGGAATTGGATTGGAGTTTGTAGATGAGGTTGAAATAGATATAGTCCCATTGGATATATGTGGAATTGTAGTAGGGAGTCCATACTTGTATGATAGAGATGCTGTCTTCTATCGAAGAGCAAATAAGTATCAACTCACTAAGGATGGAATCGAATATGTATTAAGAGCTCATAAACTCAAAGATAACTACACTCTTAGAAATTCAGGACAGATGAAAATAATTATAAATTCAAGTAAACAATTTTTACTTATGATTGTAAAAGCAAAGGATCTTGATAAATCCGATGCTTTTCAAGGCTGTAATCCTAAACAGAAGGCAGATTTAGTTAAAGTTGTTTCTGATTATGATATTCTGTTTCAAGAGCCTAATGGTCTTCCTTCCAAGCGACAGATAGAACATGAGATTTATTTGCAGCCAGATGCTACTCTTCCTAATATTGGAATGTATAGGTTATCAGCTCTAGAGAATGCAGAAATAAAGAAGCAGGTACAGGAATTGCTCGATCAAGGGTTTATTAGACCAAGCACTTCACCATGTGGATAACCTATTGTGTTGGTACGTAAGAAAGATGGTTCGTGGAGAATGTGCATTGATTTCCGAGCATTAAATAAAATAACAATAAAGAATCGTTATCCTCTTCCTCGCATTGAAGATTTATTAGATCAGTTGAAAGATGCAGTTTACTTCACTAAGTTAGACTTGCGAAGCGGCTACCATCAGATCAGGGTTTCAGAACAAGATGTATGGAAGATTGCTTTCAAAACAAAGCAAGGACTTTGAATGGATGGTTATGCCTTTCGGCTTGACCAATGCTCCAGCTACATTCATGCGTGTCATGAATGATGTTTTTAGACCATTCATTGATGATTTTGTAATAGTCTACTTAGATGATATTCTTGTTTTTAGTAAGACATGGGATGAACATATAAAGCATGTAAAGCAGGCTTTAGATGTGTTAAAAAGAGAAAATCTCTATGTAAAATTGTCAAAATGTGAATTTGGCAGGACATCTTTAAATTACTTGGGTTATATTGTTGGGGGTGGTGAATTGAAGATAGATCCCTCTAAGGTCGAAGTCATTGTAAATTGGCCTAAGCCCAATACTGCTACAAAAGTTAGAAGTTTCTTAGGGGCAACACAATACTGGAGAAAGTTTATTGCTAACTTTTCTTTGATTGCAGCTCCTCTACATGCTTTGACAAGTGTGAAACAGGTGTTTCAGTGGGGTGGAAAACATCAGAAAGCCTTCGACACATTGAAAGAAAGGATCAGTACAACGCCAGTACTAGCATTGTCAGATCTTCAGTATCCATTTGAGATTGAGACAAATGCAAGTGAATATGTCATGGGGGCAGTGTTGATGCAGCACAAAAAGCCTATATGTTTTCATTCTGAGACATTCACATCAACAATAGTTAACTATCCTACATACGATAAGGAATTATATGCATTAGTACAGAGTGTTAAAAAGTGGAAACATTACATAATGGGAAAATAAACAATCATACATATAGATCATCAACCACTACAATATTTAAACTCACAAACTAAATTGCAACAATCAAGACACTATCGTTGGATGGTTTTCTTACAACAATTTCATCTTGTAATCAGATATAAGAAAGGCATACATAATAAGGTTGCAGACATGTTATCAAGACCAATCATAAATGCATCCACAATTCTTAAGCATAATTTAGTAATGCACGAAAGCTATATTGAACAGTATGCTCAAGACATAGATTTTAAGGATGTATATGCAACTTTAAGTCATGGCAAGCCGGTAGAAGAATTGGATTATTTCATAAAGGACAAACTCTTATATCATTTGGGGAAATTATGCATTCCACAAACTGAAAGAGTTAATGTGATTTGAGAAGCACATACTTCTCTAATTTCAAGTCACCTTGGTGTAAGTAAAACAATTGCACATTTACAAATATATTGCTATTGGCCACGAATGAATGAAACAGTTTTAAGATATATTAAAGGATGTACTATGTGTGCTACAACCAAGCCAAGTAACAGAAAATTAGGCTTGTACAATCCACTTCCAATTCCTTCTCGTCTTTGGGAAAATTTATCCATGGATTTTGTTGGGGGATTGCCAATGTCTAGAAAAGGTCATGATTATTTGTATGTAGTTGTGGATAGGTTCAGTAAGATGTGTATTTTGACACCATGTACTAAACAGGTCACAACTGAACAAACTGCAAAGTTGTTCTTTCAAAATGTATGGGTTCATTTTGGGTTACCCACTTCTATTGTATCTGAGCGAGATTCTCGATTTGTCGGGAAATTTTGGTCAAGTTTATGGGAACTCATGGACACAAGGTTAAAGAAGAGTGTGACATTTCAGCTGCAAACCGATGGCCAAACTAAAGTGGTAAACGGGACAGTGGTACAGTTGCTTCGAGGTTATTGTAGCAAGCATCCTAAACTTTGGGATGAGCATTTGTGTTATGTACAACATGCTTACAACCATGCGAAACATTCTTCTACTTAAAGATCTCCATTTGAGACTTGTTTTGGTTTTGTACCAAAGTCTCCTTTGGATTTTGTCTTTGGTAAAGACATAACAGTTGATGGAGACAACGATGTGGACAAAGCAACTAAGTTCATTGAACAGGTCCAGGAAATTCACCAGGCAGTACAGGAACAGTTGGAAAAGAGCCAAGCAAAGTATAAAGCGAGGCACGACAAGCATCGAGTTGAGCATAGTTTTCAAGTTGGTGATCAAGTTTGGTTGTACATCAGCAAAGAAAGACTTCAAGGGGAAGGTAAAAAGTTGAAACCAATTAGATATGGTCCTTTCAAAATTCTTGACAAAATTGGTGAGAATGCTTTTCGCCTAGATCTACCAGCTTATATGCAGATCTTTTCCGTTGTAAATATGGAAAACTTGCGATTGTATGAGCCTTCAATGATTGAAGATCCAGAAGAGCAAAGTCAGGTACCTTCCATCGAAGATTTTTCACTAGAGTATCTCAACGAGTTGCAGGAGGACACAATTCTCGACAGGAGGATAAGGACTTCGCGACGAGAAATTGAGTATCTTCGAGTTGCACTTAAAGGTACAAATCCAAATAAAGCACGATGGATAGAAATTGGAAAAGTGAAGGAGACATATCCTCACTTACTCGACAACTAAAACCAACTTTTTCTGGTCTGATAGCTTCCAGTGGGGAGGAGTGATCCAAAATGGATTCAGTTTTTCCTCTTGATCAAAGTCTTCAAACACGGATGAAAATAGGATGAGTTTGAAGTGCTCATCGACAAGATTCCAACGGTGTGAACGATGCGTAAAACTGAGTTCGTATGACAAAGATATTACAAGTCAAAGTTTATGGAAAACTAGGACAAAATGGAAAAAAGTCAAACTCAAAGTGAATGGTCAATGGTCAAAGTCAACAGTCAGATGACATCAATAGGACACGTTCATATCGGGAACACGTCACATGTCCAGGGTGATGTCAGTAGATCAGTGACATGTCGAGGTGTGATTGGTTGGAATGGGCCAATCCGGGGCTGACACGTGGCAGCCTGGATTTTGCCCAATATGGCCTCATTTCCAAAAATTTGGGGATTAGGGAGGATCGAACCCCTGACCTCCCGGAATGTAACGATTTTGTCGGATTCTGCTTACCGGTCGAGCCATCGTGACAGTCGATAATGAATGTGTAGATATTGTATTTATGTGGACGTATTATGCTGCCGGAAAAAAGGGCCAGACGGTCAGGGTCAACCCCACGACTGCCGGAAACCTTATCATAGAGTTTAATACACCGCAGATATATTTCATATATATGTTATACCATATATGGATATAACGGACGGGATATGCCGAACCTTATCCAAGGTTTAAATGCCACATATAATATATCAACACATATATATGTGTTACCATATATATGTAACAAACCATCGCAAATATATATAATGTGATAACAAACGAGATATACAATGGAGATACGACGGAATGGTCGGGGGGTGTTTCGACCCGCTGACCTTCCAAAATAATATATATACAACGAGTTCGCACAAGAGCATTAGCCAATTCGACCAAGCGATGGAGCTTGTAATCAAGCCACCCTGCCCTAGAAGAGGGTGACGCAGAGGCTGCAAGTTGCTGCGCTGGGACTGCGCAGAGCCTCCCAGGGCAGGTTTTTCCTCATCTGGATTAGCCGAAAACTTAGTGATTGAGTGAGGTATTTCTTACAAATTCTTCTACCAGTATTTCTCACAAATTCTTCTGCAAGTATTTCTCTCTGTAACTGAATAGCCCTCGAGGGTATTCAGACATTTCTATTGCATAATAATAAAACCCTTAGATTTGCTGCACCAGTGTTCCCGCATTGGGTTTTTTCCAGGGACATTAGTCCAAAAATAACTGTCATGTGTGAATTATTTCCTTGTTTCTGAATCAATTTTAGTGTAGGATGGTTCAGTAGTTGCTTCAATAATCCAGAACCAGTGAGCGTGCAGTCTGAGGTGGTATTTGTGCAGGAAGGTGGTTTTGTGTAGGGCAGAGGTGGTTTTGGATTTCTCTAGGGGGTCTGGAGGTCACAGTGGCGAAATATAGGCAAGTTTATACTTGTGTTGATCGAAATTTCGAGCCAGTCGCAATGGTGAGGTCCATTTTCTCATCTGAGTTTCTGTTTTTGAGCTCATACTTGTAAAAGCATTTTGAAGACAAAATAAAGTGGTCAGCACTGGAAGCTAAGGATCCGGAGACGTAGCCAGAAAGTTTGGTGAACTCCGTTATTAAATT
Organism: Pinus albicaulis; assembly: GCA_034641835.2. Classification (NCBI taxonomy): domain Eukaryota; kingdom Viridiplantae; phylum Streptophyta; class Pinopsida; order Pinales; family Pinaceae; genus Pinus; species Pinus albicaulis. Next base: position 58,942,892 of record CM076584.1, read on the forward strand.
CTTGCTGCGTTAATGTGTTTCACTGAGTTTTCATTTGCTTATGTTGTTTATGTTATTCGCAATCTTATCGATCTATTGCACTAAGTAACATAAGTTGCTAACATAGACGTCAATAATACCTTTTTCATAAATACAGATCAATGAAGACTACTAAACTCCATGATCAACATGCTGTAGTTGGAGACGAGGTCAAGGGTGACTAGCTAGTATCTATTGCATTAAAATTTTAAATGCATTCACTTCCTCTTTAGAACCTTTTATGCATGGGTGTGTCCCTGAAAAAAGATTTTGACTTTTGAGAGGGTATATGATGGCTTAATCTAGGAGACAAGATTGGAGATTGTTGCAAGTATGGAGGAGGACAAGAATCTTGCTCCCGTTAGCAAGATGAAGTATCTTGCTCTCGTTAGCAAGATGAGGAGAGCAAAAACAAAGGAGGACTTGGAAATGGCCAAAAATGGAAGAAAGGGGATTCTAGTTACTCTAACTAGGGAAAGAAGGATTTGAGCCACATCAAGTGATTCGATTCTAGTTACTCTAACTAGGGAAAGAAGGATTTGAGCCACATCAAGTGATTCAAGTATTAGAATTTTGGGCACTTTACTTGTCAATGTCATAAAAAGAAGGGGCAAGGCAAGTGGTAGCAACAAAAGCAGACTGTAGGGAGTGTAGAAACATTGGTTGGAGTGTATGAGCATTCATCGTTCATCCATGCTTGAGACACACTTCTCTATGGTATCATGCATAATATTTTACATGTTTGATGCTGACTAGTGTGTGGACAATCAAGTTTCCATTCATGTGACACCTAACAAGAGGGTCTTTAGCAAAGTTCAGGAGGAAGAGGCAAGCATGAAAGTGGAACTTGGTGATGATTACACATTTCTAGATGTAGGAGTGGGATCCATCTCATCCCAAATACCATCGGGTGATATCCTTAAGCTTATTGGTGTTATGTACCTGGTTGAAATAAAAATCTCCCTTTAGTTTCAATGATGACGAATCTCAAATATATGGTTGATTTTGATGATCATGAAATCCTCATCTAGAAGAGATGCTTAGATCTTGATTAGGTGTTGGGCAAAAGTGTTCGCGAGTTGCAAGGGGATCTTTTGAGAGCTCTAGTGCATGACATTGACAAATTGTGTGAGCATTGGCATAAGAGACTAGGTCACTTGGTACTATGGAGTGTTGCTAATATTTGTCACACAAGGTTGAGGTGAAATGAGTGTGCATGGATTGTGCACTTGTCAAGCATGTGAAAGTTGTGTTTCTTAGTAGGGAGAATAGGTTAAGAGAGATTCATAATCTAATGCGCAAATCTTGACCTAATCCACTCAGATGTATGTGGACCCATGTCTTCAACTTCCTTATTAAGTAACATTTACTATGTATCTTTTATTGATGATTCCTCTATGAACTATTTGACTTATTTCATGGAGACCAAATATGAGATCTTTGGGAAGTTTCTAGGGTTTAAGGCTCTTGTAGATGATTAATGTGTTAAGGTATGATAATGGAGGGAAGTATATCTTCTATGAGTTTGATACCTTTTGCAAGGACTCAGGAATCAAGGAGTTGATTGTTCTTTGACAACCCTCAATAGATTGGGGTTTTAGAGATGAAGAATAGATCTATCATAGAAACAATCAAATTCATGATTCATGCTCTGGATTTGCCCATGTGTCTATGGGTAGAAGCATGTCTTAAAACTATCTATATTCTAAATAGGGGTCCTCACATAGTTTTGAAGGACAGGACAATAGACAGGGCATTCACAAGTGAGAAGTCTTCGATATCACATCAATTTGTTTTCGGTTGTCCTATCTTCATTTATATTCCCAATGAGAAAATGACCAAGTTGGAATCTTCTAGCTTGAAGGGAATGTTTGTAGGTTGTAGGGAGACCTCAAAAGCTTGTGGTCCCAAGGTGAAAAATTAGAAAAATCGAAAAAATAGGTTTAGAGAAGCAACCCACCCGAAGTGAAAAGCGTGCCCCTTTGCCTTTTAGTTCAACTAGAAGGCCTAGATGGCTCCCCTAGACATTGCAGGAGGTAGTAGAGCAAGTTGGTGCTCCATCTACTAACTTTTGGTTAAGTTGTCCTCCTAAAAAGTAACCTAGTTATGTTGTGTTAATGTGTTCCATTATTGATATAGAACCTTCTAGTTATGGTTTGGCAGCAGGGAAGTGGATATGAAAAATGTGATGATGGTGTACAACTCTATCATGAAGAATGATATGCGAGAGATACTGCCTAGAATAGAGGGTAAGTAAGTACTTGACTATAAGTGGTTATACAAGGTTAAGCATGTGACAAATGGCAACATTGAGCAAGTTGGTTCTCCATCTACTTCCTTCTAAAGAGTTAAAGTCAAGTTATCCTTCTAAAGAGTTCCTTAGTTATGTTGCATTGATGTGTTCCATTATTGATTTAGAACTTCTAGTTATGATTTGGTAGCAAGGACGTAGATATGCAGAATGCAATGATGGAGGAGTACAACTTCGTCGTGAAGAATGACGTGCAGGAAATACTGCCTCGAAGAGAGGGTAAATTAATACTTTACTCCAGGTGGTTATACAAGGTTAAGCATGTGACATATGGCAACATAGGAAAATACAAAGATTGGTTTGCGGGTAGAGGATTTGCCTAGAAACAGGAAGTGGACTACGAGGATACTTTTGCTCATGTTGCCTTGTATACTTATTTCAAATTTATCATGTCTATAACAACAACATTTGATTGGATTATATATCAAATGGATGCAAGAACATTGTTTGTTAATGGGTTGATTAAGGCAGGTGGTATACATAACCTATCCAAAAGGTTTTGACGTGCATGGATATAAGGCCCATTTTTGTTGGTTGAAGAAGGCCCTTGATGGGTTGAAATAGGCACTACATGCTGTAATGAACTGAGTTAGCATATGCAAATAATCAGAATATGGAAATATCCATAATAGAATAAATATTAATATATATAAATGTTGAATGTACAGGTGATATGTTGGTTACAAATGAGGGCACTATTTATATACTAGGCAAGGTGTTCCTTCACGAATAATCATGTCCTTTAAGACATGTCTCTTCAATATACTAATTATTTAATAATTATTAATTATATATTATGTTCATAACATTGCTTTCACCTATAGAAAAGCTTTGTCCTCAAGGCTTATTGATGGAAACACTTGATATCTTTTTTTGCCTCGTAATGTCTTCTCATCTTTCTTATAGAAAATCCATGAGATTCTGATTTGCTATAGTGAACAATATGAAAACTAGTTTCTTTTCACTAAAACATAAAATTTCTCTACTTCAAATTTGCAGCGGAATAGGAACAAAAACAAATACAATTCACACAATTCAAGACATTTTTTTATGGGAACCCAACTGGGAAAACCCTTTGCTTGTTTATTGATAGAAACTGAGCAATTGATCTTGAATTGTCAACACGAGGTTGGGGATATCACTACATATTTGTGTAATTTTGTAATTAGTTCGTAAAAACTTGATTATATTGCAAGTGTTTTTAGCCCAAGATTTTGTAAGATCTTGAATTTTGGGAAGTTTCCTTCAGAGGAGATTTTGGAAAGTAGTACTTACACCCATCAGAAAAAAACTTTACCCAGGATGGGCTAACCTTTTGTAAATACTTATACTATAATCATTAAGGGTTAAATTTGAAAGGGGAAGGTTGGTTTTGTTCCCCAAATTCAAGCTACAAGAGAATTGTAGATTGAGCTGATTTTCTGCCATCCCGAGAATCAAACCTGCCATCAGTCATTCATAACCACTGGAGACATGGCACCAATCCCGTGATTGGTTCATGTAGGAGCAATACCTAATGGCTCAACATCCACACATCTTCGATTTGCTAAGAAGTACTGATGTTATTCATTTAGAACACCCCCTTTCCATAGTCTTTCATTTGACTTGCATAAAATGATGTTTAGGTTGCCCCCGACAATTAACTTTGATGAGCTGAAAATCCAAAGAAAAGGATCATTTAGCATACATGGAAAACTTTATAATGAGCTTCAATGTTGCAGCTGCTTTATGTTTTGTCTAAAGTGGTAGGATAGTTAAGTGAATTGCTCATCACTCAAAGGTCTTGATTAGAGTCTTTTAAATAATCTTGATTTGTTAGGGATGAATAGTTAACCCCATTCTGTCATGCATGTTGGATCTCATTGTGTATAAGAGCACCTCCTTGTTTCAAATGGAGGCATCATTGTGTAGAATGCTTCACAACAGCATCCTTGTGATAACTGTATATATATGTCATTCTTCTCGCAAAATAATGTTGTTATTTTGGCTCTCTTATTCATTGAAGTCATGTTCATAGACTATTTTTAAAGACATTTCTTTTTCATTATTCCTTACTTTAAGATTAGGGAAATCCACACTCAACAGTCTGGGCCTTTCATTAGCTAATTCTAAGTATTGTGATTGCAATTTTGCCGATTATTTGGATGACATGTTTTTCTTTTCAAATACATGTTTAAATTATGCCTCTTCTATGATATATTAAGAATTGAGATGGGGAAAACAGAAAAAATATTGAAGATTTGAGAAACCCTTGCAAATCTACTGACTGAATCTGCTGACACTGCAGAGCTAAACAGAGACACAATGTCACAAAGCACCAGAGATCTCATGAAATATCTCCACATAGTATATTCCCATTAAACAACTAAGAAAATAGCCTACTAACTCTGCATGCTTACAAGTTCTGCTGACAATGGTGTAGAAACAAATTGGATTCACAGTTTATTTATGGAGTGATTGGCTTTCATATTGATAAAATTTTAGATCCATTTTGGAGTTGGGTGTGTTTTATTATCTCCATTCATGTTTTCATGTTATTGGCGACTTAGTGGGGCTTGCTTTTAAAAAACATTCTCACTTGAGAAACATTTGCTCAATGCATTTGAAATTCTGGGGATTGCCCATGATCACCCAGGACTTGGTGGTAAATGTTTCCATTAAGTTTCTGAGCTGTTTGCATCACCTAAAGCATTTCCCTGCGGGGAAATGTCCCCCTGGGGAGGATATCTTCTAATAGAGCTGGTAAGTCTTTTACATGTCAGTTGTGGTTCAGAAAGGCCATCTTATGGAAGTTAAAGATGTTGTGATCATCTCTTATTTCATTCATAAATATTCTATAATAGTTGCTTAATTTTTTGGTTGTTAAGGTGAGTATTGAGCATGCATGCTTTTTGGTCTCTTCTACAGATAGTTGCATTTCTTGTCCCACTCCTTGATGATAAGTTTCCTTTAGTGCGGAGCATCACATGCTGGACCCTTTCTCGCTACAGCAAATGGATTGTTCAGGTGAAGAATGCATCTTTATATTTGCAGTGCTGTTTTTTTTCCCACCATCAGCTTCTGTCTGGTTTGTGGGTGATCAACATTCTTACTAGTATCTACTGTTAGGATCTTTTTAGGTAAAATATAGATGCTCATTTGCATAATGCCACAACATATTGGTCAAATTGATGGATCCGTGCTCTTATTTATGTTTAAGTTAATGTAATAAAGGTGCTGTTGAAATGTAAATATCTGTAATAATAATATTCAGCCTAGAATATCAAAACAATTGCTAAATTTATCAATGCTTTTAGAAAATTATTGGTCAGATTTGTTTAGAGGACCATAGGTCATGTGGTCCCATGGATGTTTCAACTAAAATCTGTCATCTGTTATAGAGAAGTTACCTATCAGCCACACTAGCTTTTTAAATAGTAAGGCACTTCCGTATTTTCAAAGCAGTCTTTGTTCTTGCAAACTAAAACGTAGGTTTGACACAGGAGAAACAGAAAAGCCTTTGGTATTTTATAAAATGAGTATTATCAACACAAACTGTTTTAGGAAATTTGAAGGAATGTATTATAGCTTTTTTGTATTTCGGTCAAATATCTAAAATACTTCTATTATATTTTTTTTCGTTATTTATTTATTTAATCTACAAAGGAAAGCCTTGTGCAGAAACCCAAGTGAAGTTCCCCCATAATCATGGATGGCATACCAAGTAAACCTCTTCAGCATAAACTAGTGCTCCTCACTACGGAGGTTTGAAGCTGGGAAGCTGCTGGTACAGATCTAACCAAATGCCAACAACATTGGCAACAACCAGTTGAGCTAACCCTTTGGGCTATTTTTTATAGTTTTTTTTTTTAAATTCTAATGCAATTAATGTGTTTCCAAAGGTAAAATATTTTAATTTTGGTAAATGTGGACTCTGGAGATCAAAATTATTCACGATGTGATTAAAAAAGTGGATGATGGTTAGCGTGTTGAGAGACTACAAGGTGCAGATGACGGAATCTGTAGTTTGAGAAATTTGTAGGTGCTAAAATTGAAGGATTCATCTGCAATTTGAGTTGCATTTTAATGTGTAGAATTTCTCATCTCTGTTTAGGTTGAATTGTTTCAAGATGTGAGTAGTGATTTTGTGGGTCAGTGATTGAAATAATTTTTAAGAGGTGTGAAGGTGGAATTTGTTGAAAAGATTGTAAGCAGTTATGTTTAGAAGATTTCTGTCAGGTATGGTTAGTCAAGGCTTCTGTTCATTTGGGCTGTGAGAGGACAGCCAGAATTGGGAGATGAAGATGGAGGTTTGAAGTAAATAGTGCAATGGTCTTTTCTGCAAATATTATGAAGGTACAGGCACAAGTGGGTTGTCTTCAAGCAGTTTGACAAATCACTTCTATTGCTCAGATCTGTGTTCAAAGTGCCACCAAATACATGTTTCTGTGTTGATGCAGCCTACAGGGCTAACTACTGTATTTCAGCTTGGGTGGAAGTCTTGATGAACTTGATAGCCAATGGATGTGGCATATCAGTGGATGATGCCAGGTGCTAGATGTTGAAGAATGTAACTATGTTCGGTCTTCATAAATGTATTTGAGTCATGTAATGTACTTACCAAAATAATGTAAAAGAAAATTTATATTATTGTTACAATGGCTTATTACAGCATGGGTTTCATGCTTGGGTCATCTTTTATTAGTCAAAGTCCCCATTGTGGACTCCTAGGATTTATATTGAGTCATTAGAGTCATTGTATATTTTATGAGACCCTTCTTGGGCTTTTGAATCATGTAAAAATAATTATTCTAGAGTCAAAAATGAATTTTGTCACCTCCACACCAAGTCGGCCTGAAAGGAAGCAATTCGACCCACGAGAAGCCTGTATATACAAGTGCAGTTCGATTTATTTGCTGACCAACTCAACAAGTTCAATATACAAGAAGCAGTGCAGTAAAAAGTGCGAAGTGCAGGAAGAAGAAGGAGAAGTGCAGGGTCGAAGTTCTTGGGCTAGTTTATCTTTTTCTCTCTCTACGAAATTGCTTGGCAGTTGAGGATGAAAGTTGCTGGAGTTGCAGGGTCGAAATTGTGCTGCTGCAGTAGGTCGAAGTTGCAGGAGGGTTGAAGTGCTGCTGCTGTATAGGTAGAAGTGCTGCAGAGGTCGAAGTTGCTGCTGCTGCATATATTGAAGTTTTGTTGGGGCAAGGTCGAAAGTCTAGATCAAAGCTGGTGGAAGGAAGCGCTGACTTCGTGGTTGGAGGAAGTTTGTGTCTAGTGTGTAGAGTCTACGATTATCTTAGGAAAACTATTGAAGGAAGAGATTTTGGCTGGGTTTTCCCCTAGATAAGGGTTTTTCCTTGGCAGAGTGCCTACATCTTGTGTCTCTTGTTTATAATCTTCATACACATAATTTGGTAATTTCTCAATGAAAGATAATAAGATAAAGAAGTAAAAGAAGCAAACATAATTCACAAGTAGTTAGCAAGAAATAGGAATCAAAGACCTAAGTCTACTTGCATTGATTTCTCAACATGGTATCATAGCTAAGGTCAAGGAAGATTGGAGATCACTCTGTTGGCTCAAAGGAAGTGGTTACTCCCTCCATGACCAGTTATATGAAAATGGGATTCAATACTGAAGGAAGTTGGATCAAGAAGATCTTCTACTACTTATTCAACAAGGTCAGAAGTCAAGGGTTCTTGGCCGCTCTTACAGTTTCACTTAGTGATGACAATACATGGATTATTGATAGTGGAGCATCGAGACACATGACAGGATAAATAAAACAACTTCACGCTCTATCAAAGAAACCATCTTCTCATGCAGTGGAATTGAGAGAAACAAAAGCTATGCTGCAATATAGGCTCGAGATCAATATCTTTCAAGCTGGAAAATGGAGCTAAGCTACATCTCAACACTATACTATATGTTACAGGTTTGAAAAAGAATTTGCTTTCAATTTCTTGATTAGAAGATAAAGGGGATAGAGTTGCTTTTGTTGATGGAAAGGTTTTGGTTTGGGGAAAAGATTCAAGTATCGATAAAGCTAGGGTTATTGGAGTTCGTGAAGGAAGCTTATATAGAGTCATAACACCATCTCCTCTAGCCTTACTTCATATGGAAATCAATCCCATTGAACTATGGCCTAGAAGATATGGTCATCTACACTACAAGGTCATTCCCTCTCTTAATCAACTGGTTAATGGCATCCCAAATATCAAAGAAGATCATGAAGGACTTTCCAAAGGATGTGCTTTGGGTAAAAATACAAGAAAACCATTTACAAATAGTGAAACAAGGACCTCATTCATTCTGATTTGTGTGGGCCTATGTCTGTTAAATCACTTGGAGGTTATCTTTACTATGTAACATTCATTGATGATCACTCTAGAAAGACACGACTTTACCTTCTCATGAAAAAGGATGAAGTATCTGAGAAATTTAAGGAGTTTAGATCTTAAGTGGAAACCCTAACTGAAAGAAGAATAAAGTCTTTGAGATCCTACAATTGTGGGGAATACAATTCTAAAGAATTGATTGCATATTTTAAAGAGGTAGGAATTAAGAGGGAGCTCATTGTTCCCTACTATCTCGAAAAAAATGGAGTGGTTGAAAGAAAGAATAGAACAATTGAAAAAGGTACACGAACAATGGTCTTTGATCAAGACTTACAAAATTTTTTACGGGTAGAAGCAGTACTGACAACAATATATATTCAAAATAGAAGTCCTCATAAATTTCTTGAGAATATGACACCTGAAGAAGCTTTCACAGGGAAGAAACCAAGTATGGACCATCTTCAAATCATTGGGTGTCCTGCCTACATCCACGTTCCAAAGGACAAGTGAAAGAAGTTGGATTCTACAAGCATCAAATGGATCTTTGTTGGCTATATTCTCTCTTCAAAAGCATAAAGAATCTACATCAAAGAAGGAAGACATATTGAAGAAAGCGAGGACGTTCTATATAATGAAAATCATGCCTACAAAAGATCCAAAGATATTCCTATTGGTTTCTATGACTAAGTTATACCAACAGTCGAAGAAGAATAAGTACACCACGGCAATCCTACTACAATTCAGGAAGAAGAAGTAGGGCCAAGTGAGCCTATTCAACCTGTGATCATACCAAACATTAAGAAGAGGCCAAATTGGTTAAAAGCTGCTCTTAAAGATGCTGAAGGACATGGAGCTGCGAAAGAAACCCTTAGAGAAAGCAAAAAATATTCTAGATATGTTGTATACATGACAAAAATGATTGAAGTTGAACCATCTACATTTGAAGAAGCTGCTCATCAAGAAGTATGGAAGAAGGCAATGGAAGAAGAATATCAATCCATCATGAAGAATGGGGTTTGGGAAATCGTTCCTAGACCTATTGACTGTTGATTTTTGTAGCATCAAATAGTGCTCTAAGTCTCAAATTTGGTGTGGAGGCTTAGACACTTGTATTTCAAAGAAGCTAGAAACCGTTTGTGGAAATTCCACTTGGTTCATGTTTGATTAAAATAATTAATTACTTTAATGTGGACCCTAAGTCTAAACTTAGGGAAATTAAATAATTAAAGGGTATTAATAAAACATAGTGTGAATCTTCTAGAGAACGAAGATCAAGCCATCGATTAGACATCTTGTCTTGGCCGTTTATTTGTCAACGAGAAGATTATAAACAAAAGGCTTGAGGGTCATTTGAAAAAACATAGAGACGCTGTATTGATCTAAAGATCAAAATTTATGGAGTGTAGTTTGCTGAGAAATTCGAACTAGAGATTTGAGTAGAGAGGGGCAGAGATAGCATCCAGAGAGAGATTTTCTCAGTTCGGTGGAACATCAGTCAGAGAGAGGCAGAGGTGATCTAGCCTAGCCAACGCAGAAGGAAAGGGGCTGACGCACTGACCGTGTAAGCTCACGCAGAAGCAATGCAGAGGCAGATGGAAGGGTTTTCGGAATTTGCTGGTGGATTAGTTTCGGAGGCCGGGATCCGGAAGTGGCAGTGGGAGGTTGTTCCTCAACATCCATAGAGACAAAAAAACTTGGCTGGGGCTGAATGTTGAGCCTGGAAGAGGGTGATGCAAAGGCTGCAAGTTGCTGCACTGGGACTGCGCAGAGCCTCCCAGGGCAGGTTTTTCCTCATCCGGATTAGCCGAAAACTTAGTGATTGAGTGAGGTATTTCTTACAAATTCTTCTGCTAGTATTTCTCACAAATTCTTTTGCCTGTATTTCTCTTTGTAACTGAATAGCCCTTGAGGGTATTCAAACATTTCTACTGCATAATAATAAAACCTTTAGATTTGTTGCACTGGTTTTCCCGCATTGGGTTTTTTCCAGGGACATTAGTCCAAAAATAACTGTGTCATATGTGTCAATTATTTCCTTGTTTCTGAACCAATTTTAGTGTAGGATGGTTCAGTAGTTTCTTCAATAATTCAGATTTGAATTAATTATGTAATGTAATTTACTTAATAGGAGAAGTACACTCAGTTGTTGGAGTAGGATTCATTAGATCTGGTTAGATCTTGGAATTTTCATAGTGACAAAACGGTTGTCACCTCTAAATGGATCTATAAGATCAAGCACACTGTTGATGGAAGTATAGACAAATACAAAACTAGATTTGTTGCAAGGGGTTTCTCTCAAAAGGAAGGCATAGATTATGAAGAGACCTTTGCACCTATCGCGAGGTATACTACTATTAGATCCTTGGTTTCATTGGCTGCTACAATGGGATGGAATATCCATCAAATGGATGTGAAGACAACGTTTTTGAATGGGACCTGTTGTAGCCTAATTTGACTTAGCTAAAAGTAGAGAGGATCTGAGAAATTCAAGGTTGTTAAGACATTTAGATGGACAAAAGTCAGATAGGGATTCTTGTGCTCTTGTCTAAAGAGATGGTATCAGCTAGAAAGTGCAAGCAAACACACTATTTGAATAGGGTCCTCAGATAGTCCCGATGGATGCATAGGCCTGTTAGTCCAACGCTTTAATGATTCTCGTTGTATGCACATGGATGAAAGGATGCCAAGTGTACCTAAAGAAAAATTTACTTTTTCACCTTGGAACTGGACTAAGATCATGCAGAAACTACTATTGCTGGAAGTTCATCTTCAAGGCCAACACTCAAAAGAAACATGGAACAGAAGAAACTGAACTGGAATTTCGTAATCTGTCAAACCTTGGTCTTAATGTTCTCGGACTGGGTTGTCAAAGACTAGAAAAGCTGAGTTTAATATGGTGCTCTGCAGTCACAAGTTTGGGCCTAGCATCAGTGGCTCAACATTGTAGGGTTTTGAAGGCCTTAGATTTACAGGGTTACTATATAAGTGATCAAGGTCTTACAGCTGTAGGAGAGCAATACAAACAACTTGAGGATTGGAATCTTCGGTTTTGTGAGGGTTTGACAGATAGAGGTATGACATCACTAGCAATTGGCTGTGCAAAGACACTGAAAGTGCTTGGCATTGCAACATGTGCAAGGATAACTGATAAGACTATGGAAGTTGTTGGAGTTCACTGTCACTCTCATGAAAAATTAACCCTGAATTCTCAGTCTATTAATGATGTTGGATTGCTGATAATAGCTTAGGGTTGCACTGCTTCAAATTATTTGCACTTACAGTGTATAAATTTCATAGACGAAGCCTTAAAAGCTATGGGTTGATTCTGTATCTCAATAAAGACACTCATATTATGCAGCTTCTTGAAATTTACAGACAGGAGTCTTCAGGAAATAGGAAATGAATGCAAGACATTAAATGTTATTTCTTTGAGTGACTGTTACTTTTGATGTGACCAAAGTTTAGTTTCAATTGCTAATAGGATGTAGTGAACTTAAACGACTTGAACTAATGGTTGTCACAACATTGGTACTAATGGCCTTGGATCCATTGGGTGATATTGCTGGAGGCCTACTGAGCTCGTGGTTAAGTATTGCCGAAATATTGGGCATAGTGCCTTCTTGGAGATTCGAAATGGTGTACACAATTACAAGCTCTTCATTTGGTTGATTGCTCGAGTATTAATGATGCTGCAAATTTGCTATATAGCAAAAGGCTGCAGAAATTACACATAATAAATCATAAATGATACATGTAATGATGTAACAACATAATAAACATGACTCACAAATCCTGTATCACCTTTTTATTTCTCATTATATCTAGAAAATTTAGAAGATATAGATCTAAGTCTTTGGATAACTGATCTAGGAACAGGTCAAATGATAGATGAGCATATATCCCAAAGGCAATGTCCCACTAATTTCTGCATCTAGCTACTGCACAAAGGATTAAGGACCGACCATGGTAAAGGTGAGTCATTTGCATTCATCAGAATACACATTGGCACATCAACCAACATGAGTCGTGCAACGTCCAGTAGCTCCTCATTTACCTGTGCATTAGGCTTACTTTTTATTTTATTATTTTTATTTATTTTATTGAATTGAAAATATGGACCTTGTTTAAAAGGGAGGGTCCCATTTTTTGAAGGGGATACTGTATACTTTGTCACCTTGTATCACCCCAAAAGGAGACGTGGGGAAATGCCCCCCATGGAGTACCCATGTTCCTTGAATGTGGGGAGTGTATCCCCTAACCTCTTCCCAAAATAGTAGAATCAGGAAAGAGAATATGTTATAGATATGGTACAAAGGTAGTACTGCAATGAATCCAAACTGGAAAAATAAATGGGGTTATAGTGACTATGAATAGCATTGAGATTTGAAGCTACACTGTATGCATTTTGGGCATGAGTATCAGGTATCACTATCAGGATGTTCATCAAATGTGCTGTATGTGGGGTTGACATGTTTTGCACACTACCGGAATTGGAGACTCAACATGTTTTGCGTGCTTTTGTAACACAATCATGTAGAAGTTGTATAGGATACTTGTCTTAATGAAGTAGATATTCAACTTGGAAAGATTTTCGCCGTTGTATATGCATACCCATCTGAATATTTATTGTACTTTTTTCTTGAAGTGTGGGATGATTAACGATCTTCTTCACCACGTACCCCATTTGCTATTGAAAATCAATATTAAAATCTGTGCAAGCAGGTTGTGTGATAGAATGGGAGGAAACACAAAATATTGGAATGGGTCAATCAATTTCATCTCTTTTAAAAGTACTGACAGGAAACACAAAATATTGCAATGGGTCATTCAATTTTATCTTTTAAGGAAAATATGATAAAGTACTAACACTAAGAAAAACATTAGAATAATTTGATAATCAGTGGGTAAACATATGTTAATTGTAATCTGTCGAATGCATCACATAATTTATATTGTTGAGGAAAGTCAATCCTTGTTTCAAATGAGAGGAATAGGCTGGTAGGTTTCAATCAGAAATTAATGTGATGGTAGCTCATGACAGGAAAAAAGGATCAATGGTTAGAACGATATTTGGTTGTTGCAGCCTCAGTTAAATCATTGTTTCTTTGAATCATAATAGATGCCCAAAATAGGATGGTTTCTGGTTTAACTTAGTTTTATCATATCTTCTTTATTTTGTTGTATAATGAATCAAGTATTTTGCTTTTGTTTTTAGGGTGCAGGACATCTAGAAGGGCACGATCAATTTGATAAGGTGCTTACTGGTCTTCTCAGACGGATTTTAGACAGCAACAAGAGAGTCCAGGAGGCTGCTTGTTCGGCCTTTGCTACTCTTGAAGAGGTCCTTTTCCTGGCACCTGTGGCTCAGAATTGTTGATTAGGCCATTGTGTTTCTGTCATTTTTCTTTATTCCTTCTAAAATTTTTGTTGTTAATCTCCGTAAATTATGGGTGAAGCAATACTTTGTTCATAAGATTTTACGTATGTTATTATGTCAATAGGAGGCTGCAGAAGAGTTGGCACCTCGGTTGGAGCTCATTTTACAGCACCTCTTGTGTGCCTTTAGTAAATATCAGGTTTTTCTCTGAACTCACTCGCTTTTCGGTTTTCTGTATGGCACATTCTTAGAAGTTTGAAATCTCTCTTGTATTTGATGTACTTTTTTGGTTGATCACTATTACCAAATGAAGGCCAGCAAATAAGATTTGGAAAAATAGGCATGCTTGCATAAAGCGGAGCTGGTGTTGGATTTGTTTCATTCAAAATCTATGTATAATCTACTAGAAAAGTGGGGATGGTTCACCTAGTTGAAAATGATAGAGGTGACCGTAATGAAACCAACAGTTGATTAAAGAAACATCCATTCAAAAAATAGTACACAGGCTGTATAAATGTCAATTAATGGTTGGAATTGGAAGGATTCCATTGTATCTAGAGGATGTACAGTGTCATGTCATACAGTGTCTCTGCACTGGGGGTCAGTGTTTGCTAACCTCAGGGGAATCCCTATGCAACCTGGAAATGAAGTATGAGCCAAAAATCACTTCCAAACTGCAATAAATACTGTGTTATATAAAAAAATCAGAGCTGGAATCTGTAATAAAACAATCTGAACAGCAAGCGATAATGCAGATTTATGCGCTAGGATGGAATTCTGCCTGGGGAACTGTGTAAATCTGCTGTTAAGACAGGATAATTGGCCCTTAAAATTGCAGATTAGTGTGTGGAAGTACCGAAAATAGCAAGCTTCAGAAATGAAATTATGATTTATGATCATAATGCCTTGATTTCCATGGGTTATGGAGTTAGAAAATCAACGGAGATGGAGTAATTCCTGATGTTAGTCCATTCAAAAGATGGAAGTAAAGCAGGAAACACATACAAAGAGTGAGATATAACTCCCAAATTGGGAGTTTGAAAATCTGCTAAGAGGGAGTAATTCCAGAGTCTAGTCAAAAGATTTAAGTAAAGCAAGAGACTACTTAAACAAGTGAGATATAGCTGCCAAATAGATGCGACCTCTAATGCAAAGTAGCAAGTACTACAAAATTTGGGGGATATTAACTACAAAGAAATCTGGGGGAAATCAGACCACCTATAAATTACCTTGTCTCGCCACCATTTAGGGATGGATTCACATGAACATGATGGGAGCAACCTCTATCGCTAAATGAAAGAAATGATCTGTCTCATTTACTCAAACAGAAAAGTGGGATATGAAGATGAGAACTCAAGAAAACACAACTCTCAAGAATCATGTTGATGCCTCTCCCTCAGTATCCCTTTAGCCTTTATAGAATAGTTATAGAGGTGTACAAAAATACCATTATTTTTCCCCAAATGAAGAGCTAGAGATATCACAAGACAAAGATAAGCCTCCTTCAACCCATGTGTGCTAGCCTTGGATGAGAATAGCATGTGTAAATAACACATGTCCACAATGGAAACTTTCCTTAATCCATGCAGCCTGGACTTTGATGAGAATAGCATGCATCAAAGAGAGAATATCCAGCAAGAAAAAACCCCTTCATCTCCATAAATAAACTCATCAAGAGGTACACAGTACACTCCATCCATAGTTAAGTAATGGCATGTTGAATCGGGGAAATTTTTAAGAACACCCTCCTAAAGCGATGCTGTCATCTCTTGGACCAAAATGTTGAAATTTGGTTACTGGAGGACAGGTGGTTCTCTAAGGGTTTGATCTTTGGCCTAGGGAAAAGTGTCCAAAAGAATTTAATTTTTCTCCTAAAGTGACTTTATAAAGTTATAAAGTCAAATCTAATTTAAAAATGATTTTAAGTGATAAAGTTACTAAAGTCACTTAGGGTTAGGTTAAAGGAGGGAAAGGAGGAAAAGGTCATTCATTTCTTTCATGAGCAGATTGGGAGAAGGAGAGAAGGAGAGCTGGAGACATTTTTTGAAGAGAGCTTGAGAAGGTGAAGGAGAGGGCACACTCAACAAATCCGTACAGCAGCAAGGAGGGCACGATTTCCAAGGCAGCAAGAGGTTGCACGGATACTGAGGCAGCTTGGCTGTACAATAGCACAGAAACCAAGACAACGATCCGTACAGCGGCATTGAGGCACAATTTTTGAGGGGAAAGGCAGCACGTTTTTTGAGGAAAAGTACAACAACAAGTGGCTCGATTTTCAAGGTGGCTAGGCACGTTTTTCGAGGCAGCCAGCACCGTTTTCGAGAAAGGCAGCTTGCTGGAAAATTCCATACAGTCTGTACGACTGTTCAGCTAAGTTCTAGGCACAAATTTTGAAACTGTCATTTGCTGTAAAAATTTTCTATTTTGAGTTTATTGCTGTTCCGGCACGTTTTCCAAGGCGGTGGCAAGCACGGAAACCAAGAGAAGTCTGTATTTAATTTGCTGGAAATTTTCCTGTATATTTCACCTCTCTGTAAAAGGCATTTTTCAGAAAATAAAAGAGAAGCTTTCTGACTGGTTTTCCCCAAGAGTTGTAGGGGGTTTTTCCAGGGTCATGTTGACCAAAAATATCAGTGTTTAAATGTGTTGAATCGCTGTTTTAAGCTTGCTGATTTTTATTTCTGCATTTTCCAGCATTCTGTAAATTTTCTAGAATTTGTGTTTTCAGCAAAAAATATTTTTCTGTTGTTGAATGTAAGGATATGGGAAAGGGCATTTAACTAAAAGTAGAAATAAGGTGAAACTGAAAACCGGGGTGGGAAAGACAAGAAATTTCTACATGGTATCAGAGCTTGAGTGCTGAAAGTGCAGTTTGGGACAGCAAGAAGAAAAATACAGTCTGCTGATTTTTCACACAGAAAATTCCAGCAAGCTGATTTTTCACACAGAATTTTTATCTTTACTACAACAGTGCTATTTTTCAGTTTTAAGACAGCAGGATGTCATTGGGACTGAGGGTGGAGGATAGGTTGGATGGGCATACCAATTACACAGCGTTTGGAAGGAGAGAATGCAGAGTATCTTTGAGGAGGCAGAAGTCTGGGACATCATGGTGCATACTGCACAGAACCCTGTTTTGTGCCCACTGATGCTGTTCAGTTGGCAACATATAATAGAAAGAACAACAAGGGTAAGAGACTGATTCTAGACGGAATCAAAGACCATTGCATTCCTCATGTGAGAGGAAAGAGAAATGTTCATGAGATGTGGACAGCATTGTCCAATCTCTACCAGAGTACCAATGAGAACCGAAAAATGGTCCTGAAGGAGAAGATGAAGACCATTAAGATGGGCAATGATAGTGCAGCTGGATATCTCACAAAGATTACTAATGTGAGAGATGAGTTGGAAGCGATTGGAGAGGCCATTCCACCCACTGAGTTGGTGCGGATTGCAGTGAATGGCCTCCCCCGTTCATGGATGAACTTTGCTGATGGAGTTTGTGCACGTGAGACCCTTCCCACATGGGAGAAGTTTTGGGATGATTGCATTCAGACAGAGATCAGGAAAGGTCAGCTTGGGGTATCGCTTCGATTGAGCGAGGATGAAGATGTACGTTGGCGGAGGCGAAAGGCAAGGGCAGAGCTTAAGCTTGCCCTGGCGGTGGTGGGGGCAAAGGCAAAGGTAAAGGTAAACAGGGTAACACACAGAAGGACTATTCCAAGGTTAAGTGTTGGAATTGTCAGAAGATGGGACACTATGCAGTTGTGTGTCCGGAGAAGAAGAAGAAGAAGGGGAAGAACCAGAGCATGGCAGCTTCAGCAGAGGTTGAGGACTTTGCAGATCGCTTTGATCGGGAGTTTGGGTTCATTGCGTGTGAGTCTTCTAGTGCAGGAGTACCTGCCACACAGGTTCAGAGGGAGCATGCATTTCCCTCGATTAGCGGAGCATCTTCGGGTATCTGGTATGTGGACAGTGGGGCTTCACGTCACATGACAGGAGTCCGTGAGTACTTCTCAGAGCTTTCGGAGAGTGGCACTGATGTAGAGGTAGTACTCGGTGATGACAGAGTTGTTAGAGCAGTCGGTGTGGGAACATTGACATTTCAGAGGGAGTCCAAACCTCCCTTGAAGGTGTCGGATGTTCTTTATGTGCCAGGGATGAGGAAGAACCTCATATCCGTCTCAGCTTTGGAGGACAGAGGATATGAGATACTATTCAGGGGAGGACAGGTATTGATGTATCCCAGGGGCACTCCAGCTGATTCAGCTAGAGTGATAGGTGTACGCCATGCAAAAGTGTACAAGTTTGCATTTCAGTCCCTTTTGGCATTGAGCAGTAGTACCGACAGCAGAGCTAGCAGTTCTGAGCAGTGTGAGATTTGGCACCGCAGGATGGGGCACATGCATCATGGAGCCTTGAGGACTGTGCGGGAGATCACTACAGGTGTGCCAGATTTCAGTACTGATCACTTTGATACTTGCAGAGGATGTGCGATGGGCAAGTTTGCCAAATCCCCTTTTCCCAGCAGTGACAGCAGAGCGACTGGGATACTTGATTTGATTCATTCCGATGTGAGCAGTCGGATGTCTCATGTTTCCTTAAGTGGATATGAGTACTATGTGTTATTCATTGATGATCACTCCAGGAGGACCTGGATTTATTTCTTGAAGACCAAGAGTGAGGTCTTCAAGCGGTTTCAGGAGTTCAGAGCTCTTGTGGAGACACAGACAGGTCGGAAGATCAAGTCCCTGAGGTCGGACAATGGAGGAGAGTACACCCTTGGAGAGTTTGTTGACTATTGTGCGGAGGCGGGCATTAGGAGGGAGCTCACTGTTCCTTACAACCCCCAGCAGAACGGGGTTGCGGAGAGGAAGAACAGATCCATCGGAGGGGCTGCCAAAGCCATGTTACATGATCGGGGGTTGCCATTGTTTTTGTGGGCAGAGGCCTGCAACACAGCTGTTTACTTGCAGAACAGGAGTCCGCATCGTGCCTTGGGGCACATGACTCCGGAGGAGGCTTTTTCTGGGAAGAAGCCTGATATTGGTCATCTTTGTATCTTTGGGTGTATTACATACTCCTACATACCCAAGGAGAAGAGGACCAAACTAGAGCCCACCGCAGAGAAGGGTATCTTTGTGGGCTACAGTGAGACCTCAAAGGCCTTTCGGATTTACATTCCTGCGCAGAGGAAAGTTGTTGTCAGGCGGGATGTGAAGTTCGAGGAGGACAAGGCCTTTAGGAGGTCACGGGAGTTAGAGTATCTGGATCAGCCAGACCCTCAGCAGCAGTTGAGTCAGTCGCAGGGATCCAGTGGGCAGGGATCAGGAGGATCCGGAGGTACATCTATGACGATGTCGGGTCCGTCAGTGGGGAGTGGCTCACAGAGTCAGAGGGGTGGTGCCCGGGCGGCATGCGCAGGCGATCCACGAGAAGCGATTCCTAGGAAGTCCACGATGGACGATTCACACGGTACCTCGGCTTCTACGGGTTCGAGTGCGAGCGGGAGGACGGCGGAGCCAGTGATCGGGGAGTTCGGGCTCACTGATGATGAAGAGGAGGAGTTTCATTCTCCAGTGGGAGAGGTGTGCTCGGGGAAGAGGAAGCCCAAGTGGCTTCAGGATACCTTGAGAGAGGCCACATCTGTTGCTGCGCCTAAGAGGCCGGTCAGAGAGAGCAGACCACCTAAGAGGTTTTGTAGCCATGTGGCAATGGTTGCCAACATCATTGACTCTAAGCCTTCTAGCTATGAGGAGGCAGCTAGCCAGCAGGTCTGGAGAGAGGCCATGCAGGAGGACTATTCTTCTATCATGAAGAATGATGTTTGGGAGGTGGTGCCGAGGCCTGAGGGCAAATCCGTGGTTACTTTTAGATGGCTTTACAAGGTAAAGCATGCTGCAGATGGCAACATTGAGAAATTCAAAGCAAGGTTTGTGGCTAGGGGGTTCTCCCAGGTAGAGGGAGTTGATTATGAGGAGACCTTCGCTCCCGTGGCTCGATATACCTCGATCTGCTCCATTATATCGATAACAACAGAGATGGGTTGGAAGATCCACCAAATGGATGTGAAGACTGCATTTCTCAATGGCTTCATACAGGAGGAGGTGTACATTGAGCAGCCACAGGGCTTTGAGGTGCATGGGAAGGAGTCCCATGTGTGTATTGTGAAAGAAAGGTCTATTTATAGTAGGAAGAAGCGGCTCCGAGCTTGGTACTCAGGAGATAGATACATGCCCCAAAGAGATAGGTTTCACAAAGAGTGAGCGGATCGGAACCTTTGCCTATATTGTGATGGGTGGGGAGCCTCTCATTACAGTCTTGTATGTGGATGACTTGGGTCATTACGGTGCCGGAAGAGACTCATGAAACCTTTGCAGAGATCATCTTGGCGGAGTTTGAGATGAAGGACATCGGCTTGATACGTACTTTTTTGGTTTGGAGGTGTAGCGAGGAGGAGACTGATTTTCTTCTGGGGGCGATAGATTGTGGACATCCTTGGCGATTCCACATGGAGGATTGTATAAACCCATGTCGACATAGATGGTCACCAAATGGAAGAAGCTTCATGTGATTTCGGGGATGGTGGATCCCGTTGTACGACAGTGATTGGTTCATGATTTATTTTGGTCAACACTAGACCAAATATTTGTTTTGCAGTCAACACGATGAGTCAGTTTATGTGTGAGCCTAGGAAGGTTCACTGGGTGGCTGCAAAACACATTTTGCGATACTTGTAGGGGACAATGGATTATGGTCTGGACTACAGGCAGGGGGATGGAGTGAGATTGGCAGGTTACACTAATTCTAATTGGGTAGGTTGTGCTTCTGATAGGAAGAGCACTTCAGGTTGTTGTTTTGGGTTGGGTTCGACAGTGGTATCATGGTTCAGCCGAAAGCAGCAGTCAGTAGCATTGAGTTCAGCGGAAGCGGAGTATATGGTAGCCAGTCTAGCTAGTTGTGAGGCCATCTGGCTTCGCAAGATGTTGTTTGGCTTATTTGGTTAGCCGTTGAGACCTTCAGTGATTTACTGTGATAATCAGAGTTGCATTAAACTCACGGAGAATCCAGTATTTCATGACAGGTCAAAGCATATCGGGATCAAATATCATTTCATCGGAGACTATGTTCAGAAAGGAGCTGTGAAGCTTGAGTATATTCCCACTGATGAGCAGGTTGCAGATATTCTTACCAAAGCCTTACCACGGGACAAGCATGTCTACTTCAGAGACAAGATGGGTGTGGTGAGGAACACCTTCCTCGGTAAGAGGGAGTGTTGAAATTTGGTTACCGGAGGACAGGTGGTTTCCTAAGGCTTTGATCTTTGGCCTAGGGAAAAGTGTCCAAAAGAATTTAATTTTTCTCCTAAAGTGACTTTATAATTTTTATAAAGTCAAATCTAATTTAAAAGTGACTTTAAGTGATAAAGTTACTGAAGTCTAATTTTAAAGTGACTTTAATAAAGTCAGTGTAAAATTAGAAAGTAAAAGTGACTTTGGAAATAAATGACTAAGTGGGTCTTTATTAAAGTGGGGTGAATTAAAAAATAGAAAGTGAGATTTAAATGAGCATTTAATCTCAGCCCTAGATCTCAATCTATTTCAGCCATTGGATTTAGGGATTCCCCAAAAGTCACTTAGGGTTAGGTTAAAGGAGGGAAAGGAGGAAAAGGTCATTCATTTCTTTTATGAGCAGATTGGGAGAAGGAGAGAAGGAGAGCTGGAGACATTTTTTGAAGAGAGCTTCAGAAGGTGAAGGAGAGGGCACACTCAGCAAATCCGTACAACAGCAAGGAGGGCACGATTTCCAAGGCAGCAAGAGGTTGCACGGATACCGAGGCAACTTGGCCGTACAACAACATAGAAACCAAGACAACCATCCGTACAACAGTTTGTACAACGACATTGAGGCACGATTTTCGAGTGGAAAGGCAGCATGTTTTTCGAGGAAAAGTACAGCAACAAGGGGCTTGATTTTCAAGGTTACTGGGCACATTTTTCGAGGCAGCCAACACCATTTTCGAGAAAGGCAGCTTGCTGGAAAATTCCATACAGTCCATACAATCGGTACGACTGTTCAACTAAGTTCTGGGCATGAATTTCTAAACTGTCATTTGCTGTAAAAATTTTCTGTTTTGAGTTTATTGCTGTTTCGACACATTTTCCAAGGCGGTGGCAAGCACGGAAACCAAGATAAGTCTGTATTTAATTTGCTGGAAGTTTTCCTATATATTTCACCTCTCTGTAAAAGGCATTTTTCAAAAAATAAAAGAGAAGCTTTTAGACTGGTTTTCCCCAACAGTTGTAGGGGGTTTTTCCAGGGTCATGTTGACCAAAAATATCGGTGTTTAAATGTGTTGAATGGTTGTTTTAAGCTTGCAAATTTTTATTTCTGCATTTTCCAACATTCTGTAAATTTTCCGGAATTTGTGTTTTCAGCAAAAAAATATTTTTCTGTTGTTGAATGTAAGGATATGGGAAAGGGCATTTAACTAAAAGGAGAAATAAGGTGAAAGTGAAAACCGGGGTGTGAAAGACAAGAAATTTCTACAGAAAATTATCAAGGAGAATATGGGAAGTCACTAGAAATCCTTTTCCTATCCATGTGGTCCAACCTGGAAAAAAATAAAAGGTTTGAACCTGGAAACCCTACCAAGCATCCCTCTTAAGTCATGCACTCCACTTCTAGGATAAATTTAGGTTGTATCTCTCAAACATTCAACCAAGGCAAGCTAGAAGGGGGCCTTAATCTCATGAATAAAAATAGCAGTCCATAACCAACGACAAACCAAAGAGACACTAGAAACTGTTAAAAATAATGGCCTTAAGAATTTGAAGATGCCCATCTCATTGTCCTCATCCCTATGTTGCCACCTGAATCTACACTTGGGATATTCTAGAGAAAACATTTATCTCTACTTGTTGTGCTGTTGGGGGCAAGTTTTGAGTTGAACAATTGTCACTCAAATCTCAACTCCTCTGTCTAGGCTAACTCCTAGCGAAGCCAAGGGAGGTGGACCCTTTGAAACAAAATAAAGGCTTGATTAATCTAATTTAAGCAAGATCTAGGAGTTAATTACAAGATACAACCACCATCAACTAAGATAAGTCATAGCATATATTTCCAAGCATGTAAATGATAACCATAGGCATCACATTCATTCATAACCATAGATATCGTGATGTTAAGCAAAGGCTCGACAAGTAAATATATGAAATAAAAGATGAGCGCTAATAGTGTGCTCTATTGAAGTACTTAAATAAAATTGTAAATGTTGAAAGTAAATTACTAGTCTAAATTGCTAATTGCAATTAGAACATTTTAATGAAGAGAACTTGAAACTAGACTAGATTGCATTACATTGCATGAAATAAAAAGGAAGACTAAGCTAGATGTAAAATGTGATTGCCTACTCCAAGTTAGTTTTAGATCCACTGCAAAGAAAGCAAATCACATAAGAGACTTGTTGTTGCCAAAAGTGTACACCAAGGGTTGCAACGCTCAGGGAAAAGGCTATCACTCTAATATTTGCCCACTCCATTCTAGCTATCTCCTAGGCAAGCTAAGGGGTGTAGTCCCTAAAAGGTGAAAGATGGATGATGACGAAAAACTTGTTGGAAACCAACAAGTTCTAGGAGATGCAATGAGAGTTATCTTATTAACTTGGCATTAAATTAAATGCAAGCAGGATTAATTGAGCAATGTTTAAGATATTCAATTAGATTTAGACAAACTAGATTTAAAGTTACCAGACTAGTGCCTTTAACTACAGTGCTCAAAAGAAAAAGACTTGCAAGATTAATGGTTTACCAAGTCACAAGATAACACATGTTGCTTTAATGAATGATCAACTAGCCTATATGAAATGCAATTCTTACAACTAGCTGAAAATGCAGAGATCTTGGTTAATTTGATTAAAATGCCTATTCTAATTTTAATTTTCCCTCAACTATTTTGTAGCTAGGATCCAAGGTAAGTTCTAGGAAGGAGGCCAACATGAATCAAGGTAGGGTCTGATTAATGATACCTCCTATTGTGCTCCCATCACCTAGTGCCTTCGGCAATGCAGAGATTGCAGCCCTGACCACTGCAAGGTCACTATGCTAACTACCAAAGAGTTGACGAGGCCCCTCAAGCTAGATGAGAAAGTTTGTCCTAGAGATATATCAACCAAGCTTAGGCTTGGAGGTGAACTTTTAATATGCACGACTAAGCTTAAAATGCAAATGCAAGGAGATATAAAAAAAGATGAAGTGAGATGTTAAAGATTTAAGCACTTAGATTACGATTTTTTTGGAGTTATACGCTAAGTACTTAAGCGAAGATTTAATGAAAAATCCCATTTATGAAGATACTCAAAATACTCAATTTAAGAACTGAAAGATATACAACTTACCACAAGTCCACAATAGAGTATTCAATGTAAAATACTGATCACAATTACTTGAAAAATTCCCAAAACTAATTATTCAAGGAATATCCAAATTATTCAAGTAAATAGATCCAAACATAGAGTATACTTTTCCTTTTAGACAATGAATTTATGTGAGCGATCTCAATAGATATCAAGCATTAAAATTTAAAGTCAAATGTCAATGATCACAAGACTTCACTGAAGCATATGCAAATAACGAAAGCCTAAGCACTTAAATTTCAATGATTTAATATTCAGGACAACAATGAAATTTTGATGCTAATTAATGCCAATTTGATGAACAAACACCTCTTCAAATAATTCCAGAATTAAATAATTTTTCTAATGTCTCAAACCCAAAAAAATATCTTTTCTCCTATAGTCAAATTCAGATTTTTTTTTTTTTAGAAATTATGTTGCTTTGACTATAGATTTTTTA
Source organism: Pinus albicaulis (assembly GCA_034641835.2). Taxonomy (NCBI): domain Eukaryota; kingdom Viridiplantae; phylum Streptophyta; class Pinopsida; order Pinales; family Pinaceae; genus Pinus; species Pinus albicaulis. The sequence continues at coordinate 58,967,771 of CM076584.1, forward strand.
AATTTCTTTCCCACAAATAATTTTTTCTCAAAACTTAGAAATAAGGGAAAAAAATTCAAGAACTAAATGGCCCCAAAAAAAAACCTTCTAAAATTTCTTAATTTTTCTTCTTCTCAAAATTGAATCACAATTAATTAATTAATTTATTGAATTTTAATGTGATCATGTTAGGAATTTTTTTTTTAAAGGTCCAAAGCCTACTTCAGGGTATACTAATTTAATGGTGTGTTTAGGGAATAACAAAAAATTAATCTTTCTGAATGGTCAGGCTATGTCAAAATAAAATGAATTAATGAGAGGGCTGAGAGCTTGTAGGGTTTTGGGAGCAGAAAGAAGGGAGACGCCGCGAGGGAGAGATGCGGCAGGCTGCGGGTTGAGAGTATAAGAACTTGGGCATGAGGGATCGGAAAATGGTGGAGCGGTTTGAGGGAGGAAGGGACAAGGGAGGAACGGAGGACGTGAGGTCGCGGGAGTAGGAGAAGTGGGTAGGAATGGGGGAAGATAGGAGCCGCGCGAGGAGAGGACGTAGAGGGGAGGGAAACACCGACTGAGGGGAGAATGGAAGGTAGGGCTGCGGGGTTTGCTGAGGGAGCGAGTGTTAAGAAAAAAAAGAGAGCAGGAGTAGGGAGAAGAGAGGGAGAAGAGAGGGAGAAGAGAGGGAACGCGAAGGGATGCGAGCACAGCGAACAATGGGGTTAGGACCGCGAGTGGAGGGAGACAACAGTGGGAAAAGAGAGCAGGATCAGGGAGATGAGAGGGAGCAGACAGGGAATGCGAAGGGATGCGGGAAAAGCGAACTACAGGGTTAGGGCCGCGAGTAGAGGGAGACAACAGTGGGAAAAGAGGCAAAGGGATGTGAGAGGAAACTGCGAATTGGAGGCAACAAGGAGGTCAAGAGGGTTTCAACCCTAAACCAAAAAAAAAACAATTTCTCTGATGAATTGAAAAGAAACCCTTGCTGGAAAAAAATTCACTCTTTTATTTCAAATAACCCTAGATTCTTTATGAAAATCCCAAAATCTGAAGATAATTTTAATTAAATGATCTTGATTGAAATTTTCGTTGCAAAAAAATGTTTTCTGAGACAAGATGTTGCCCTCTAGGGCTTATATCTGTCTCAAATATTGAATATCTCCTTGTAAAATTCAGATATGTACCTGCACAAATGAAAAACAAAAACCCAAGCCCCAATATATATGCAGAAATCTAATATCAAACCCAAATCTCAAGTTAGAAAATAAAGTTTAAATTTAATTTCTTCAAATCTATACAATTAAATTACAGATCAATCAGATCTGAGGACTACGAGTCCAACTCCGCTCTCAGATTTGGAGATTTGAGCTCTTTTTAGCCAAATCTAGCTATTTAGCACAAATTTATAAAATATAATTTATTTAAAAGATGAAGTACTAGCCCCAAAGACCTTGCAAAAAGGAAGATCGTGAGATAAATCTAGGAGTTTAAATTCAGGAAGGCTCTTCAGATCTTATGCTTTGGGAGTTAGCTGGTCCAATCGAGGACTTACCCAAATGCCCAATTTAAATTGAAATGATCTCTGCACACTTTCGATTAAACGATCAGATTAATAGAGACGTAAAATAACAAAATAACTTCTTAAGAATTAGAGATACCTGCTAACTCTATCAAATTAAACTACTATTTCAAACCCAACAACCTATGTAGGATACCTGTGCAATATATTGTTCCACGAAGGAAATTAACCTACAACTTAAAATAAATGTCAACAGAACAATAAAACAATGTTACCATAAGATTTAGAAGAGGAACACCACCATCAATGTAAACCCCAAAGACTTTGCGTTATATTTATTCAAGAAAAAGATTACAAGAGAGCTTTAAGAGCAAGTACACGAATCAAAGATCAGATCCTTTGATGCGACAAATGGCCTCTAATTTATAGATAAATTATCCAAACGGCTAGTTGGCTTGATCCCCGTCAAAGTAATATTTGTTGTTCATAACAATTTAATTATATTTTAATCATCATCGTCGAAATTATTTATTTTTTGAGAAAAAAATTGAAATTTTCATTTAATTAATTTTTAATTAACTCGAAATTAATTATTTTGAGTTAATTTTCTCCAAAAATTTACTGTCTTAACCACCAATGCCCAAGGGTCTAAAATCTCTTGAAATTTTCAATATTCCCTTGGTGGAGGACCTCCAAAAATTAATTCTTCTAGAATCCACCATTTTTTTAATTTGGAGAATTTATTTTCCTAAGACTTAACTTAGACTTAAATTAATTAAATTTATGGCTTGGGATATTTAGTTTATTTTTGCCAAAAAATTTAATCAATTGACACATGAGGGGATTATTTTTTTTTTCCAACCCTCAAATATTTTAGCACCATGGCTACTATATTATTTACATAAGATAATTACATTTAATCTATTTGATCCCGATATGCTTTGACCTGTCATAAAATACTCGATTCTCCGTGAGTTTAATCAAAGACTATGTTCGGAAGGGAGCTGTGAAGCTTGAGTATATTCCCACAGTTGAGCAAGTAGCGGACATATTCACCAAAGCCTTACCACAGGGCAAGCATGTCTACTTTAGAGACAAGATGGGGGTGGTGAGGAACACTTTCCTCGATAAGAGGGAGTGTTAAAATTTGGGTACCAGAGGACAAGTGGTTCCCTAAGGCTTTGATCTTTGGTCTATGGAAAAATGTCCAAATGTATTTATCTTTTTCTCCTAAAGTGACTTTATAAGAGGTAAAGTCAAATCTAATTTAAAAGTGATTTTATAAGTGATAAAATTACAAAGTCTAATTTTAAAGTGACTTTATTAAAGTCAATGTGAAATTAAAAGGTGAAAAAGTGACCATGGAAACAAAAGGCTAAGTGGGTCTTTATTTAAGTGGGGTGAATTAAAAAATAGAAAGTGAGAATTAAATGCACATTTAATCTCAGCCCTAGATCTAAAGCTATCTCAGCGTTTGGATTTAGGGATTTCCCAAAAGTCACTTGGAGTTGGGTAAAGGAGGAAAAGAAGAGAAAAGGTCATTCATTCTTTTGATGAGCAAATTGAGAGAAAGAGAGAAGGAGAGCAAGGAGAATTTCTGAGCAGTGAGAAGTTGGAGGAGAGCAACAAGGACACTCAACAAATCTGTACAACAACAATATTGGCACAAATCCCAAGGCAAAAATCCGTACAACAAGAGAGAGGCTTAGTTTCCAGGAAAGGGAGGCAGGAAAATCGAGGAAGATGACAACATTAAGCATAGAGTTTGAGGTAGAATCTGGGCATGAAAATCAAGGAGAAGTACAATGGATATTTTTGGCACAAAAATTGAGAAAAAGGACAGTAGCTTCAGCGCAGATTTCAAGGTAGTTTCTAGGCACAGAATTCGAGGAGGGATGTTGTACAAATTCGTATGGTTTAGTACAACTGGTTTGGCACGTTTTTTCATTGCAACCGTACAACATTTATTGTTGTCATTAATGCTGTAAAATTTTATGTTCTGTAATTTTGCTGATTGGCACATTTTCCGAGGTGGAGGAAAAGCACAGAAAAGGAGATAAGTCTTTAATTTTGGTCGCTGTAATTTTATCGTGCTTTCAGCTTCTCTGTAAAAGCATTTTCCAAAAATAAAGAAGAGCTTTCAAACTGGTTTTCCCCAAGAGTTGTAGGGGGTTTTTCCAGGGTCATATTGACAAAAATTAGCATGTCATTTTCTGTGTATGGTTGAAATATTTTACCATGTTTTATTTCTGCAATTTCCAACACTGTGAAATTCCTGAATTTGTGTTTTCAGAAAATTTATATCATTTCTAGAATTTGAATGTATGATTATGGGAATGGGCATTTAACTTTATGGGAGTGATAAGGTGAAATTGAAAACCGGAGTGGGGTCTAAAGTTTCTACAACTCATTAAAGGCATGTCATAAAAGATTCCTCTTATGCTCTCTTTAATGCATATGTCACTCTCCTTAACTAAAGCATGCATACCTCTCTTAATGGCATAAGTTACTAAGGCATGTATTTCTCTCCTTAATGGCGTGAGTTACTAAGGCATGTCTTTCGGTGAACTTACTCATTCTCTTGACCTCTCATTGTACTTTGTATCTTTGTTGAACAATTGATATCTAATAGAAGAAGAATCTAATTGGGTTTTCCCCGTGTGGGTTTTGCTTTGGTCATTGTACCTAAATTCTTTGTGTTTCATTTCATTCTTGTCTGTTTTCTATTGTGCATTGGGTTTATGTTCTATTTACAATTATATCACAACAGAAATAAGTTTTTGGAATAAGTAATTGTTTCAACATAAAGCATCTGATTTTTAACATTGTATCAAAGCTTTGTTGAAGACAAGCCCAAGAAGGTAAAAGCTATCACTCCTTTGCATAAATATTACTTCAAAGAAATCTTACTTGCTGTTGAAATTTCTTGCGCAAGAAGATAAGAGCTATAACTCCTTTTGCAGAAATTTTACCAAAAAGAGATATTACTTGCTGCTGAAATTTGTTTGACTTAATCAAGATGCCTTCTTACTTCAAGAATGAAGAGAAACTAAATGATGCTTCGAATTTTGGTCCACGGAAGGAAAAATTGGAAATCACTCTTGAGGAACATGATGTATTGGAATATGTGGAAGGCGAGGTAGCAGAACCACTAGAAAATTCGAATGCCGCTACTAAGGGCCAGCTTCAAGAAGGGAGAAGTCAAGGCTAAGAAGATTATCCTTGATTCTCTTGGAGACCATCTCATTACCTATGTCTCCAAGTTGGAAAAATCTAAGGAAATGTATGACAAGTTGATTGGAATGTATCAATTAAACAACTTGAGTCAAATCCTTGCTTCGAAGAGTCAAACCATGGATAATAAGATGAAAAAAGGAGAGATTGTTCGAGCATACTCCATGAGGATATCAAAAATCAAGGATCAACTGCCTACTGTTGGTGAAATTGTATTTGATAGAGAGCTAGTGCTGATTATTCTTGGAGGTCTTTCTCCAACTTAGGAAACTTTTATTGCTACTGTCACCAACAATGATAAGTTTCCCACATTTGATGAGCTCTTGAGAAAGTGTAGTCAAGAAGAGGCCAAAATGTTTTGCAAAGGAAGAATTCCCAAGATTAAAGAGGGAGAAGCTATTGTCTTTGCAGAAAGAAAAAGAGGTCATCACTTTTCAAGAAAGCTTGCTCTTATATCCAACAGTTCCTATAAATAAAATGGGACTTATCAAAAGTAAAATGCTACAATTTCCATAAGCATGGGCACTATGCTTGTGATTATCCAAAAAATAGAAGAGCACCAATATCCAACTACAACAAGCGTAACAAGATTTTCAGATCTGATTATAGAAGAAGAAGAAGAGAAGCCCTTGCTGTTCGAAAAGAAAGGTACCATTCTTCTAAGAGTTAAAGGAACCCAAGGTATGATAATAATGAAGCTGAAACACAATCACGATAATTTCTTGTTTTTTCTATTTCTAGTTCTTCTCTTGCAAATTCTTATGACAACTGGTTGGTTGATAGTGGTGCTTCAAGATATTATAATAGTTATAATGTTCTCTCAATTTTAGTTGATAAGGAGACGAAGCTGAAAATCATTCTTGGAGATAACTCTACATATCCTATAAAGGTATTTGGTTATGTTTCTTTTCATCTGGATCAAGGTAAAACTATATCTCTTCAAGAAGTTTTGTATGTACCAGGTTTGAAAAACAATCTTATATCTATATTTGCCTTAGAAGACAAAAGAATGAAAATTTCTTTCATAAATGGGAAAGTTCTCACTTGGCCAATGAGATCTAGCATGGGAGATGCCTTCACCATGGGATCGAGATTTGAAGGTCTTTATAAAGTCAAGGGAAGACCAATCCATGCGCTGATTCCATAGTATTAAAAACCGGAATCGGTGGACCTAATGAACTGGGTTTTTGACCGAAACCAGTCTAACCGGTACTGGTCAGGTATAAATGAACTGGTTTTTAAAAAATAAATAAAATAATTAATATTTAATAAAAAAACCTATTTGTAAGATTTGTAACCATGATTCCAAGCCAATAGAGACAAAATATGCAAAGTTTGTTCATTTATATACCATGTAAAGGTGAATATATCAAAATGGCTCCAAGTGCAATACATATCATTGAAAAAATACATAAGCTATGAGGCTCCAAATGGCCTATAAAGTCCAAAAATAATGCTACAAGCTATGAGGCCATTGGCTTACTACAAGACTACATATTAGTGATCAACAACAAGAGCACTCCTCATCGTGATCAAAATCATCACCACTACTAGACAAGGGATCGTCAACATGAGCTACATAAATAATATGGCTCAAAGTTTGAGGACTCCTAAAACTCGTCTACAACTTTAGTAGTAGTAGTAGCAAAAATAGACATCAAAACTACAAATCACTGAGCAACATGGTCTCTCATGAAACTCATCATTGATTCATTGCTACTAGAAATGGGATCATCAACAAGAGATACATAAACATTATCTAGCTCAAAGTCTTAGGACTTGGATTGCTCAACCTTATAACATTATAGAAATTGAAAAAGTTTAACATGCCTAACCAATGATTTTGGTTTGAGTGAAGGGTTCATCTCCTCAACCTTAAAATGCGGTAGAAAAAGATTAGCATGCCTAATTAGTTGTTTTCCCTTGAGTGAAGGGTACATTCTTGTTAAGGCCACGGTAGGGGAGTTCAACAATCAATACCACCAACATCAACAAAGTTCAACAATCAATGCCACCAACATCAAGGTTCTTAAAGGGCTTCATGCTCTTGATCAAATGCCAATCTCAAACCCCTACACATGATAGAATCAAATGGAAACATTGCAAACCCCCAAACCATGAAACCCTGAAAACCATTAAGTTTGCTGAATTTTGAGTGAAATCTAAAATTTTAGTTTCTCCATATGAAATCCAATGAGGTCGAAAACACTCTTAAACATCCTGAGTCATTTCCTTTATTTTTCATTTTCATCTGTTTACTTTAAGAATTTAACATTACCATTAATTGCCAACATTGCTAGGGATGTGTCAGGAAAATGAGAGGGTAGGCATGCTTTTCTTAGGGGGATGTTTTTGGAGGAAAACAACCCTAAATTTCCCTAAAAAAAGCTCCAAAACTCAAAAAAATGCATTATGTGGGGTCCATAGTTGGCCTGGCAATGAACCAGTTGGTTTAGGATGGAACCGACTGGTTTGACCATAAATCGACCAGTTCCATCCAAAACCAGCTGGTTAGCACCAGTTGGACCGGTTTTTTGGCAAAGAGGAGTGTCGAACTCGGTTTGACTCGGTCAGCTAATGAATTGGTCGGTTTGACCGGTTTCCGGTTCAAGCCGTCTGGTTTTTAATACTATCGCCGATTCATGACAATAATCATCAATGCGAACTTTGTCACTAAAGGTTAGCTCATCTGCAGTTAAAATATTGCCTCATGTGGGAAAGATGGTTTCCATAATGCTTGAGATTAGAGTGGATCATGATGGGGTTTGTGAAGTGTGTGCAAGTGGAAAGCATAATAAGCGACCGCACCCTTCAAGAAAAAGTAAAACCAGTCAGGTACTTCATTTTATACATTTTGATTTATGTGAAACTATGCTTGTAACTTCTCTTGGTAGCTACTTGTATTATATAATCTTTGTGGATGATTTTTCTCGCAAGACGTGGATTTTCTTTTGAAAAACAAAAGTTAAGTATTTAACTTGTTCAAAGACTTCAAAGCTCTAGTAGAAAAAGAAATTGGAAAGCATATCAAAATCTTTAGATTTGACAATGGAAGAGAATTAACTTCAAATGATTTCATTGACTTGTGCAAAGAAGTTGGAATCAAGAAAGAGACCACCATACCATATAACCCATAACAAAATGGTGTGGTTGAAAGAAAGAATAGAAATGTCATGGAAGTAGACAAAGCTATGTTGCATGATAAAAAATTCCCAAAGTTTCTATGGGGAGAAGGCACTAACACTGTTGTCTATGTCCAAAATAGATCTCCACATTGAGCACTTAATAACAAGACTCCTGAAGAAGTATTCACTTGTGAAAAGCCTGAGATTGGGCACTTCAGGATGTTTGGATGCGTTGTTTACTTTCTTGTGTGAATGGAAAAAAGGAGCAAGCTGGAAGCTTCTGGTAAGAAATATACGTTTATTGGTTATTGTGAAAATTCTAAAGCTTACAGAATATATGTACTTGGTAAAAAAACTATAGAGTTTAGTAGGGATGTAACATTTGATGAAGATGCAACTCTTGGAAAGGCAAGAGACACTCCTCTTCCTCCTGCTAATGTTGATAGACAAGATGGTGCCTTTGAAATTCAAAAAGATCTTAAGTCTGAGCCTGATCTTGCTGATGAACCCATGGAGCCCTTGGATTCTCCTCCATGTGATCCTCCTGCTAGAAAGAGACCATTATGGCTTCGTGACACTTACAAGATGTTGATAGACATGATGCCCCCAGAGGAGCCTTCAGAGAAAGCAAGAAACCATGCTGGTTCCAGGGATAAGTTGTAGCCATGGGCAACATTATTCAAGTTGAACGATGCACTTTTGAGGAAATAATGAAAGGTCAAGTATGGAAAGATGCAATGGGCGAAGAATATGAGTCCATCATACATAAAGATGTATGGGAAGTAGTTCACATAATGATGTATGGGACTTTTAAATGGTTGTATAAAATTAAACATGGTGCGGATGGCAGTACTGAAAAATATAAAGCTAGATTTGTGGGTAGAGGTTTCTCTCAGAAAGAGGGAATAGAAAATTATGTGTTGACAAGGGGTAATCCCCCAAGTAGAGATGAGACTTGGTTGTGAGCAATCCTTGTCATGTGTTGACAAGTGGTAATCTCCCCAAAGTTTGTGAATGTAGGTGTTCTACCACTTGAATCTTACGGTAAATATTTGTTGTGTGTGATCCTTGTCATGTGTAGACAAGTGGTAATCCCTTGAAGTCTGTCTCAAGGTGGGAATATTATTGGATGTAGGGTGATAAATGAATCTCCCCTATGATGATTCTTCATTAGATTGAGACATCATTGTTTCAGAGTAGAGATGAGCAGAGAATGCAAATATCTTTGTTGCAGAAAGATATTCCTCCCTAGTTGACAGGGAGTGTTGAAAATTGGCAACTGAGGGATGAATTTCCTTAAATAAAATCTCATTTCTGACAATTTTGGAGTGACTTTCTAAATATAGGAAGTCATGTCTAGCATCTCAAGTATGACTTTCCAAAAATATTAAATCACCATGCATCAATTGGTAATCAAGTATAGTTGAAGGAACATCACTTTACTTATCATTAATTAATCCTAATAGTTCAATCTCGACTTAACCATCAATATTATTATTATTATCCTTTATGGTACTATGATATTATTATTAAAAGAAATTACAAGTCACCTTGCCTTCATCACCTTAATCTCTTCACACCTCTCTCCTTGATGACTCACATGGCACTACGTAAGTCGCTCTCTCTTAATGATACATTACACTCTCCCTTACACACTCATTAAAGACATGGCATATTCCTCTTACACTCATTAAAGACATGTCATGAAATATTCCTCTTACGCTCTCTTTAATGCATATGTTACACTCACCTTAACTAAGGTATGCATACCTCTCTTAATGGCATAAGTTACTAAGGCATCCGTACTTCTCCTTAATGATATAAGTTACTAAGGCATGTATTTCTCTCCTTAATGGCATGAATTACACTCCCCTAAATGGCATATGTTACTCTTCCTTAAGGCATGCTTATTGGTCCTCCTTTATGACAAGAATTCATTTCTCCTCTTATATGTGTCTCATGTCTTCTTCCGACCACTACTAATTGTGCATTGTGAAAGAAGAATTCAACTTGAGAGAGAGCATTGGAGAGTCTTGAAGAATATTGTGTGTGAGAGAGACTTGGAGATGAGGGGCAAAACTTGGTGAGCCAAGATTGATTAAGTGCTTCAGTGTTTTAGTGTTGATTCAGTTGAGGGGAAGGTGATACCCAGATCTGAAATCAATCTTCGTCCTTAATGTGCACATGGTGATACCCAGATCTCAAATCAATCTTTGAAAATATTGTTGCCCCTCGCGATTTGTCAAACAATTCATCATTTCTTGGAAAAGCGTATATGCTCTTTATGTTGGCTTTGTTAAGCTGCCAATAGTCTATGCACAACCTGCGTGTGGCATACTTTTTCTTCACAAAGAAATCGGTGCTCCCTAAGGTGACACACTTGGCCTAATATATTCTTTGTCGAACATTTTCTTGAGTTGTAGCTTCAACTCTATTAATTTCGTAGTGCTTATTCGAGAAGGAACTTTTCATGCCAATGTTCTCCTGGGTAAAATCTATGTAAAAAAGTCCACTTATCTGTGCAGAGGTGGATTGATAATTTCTTCGAGAAACACATTTTGAATTGCTTCATGATTGGGTGTCCCAATAAATCGTTGTTGCCCTCAATTTCGTCACTATTATTAACTTGGACAACAAACATTTTGCATCCCTTTCGACAACTCCTCTTGGCTTGCATTGCTGTGATTAGTCTAACTGATATTGGCTTCAGCTTCCCTTGCAATACCCTCTTTTCCCTGACCTTCTCGTAACAATCAAATTTCTTTCAATGAAGGGTTGGCTAGTCTATTCCTATCAATGCATCATATGTACCCGATGGTAATAAATTAAAATTGGCTGTTGTAGGCATACCACTTAGCACAAATGGGCATGATTTTACCATGAGCTCCACTCTCCTTTTTTCCCATGTGGTTAATTGAACCAACCGCAATTCCCTCAACACTTCCTTTGCCAAAGTGCATTTTCAATGATTGATGGACTTATATAACTAAACTTCGACCTTGGGTCAATTAAACCAGAGATATTTTGATTACAAATCGAAACTTCCATCTCAATAATACATGCTTGGTGGTCAACTTGTTTGAAGAAAACATAGATTCTGGCCATGTTCTGAGCTACATCACAAATTGTTTTGGCTTCCTGTGCATTTTACAATCTTGGGTCATCTCAACAATTCTCCTCCTTAGCCCTTGGCCTCCTCACCCATAACTTGAGTGAATCAATCTCTACCATCATTAATAAACCTCTGTTGCAACTCATTCTTGTTAGTGACAACGGAGCTCACCTTCTTTGTTCCAGGCTGCTGTCTTGTAATTCCTTGCTTCTTTCCTTTGAATTTATGGTTGGCTCTCCACTCTATACTCTAACTGTTGTTTGGATTACTCATAGAAATAATTCATTTTTTTGATTGCATCTTCAAGAGTTTGTGGCTCATCAAAGTCAATCAGGTCCTTAAATGTCAGTGGTAGCCTGCTGATATACCTCTGAACCATTGCCTTCTCATTCTTGAGGTAGTGCACATACCTCATTAATTCCTTTTTTTTGTATACTCTTCACTTGACTGCTACCCCAACTTCAACTCATCAAACTCCTTAGCCTTGCTATCATAGTACCTCTAAGACAAGTATTTTTCGCTGAAGCACTTCTCAAACTCTTTCCAGAACCACTCTTCCTCCTTGATGTTCTTCACATTCTTTAAGTCTTCCCACCAAATGTTAGCCTTGCCTTTCAGGCTGAAGGTGGCCACTTTTGCTTTCATGTTTTCAGAGTAACTGTAGACTTTGAAGAACTTCATCCCAAGCAACCATGCTTCTGCATCTTTTATTTTCTTTAACTCAAAATCAATTGTAGGAGGCTTGCCCTTCCTAAACTCTTTTGGCATGTAGTCTTTTTTGTTAGGATATTCCGACACATAGGAAATCGTTAAGAATAACTTGGTCCATGATCTCTATTTAAAGAGCATGGAGTGTCATTTGTTCGGTAACCGTTTATGAGAGAAGCATATGTAACTTTTCTTTTTATATTAATAAATTGCCTGAAGTGGCCGCATTGGTTCAGGGCGTGGACTGTTTCCCTCTTTGAGGGTTTTAACCACGTGATTATATTGGTGTACTGATTTGTGATCTATTTGTGAGCGGTGACCTTTGGTTCTTGATCTAAGGAACTTACCCTGTAAATTCCTACATGGTATCAGAGCTATTTTGAGGGCCGCGTCCGTTGTTGATTAAAATCCAACGCTGATTTGACTGCATGCAAATGCTGTTTTGTAGATCTACAATTTGTGAACATTTTTGGCTTTGGAGAACTACTCGGTTGTGTCTGGAGCATCTGTTACAGTGAGGAACGCCTTTTGTTTCATGCGAAAAGGTTTTTGAGCATGTGTGTTATGACGATTTCGTATTTGGTTTGTAAAGTATTTGTTTTGCGAGTTATATTTGTTAATAGTTGCTTATTTTAAAGGGATCTTTTTTTGCTACGCATGCTCTTTCCCTGCGTCTTTGTGCGATCTCGGGAAATCAGTATTAGTGAAAAAATAGATAGTTGCCGGCAAGGCTAACCAAAAATCTAACATTCTGCCGTAAGGCTTACATTTCGTTTTTTTTTGCTCGGATTTTTGTGTTTTCTTTGTGCAGGAAAAGGGTACGCACACCGAAGAGAAAAAAAACCCCTTCCTCCTTTCAAACATTTATAAAATCTTTTTACTATCTCACTTGGTGAGGAGTTTATTTATGAGAATAGAGGTCTTGGGTTCAAGTCTCTTTCTCAAGCTTCTTTTTGTAAAAGGTTTTTGTTAAAGGGGCGGGATTTTTTTTTTAAAGTTGAACTTCATCACCAAATTTCAAACCGTTCCCGTAACTATTCGGCATCTACAACTCAGTTTTTTCAAAAGGCATAACTTCTTCATTCGGAAGCCGTTTTTTTGAAACGGCCTAATTTTTTGAGATCTTTCCATTGGAGCAGTTAGTAGCCGACATCTTTACAAAGGCTCTCACAGAAGCGAAGTTTACTAAACTTTGATCCATGCTTAGAGTTCAAGAAAGTTGTCATTGAGGGGGATAGGCTCTAATGCCTCCTTCCTTCTCTTATTGTGTCACTTTTGTAAATCCTTCAATCCTATCCCATTTTGTTCTTAAGGGGGGGATGTTAGGATATTTCGACACATAGGAAATAGGCTCCTTTTGTGTCATCTTTGTAAATCCTTCAATCCTATCCCAAGTTGTTCTTAAGGGGGGATGTTAGGATATTCCAACACATAGGAAATAGTTAAGAATGACTTAGTCTAGTGTAGAGTTAGGTAAAGTGTGTTTCTTTACCATGTACATTTGTAACTTATAATCCAACAGTCACGATTTGTAGTGATCCAACGGTTATCTCTCTCCTCGGTATTAACGACACTTGATCCGTGGCTTAGCACCCGATTGGTCCATGATCTCTATTTAAAGAGCATGGAGGGTCATTTGTTCCGTAACCGTTTATGAGAGAAACATATGTAACTTTTTTTTTTATATTAATAAATTGTCTAAAGTGGCCGCGTTGGCTCAGGCCGTGGACTGTTTCCCTCTTTGAGGGTTTTAACTACGTGATTATACTGGTGTACTGATTTGTGATCTGTTTGTGAGCGGTGACCTTTGGTTCTTGATCTAAGGAACTCACCCTGTAAATTCGTACATTTTTCTTTCCTTTTTCGGTGACGGTGCCTTCTAGTAGTAGCACCCAAATGCTACCCATAATTACCTGTCCTCTCTAGTGTGCTGAATGGAGTACCTCCTCTTATTGTATCTTCATTGCATTGCCTGTGCCTCTTCTTGGATCTACTGCCCTTTGTTCCTTCAGTCTTTGTTTCTTGTCTCCACAATCTTGATGAACCTTGCATGTACTTGCAGCTGGCTCCTAAGTCATGCTGCTTTGGCTTTCACAATTTTGATAAACATTGCAGTATGGCTACAATTACCTCAACCAGTTTCTCTTGAGCCTTGACACTCTTCTAATTATCAGCCTTTCAAGTCCTCAACTCAACCCTTAGGCTTCTTAATGTTTCTATCCAATTAGGAGAGCCTGCCTCTCCCTTCTTCTCCATTGTTTCTTCCTCGTACCTATGTTGTGATCTGTTAGTACTATACGACACCATTCTACTGCTCATGCCTTTTAGTTCTCGTATCTTGTGATGTCATAATTGTTATTAAATCATTACTATCAATAAAACATGTTCATCATGGCCTTAATACCCTGCCATAAGCACATGGCTGCAAACATATCTGAAACATCAAGTTGTAAGTTGGTACACCTGATGCATCATTGTAATTAGCACACAATACATAACCAAATACTATAACAACATGTGCTCTATTCATATCCAAACACTATACTTTGTAGCAAGGCTTATACACAATGCCGTGCTATGGTTATGTCTCAATTTGTCTCATGAGGTCCAATGTTGAGCAACGTAGCTCTTTTACCACTCTGTAATGCTCCCTTCCACCATCTTAGCTAAAACCAACTTAGTGGAAGGTGTTACTTATGTTTAACCTAACCTCCATAGCCTTGTCATGGAAATGGGGTCATTAAATTTCTCATTTTCAACCTCTTTAAACCCTAAAACAAACATTACCATTGGTCCGACTTGTCGAGATCTTTTCGCAAAGTAAAATTAATTGGCATTCGAGTCCTAGATCAATGATTATGGTCACGTAAAATTTATCCCTCTCTAAATCTGCCATGTCAACAAGCACCACCATTGGCATCCACATGGTATCCTCACCACACTTGTGGTGATCCACATTGTCACATTATGCCAGTGTGCACATCGTGTGTCTTTTCTGTGCCCACGTGGCACCTTCCATGTTACCTCTCTCCAAGGGCCCTAACGTGCTTGTATACAAATTTTTGTTATATTAGAATATTTGGCCATGGGTCTAGGGCATGAATACGCTTAATTCACACCCCAAGGCCTCAAATAATGAACTGCCGAGGTTGTTTGGGCATGTGCCCACATTCGGGCCCCTAAGCAATTACCACAACCATCAACCTATTCGGCTCCTAATTAGTTTCTCAGGACTTCAGGCCCGAAGTGATGATGTGCATGCCAACTACTCTTGAACCCCAAATAGGCGGCTTTTTATCGTTCATAACGAAAACAACTTATTTCAATCATTCATAACGAAATTTTATTGTAGTTACCCATATACAGTGCAACAATGACTATTGATTGACTGGTTACATGGGTGGCACAAGACTTAACATATGCGGCAATTGGGAAGGAGACGACGTTCGCAGGAACGTTCTTTCGGCTCGAAACATAGTTTCGGTCTTTAGGCTACGAATTCGACTGCAAATGAGAGCGACATATGGCATCGGTGAGAGCGATGGAAGGTGAGGCGACTGTGGCTGCGGTGGAGTTGGGGCTGTGACAATGTCGGAGCAACAAGAGGTCCACGTACTCAAATGGCAGCCGTGGCTAATTCAACGAGTTGCAGCGGCTGGTTGCAGATGTCGCGTGACGACGCCGAGTTTTATGGGCAGCAGTGGAAGACTATGGCGGTGACGTCGTGCAATGTTGACAAATCTAGGACATCA
The DNA here is from genome assembly GCA_034641835.2 of Pinus albicaulis. Lineage (NCBI taxonomy): Eukaryota > Viridiplantae > Streptophyta > Pinopsida > Pinales > Pinaceae > Pinus > Pinus albicaulis. The sequence continues at coordinate 58,983,194 of CM076584.1, forward strand.
AGATTAGGTGATTTCTCTTCGTTAGATAACTGCTTGTGAATGCTTCTTACTTTCTTACATTAGGATCTTCCTTTAACAACTACCAATGCATAAACCATAAAGGGACAAGAGACACATAATGTAGGCTATCAGCCAGAGCCAAAACCTCTCCCACTTGAGAGGAAAACCTGAACAATTTCTTCTTCTTATAGAGACTTCAATTGACAAATACGAAGACCAAGGCCCTTGACCTATTTTCCACTCCAAGACCAAGACACAACTTCCTTGATGAGATCCTTCTTCCTTGAGTCAATGATAGTCAATCCTCTGGTTTCTTCCTTCTTCTCGGCTACCCTTCAAAATTTTGGCCACTTGATTTAGGCCTGCAATCTTTGACCCTAATTCAAAAACCTTAGTTGCGGCTTCTTGGAAAATGTCACCTTCCCTTGATTCCTTCGCTTAGGATAGAGTCTCCTTCTAGCTTAACCTGGCTTCTCTTTAGACTTGGCGTTTTCCAAGTTCGGTTACCTAAGAGGTTTGCAATTCTTCTCAACTTCTTCTGCTTTAAAAGATACTCCTTTTCTTTGCATGTGTGATATCAAAGTGACCCAAAACAGATCTGAAAAATGATGCTAAATACCTCGCTCTTCCTCTTTGTCTCTTCATTGATGATTAGGTCCCTTCCCAAGTGATCTTCGCACTTCTTGTTGTACACTTCTTGATCGAATTGCTTTCTCTAAAATAAGGCCGAGCTGCCCTATTTATAGTGATTAGAGCCTCCATAATAAGTCAACTTGAGTAAGGGTGAGCCGACATTCCTTTGGTAAAGATATTTTATTCCATCTTGTAGTCGAATTGAAGGAGATACTTTTTCTTGGTCTTGGAGGGCTTTCTTACTTATTTAATGACTCATACAGAAATGTAACATGCCCAAGAAGGGTTCTTCATACCTGACATTGACCGAATTTAACTTTTATGATTGATGACAAAACCCAAAGGTTCACAATGGGACCTTAACCAAAATAAAATTCCTTGATCATGAAACCCATGACTCAAGTACTACAATAATAATTTTATTTCCCTCTTTACATCAATTACATAAAATCACAATTACACATGTCATTATGAAGACCGAACTTGGTTAGACTTTTCAACATGCAGCAGGGCCGATCGGTCGGTTGACTGTTGTTTTTTCAGTTTTTATTATTATTACTTATATATATATATATATATATATATATTGAATTATTTCTATATATTTTTTGACGTTTTTTTTAATGTTTTTTTTGAATTATTATTTTTTTATATAACTTTTTTTTAATTATTTTTTAATTAAATTTTTTCTCTTTATTTTTTTAAATATATATTTTCTTATGGCCAAAGGCCTGACCATGAATCCAGCAGGAAGGAGAAACTCCAACTCTTGTAGCGAAACGGTTTGACGACAACAAGGTTGATGAAAACTTATGAAGACCGAACTTAGTTACACTTTTCAACATGCAGCAAGGCCGGTCGGTCGGTTGACTGCTGTTTTTTCAGTTTTTATTATTATTATTTTTTTAATTATGTTTATATATATATATATATATATATATTGAATTATTTCTATATATTTTTTGACTTTTTTTTAATAATTTTTTCTGAATTATTATTTTTTTATATATATATTTTTTTAATTATTTTTTTGATTTTTTTTTTTTTAATTAAAATTTCTCTTTATTTTTTTATGGCCAAAGGCCTGACCGTGAATCCAGCAGGAAGGAGAAACTCCAACTCTTGTAGCGAAACGGTTTGATGACAACAAGGTTGACGAAAACTTAATGGCCAATGGGCGGGATCAGAGAACGTGTCTTTGGGCAGCAGTTGAGTGACTAGAGGATCGAAAAAATCTGATACCAATGTAACGAATAAAGTTCATATAAGCAGTAGTAATCTTCAGAATACTTCGAAGACAAAGACATCCATTGTAGGACAAGTAATGTATATTAAATATTATAAAAGGATTGATGTGATGGTTACAATGAGGGTGAGGGCCTGCTTATATACCCTACACAAATACGTCTTCACCAACGATCATGTCCTTAAGGACATACCTCTTCATTAACTAATTACTAGTTAATAAAATATTATTTATTATTATTAATGTTTACATTATTTGTATTATTTTATATATATATATATATATATATATATATATATATATATATATAACACCCTTTAAGCCTTTAAAAGCATGCATCCCTTCTCATTTTCCTTACACATTTCAACCTTAGCAATGTTGACAATCGATGGTAATGTGAAATTCTTAAAGTAAATGTGACATTTCCTCTATCTTTCATTTTCATCCTTTTACTTAAATTTTTAACATTAGCATGAAATGACTTGGGATGTTTGAGATTGATTTCGACCTCATTGGATTTTGTATGGAGAAACTAGACTTTTAGATTTCACTCAAAATTCAGCAGACTTAATGGTTTTCAGGGTTTCATGGTTTGGGGATTTGCATTGTTTCCATTTGATTCTATTATGTGTAAGGGTATGAGATTGGCATTTGATCAAGAGTATGAAGTCCTTTAAGAACCTTGATGTTAGTGTCATTGATTGTTGAACTTTGTTGATGTTGGTGGTATTGATTGTTGAACTCCCTTACTGTGGCCTTAACAAGAATGTACCCTTCACTCAAAGGAAAACAACTGGTTAGGCATGTTAATCTTTTCTGTATATTACAAGGTTGAGGAGATGATGAGATGAACCCTTCGGTCAATGCTGGTTCATTGCTTAGGCATGTTTATCAGACATGGAGCTAGATGATGTTTATGAGTGATAATGGTTCTAATGGTGCTTCATCAATGACAAGTTTTGAGTGATAATGTTGATCAATGATTTGTAGCTTTGATGTCTAGTTTTGCTGTTACTACTACTACTACAGATGTTGCAAAAGAGTCACGAGTCCTGAAACTCTTTACCGGATAATGTTTATATAGCTCATGTTGATGATCCCATGTCTAGTAGTGGTGATGAGTTTCATCATGATGAGCAGTGATCATGTTGATCAATGAGATGTAGACTTGTAGTGGGCCAGTGGCTCCATAGTTTGTAGCATTTTTTGGACTCTAGAGGCCATTTAGAGCCTCATCTAAGTTACCGGGATTCGGATCTCGATTCGGATACGGATCCGCCAGTTTTTTGAAAACCCAGGATCCGGAAACGCCAAGGAAACGACAAGTACAAGCAAATATAAAATATTTTATAATTTTTAAAATTAAAATTTATATAAATATAAAATAAAAACATATGCTAAGTTTTAAATATATAATATTTACATCCAATAAATAATTATTATATAAATCATTCCTAAATAATTAAACATTAATTAAACTTATATTAAAACCAAAAAACATATGTGAATTTTCATTTATATAACTTCTATGTAATACTTTAAAAATAATTATTAAGTTAATCATAATATAATTAATGCATCATTTATAAATATTTAATGATAATTATTAAGTTAATCATAATATAATTAATACATCATTTATAAATATTTAAACATTAAATATTAGTTATAATTATTAAATTATTAAACTTATTTTAGAAAAAAAAATATTTTTTAAACTTGAAAATAAACTTTAAAATTGATTAAAATATAAACTTACTTTTTCAACTTTAAAATATCTTCTAAATAAATAACATGTATTAAAGTTCATAGTATATCTTTATATTAAAATTTATTATATGGTCAACATAGAAATAATAAATTGTGGCCTGCCCACTTATCCTTTTTTTTATCATTCGCTTTATTGACTTGCATTAAAGTTTTTAATATGCTCAACATAAAAATAATAAATCTTAGGTAGCCCAGCAACTCCCTTGTATTAAAGTTCATAATATGTCTTTATATTAAAGTTTTTTATACGGTCAACATAGAAATAATAAATTGTGGCGTGCCCACTTAATCCATTTCTTATTGCTATATTGACTTGAATTAAAGTTTATAATGTCTTATATTAAAGTTTATAAAATGCTTTATGTACCCCGTAAGCCGTAACTCCCTAGTTTATTTTCGGACAGATGCATTAATTCATTTTTTATCATTGGATTGACTTGCCTTAAATTTTCGGCACTCCCTAGTTTATTTTTGGACGGATGTATATTAATCAATTTCTTATCATTGGATTGATTTGCGTTAAATTTTCCGTTCTGGATATGTATGATGACAGTTTTTTACCCACGGAGAGAAGATGGAGAAAATGACGGATCTTTTTCCGTCTCCGATCCGGGGATCCGTGATCCAGCCATCAGGGCTGACGGATCCGGTAACATAGAGCCTCACTGATTGTGTATTTTGTTGCTGATATGTATTGCACTCGGAGCCATTTTGATATATTCACCTTTATATGGTATATAGACGAGCAAACTTTGCATATTTTGTATCTATTGGTTTGGAATCATGGTTTTAAATCTTAAAAATAGTTTTTTAAATTAAAAATTGATTATTTCATGAAATTTTGTAAAGACTGGTTCATTGAGATCTGACCAGCCCTGGTTTGACCGGTTTTGGTTTGAAACCCTGTTTGATAGGTGGGCCAGTCTGGTCACTGGTTTCAATTTTAAATACTATGTTCGAGATTCATCCCAAAGACAGAGTTACTCTCACAACCTGGATAGGATACAGTTCCAGGGCTTTCAGCTATTCCTGTTGATAATGCGCAGTGAAATGCCTTTCTCCAGGTTTCTCAGAGTTCACCCTAGAACTCTTACCCTTGTAATTTTCATGAAGCCTACAGGTCATCATACTTATTGTTGTACATAGAGTTACAGGGAGTCACACACACACACACACAGAGCATAGGAATTCCTTAATAACAGTACATGTGACAATACCATAGCTCATCCATTACAATGAACTAATAACATAGAAAGCATAAGTTAAATCACTTGTATTATATGAAACTAGCAAGTAAGATTGGTAATTCAGTGTTCCGCCCAACCTTAGGATGACAGAACTTGGTAATTCAGTGTTCCGCCCAACCTTAGGATGACAGAACTGTAGACTTTCTTGTAGTTAACCACCCCCGAGCCAGATTCAAAGCTTGAGGAGGAGTGCTCAAAGGAAATAACCAGTCAATCTACAACCTCGAGGACTCCAGAGACTTCACCATCTCCACCCTTTATATCCAGACAACAATACCTTTAGTGGCTCCACCCTAAACCAGGAGTCCAGAGCTCACTGAACAGAATTGGTAGCCTGTAGGCCTACAGCCAAGCGTAGGAAGACACCATGGACACTATACTCAGGAATTCAAAGGAAACAGGGGCTCCACCCAAACTGGGAGTCCAGAGAACCTCTGCCCTTCACCTGAGAGACGTCCATTCTGTTTTTCCAATGCCCACACACAAAAACATGCTGCTCCTAGCAATGCCTGGTAGTGAACTTCTCCTCCCATGCTGTCAGTCAGCAGTAAGCTGCCCTCCTTGAAATGTTGTTTGAGCTGCTGTTGTTCCTCCTCGAAATTCTCTTCCAGCTCTAATGATGTTTGTCAACTCCGCTTGTTGTTCCCTACTTTCTCTAACTGCTTTTTCTGAGAGCTCTCCTTCTCTGTTGCTGCTGCTGCCTAATTCAAATTGCTTGCTTCAAAAAAATCTCCCGGCCAGCTCAGTTCCTTTCTTTAATGTTCTGTCCTTTTTGCTTGTGGACTTGCCCGAGAGGAGAATGGGCTTGTCCTCCCTTTTGGTGAAGCCCATACACCTCCTCTAACTTCATAAATATACAGTCAACTCCCATAAAGTACACCAGTCAGCCCATAACTGGCATTAACTTACTAATTTCCTCCAATTTCCCAAGAAATCTTGTAGTATACCTAGGGGGGATAATATAGGGTACAGAGGGAGGTACCCAAGGGAATAATATGATGTAATAATATAAGAATGATAAATAATTGGGCCATAGTTAATAAATAAAGTGGTTAACCCACATTATTATCCCCCCTAGGTATACGACAAATCTCCTGTCCAAATCTCTGAACCTGTGTCCTACTTCTCAGCCAGCTAATTGTGCTTACATTTCCACAATTTTAATTACAACAATATTTATAAATTTTTACAAGTGGGGTTTAACAAAAAATGGCTGTCACAACACCACCGTTCCCCCCCACCCCCTGGAGGAACACTGTCCTCTGTGTTCTATACGCGAACATGTTTACAAACATGCTTTAAACCAAGCATAAAAGACCACTGTTAGCTTTATATACACAGCGCTATACAGCATTTTACAATTATATTTACATTTGCTTAGCCAGGAAACAAATATGGGTAGTACACCCGCGTTTGATCAGCCATCCCTAACTACATTGCCAAAGTTATATAGATTTCAATCATAATGGCTTTTAACCACAGTTTTATGGAATTATATTTCACTGTTGAATTTTTCATAGGCCAGCCAGATGCATTTGCTTGTAATAGTCAGGGTCTGTGTTAATAATGAAATACATTATAATTTTTATGATCTGCCAGTACTTTTCCTGACCTGACGATTGATAAACTTCTGTTCCTACTCTAATAAGTGATTGGTATTTCATGGATCACTATATCCTTTAATTCTTATTTATGGTAGTCCTCAGCAATGACTTGTTATCACTATGTTTTTGGTTTACAGTAATTTTATTTTATTAACCAATCGAGCATTAAGAGAAAATTTGTGCTGTCTTTTATGCAGAGACGGAATCTTCGAATTGTATATGATGCAATTGGTACACTTGCAGATGCTGTTGGAGGCGAGCTCAATCAGGTTGTACTTATAAGCAATATATATTCTTGCTCCTGCTTGATGTCTGTTTGTGTTTACAAGTGAATGCCAGAAACTGTTTCTGGTAGGCTGCAGTCCTGTTTCTGGTTTCTGAAACATTTCCAGCCACTGGAAAGTCATCTCTGGTTTCAGAAACTTTTCCTGTTGCTGGAAACCATTCCGTGAACTACTCAGAAGCACCCATAAGCTGATCAGTTTTATCTGATGGCTTCTGGAAACGTTTGGGCAGTTTTCCCAGCTTGCTGGCAGTTTCCAGAAGTTTTTCACAGTTTTAATGATTCAAAATGAATAAAAAACGAAAAAGTCTTGAACCCTGAAGGCTCCCACTAACAGTAACGTGCAAAACATAAGTTTTTTGAAGGGAAGGAACTCTCTTCTATGTTGCAATATTTCAAAAGAAAAGCTAAATTTCTCCTCATTTGATAATTTTAGTGAATTTGTAATGATACGAAGACACTTTATTATCTTTTCCAAAGTGCATGCTGTTTAGAAACCTAGGGCATCAAGATTAGGTGATTTCTCTATTAATGATAACTGCTTGTGAATGCTTTTTGCTTCTTTAGATTAGGATCTTCTCTTTACTTAGATTATTGTAGTGTTTTTCTTCATCAGACAACTACCAAAGCATAAACAATAAAGAGACAAGAGACACAGAATATATGCGATCAGCCAAGGCCAAAACCTCTCCCACTTGAGAGGAAAACCCAAACAAATTCTTCTTCTTAAAGAGATTTCAATTGACGAATACCAAGACCAAGACCCTTGACATTTTCACCTCTCCAAGACCAAGTCACATGGCTTCTTAGCTTGACCTTTCCTTCATTGAGTCAATGATGGTCAAACTGCTAACTTTTCTCTCCTTCTCGGCTACTTGTCAGATTTCAGCTTCCTGCAATTCTTGGCCTCTTTCAGAAGCCCTAGTTGCAGCACGTGGGAAGTATCACCACCTAGTTTTCTGCCCTTGTTTCCTTCGTTATCGATGGAGACTTTTGCTTCAACTTGACTTCCTTCTTGACTTGTGCTCTTCCCTAATTCGGCTTCCTAAGATGACTGTAATACTCTTGGCTTCTCTTACAGCAGATGTGCCTCTCCTCTTCACACGTGTGACAGATTATAGCCCTAAAACAGATCCAAAATTAGCTCGGCTTCTAGTCCCTTCTTTCTCGCTTGGGTGGAAGCTCCTCTCGTGTGATTCTCGTATTTTTTCCTTGATTCAGACCTTGACCGAAATTGTGTGCAACAAATGAAGGCCGAGCTGACTATATATAGTGGTTTGCCCATGAAATAGGCCAACTTGAATGAGATCTAGGCCGACATGACCTTTCTAGAAGCATCCTTAGGCTGACATGAAGAAGAGCTTGTGACAAGGTCTTGGAGGGCTAATAAATTTTCTCTTACAGTGGATTACATGCCCAAAGTGGGTCTTCAAATTTTGACATTGACTCTATGAACTTTATGACTCGATGACCAAACCTATTAGCTCACAATGGGAGCTTTAACTAAAAGTAAAATTCCTTGATCATGAAACCCATGATACATGTATTACAAAAATAAATTTATTTTCTTCTTTATATCAATTACATAAATCATACTTACACATGCCATTATGAAGACCGAACCTAGTTACACTTTTCAACATTCCCTCTTAACTAGGGAGATATTCATAATCCATACGAGGTACTTGGTCATTCTCAATATGAAGAATTGTCATAAGAAGAATCAGATTGGTAACCCATCTGTTTAGCATCATATCAACCAACTTTGTCACATAGCAAGGCCTTGACTAACATCTCTATCTCTCCATAAGATCAGAGCACAATGCTGGTGAGACCAATGATGTATAGACATCCTCATCATTGTCTCTCTCGGAACATACCCTACTCGGGTTCTCAGAGTGTGTTCCACTAGGAATATTTTTATCTTGGATTCCCAGTCCTCAAAGAATATCGGTCTTCTATGACTAATCTTATATTGGATGCCCTAACTCATCCTCAAAGAGCATCATATTCCAAATGTTTATCCAATCCTCCATTCTGTCTTCCCAAGTGAAGACAAGAATGATGTGTCTATCTCTCCCTCTCAACTTAGGGAGGGCATTTCCATTCCACTGAAGGAATTTACCCATTCCTATAAAAGGAATGTACCCAAGCTCCCTCTTAAATAGGGACTTGACCAAGCTCCCTCATGTCCACAGACTTACTCCTAGCGACTCATCACGTGGAGATCATGTGACAACTAGCTGCTTGTAGAACTCCATCCTTTGATGTCATGAATTTCTTCTTTGTCATAGAGTCTACATTTTTCGGGACTTCTTCATAGGGAACAAACCATCCATCACTTTCGTGCATGAGTTAGTCATGTCATCATTCCTTTCATCGGAAAGTGATCCGTTAGGCCATATTTGGCCTTCTTTCATGCCATGCTGCCTTCGTCATGCCATGTTTCTTCAAGGATTTTTCATCCAGTTACATGGTCACCAATGGTGGAAGACATCCATACCTCTTCCCTTGGCAGCCCTGCATAAGCCCATCCAGGTATTAAATCAAAATTACCTTTGTGATGGTCTTTCATCATGACATTTTCTGGTTTGCATCAACATCCTGCATACATATTGACACATCTCCAAAAGATATATAATGTCAAGGGTTTCTTTCTTATTCAAACTTCATCAGAGTCTTCATGTCTTTCATGAAGATATCATAGTCAAATCTTTTAGTCCTTTTAGTCCTTAGATTTCCTTCTTCATAGGTGCATATTCCCTGATCTCTTCCCTCCTTTCTTCATACATTTTTCTTCCCAAGAACTTTCAATCAGAGTTCCTCTAATTATTGTCAATAGCCTCATATTTTATATGAGGACATATTATGTTGATTTCATCTGGTTAATGTGTGATTCATGCCTTTTTGCATCCTTTCAAAGGAGGAGATCCTTTCTTTTGATCATGCTCTCGAGATAGAGCATTTATCCATGTTACCTGCAACCATATGACATGACTCTAGTTTATCAAACACAAACATGCATACATCATTTTCAGTTAGGTCATCTAGACTTCCTTCAACAATTTTCTTGATTGAAAGATCTTCAATACCTTGGTCTGCTTCACCTCTTATGTCATTATACCATTATCCCATGAATTCCACAAGTTGGAATTCTTGATGAAACACTTGCTTCCTTTTAATTGGTGAACCTTCAGATGAAGATTCCAATAGAGGATCTTAAGTATCCTCATCTATCAAATGCTTCCTTTTGACTAATGTATGATGATCTTTATATGAGATAACTTTTTCTCCTTCTCATAAGTACCACTTATGCTTCTAATGAGGTTACCAAGAGCTACATTCTTCCACAGGTGACTGCCATAGACTTTTATTCCAACTATCCTTCATGCAACTCTACGATGATGTCACGAGCTCTTGCTTTTCAATGCTTTTATGATACATTCTATCTTAGTCATTGAATTCTCATGATGACCATACCTTACAGCAAAACTTGAAAACATAAACTTGAAGGGAACTAGGTGAGGAAGACTATCTCAATAATAGTAGAGATCTTTTACTTCCTCTTTCTTGGACTTCTTCCTTTCAGCTTCCTCTATTTCCTCGATGATATGGGCTTCTTCTCTTCCCCTTTTGTTATTGTCCTTCTTGAGCTTAGGACAATCTCTCTTGTAATGCCCATATTCTTGACATCCATAGCATTGAATCTTAGCCATGTTCTTCTTCATTTTTTGAGGACCAAACTTTCCAAATTTTCCTTTTCTCTTCGTCATTGTAGCATATGCTTGATTTTGTTCATTTGATCCTACAACAATCTTTGCCTTTAGCTTGGTTTCTTCAATCTTGCATAGTGACCATAAATCCTGAAATGGAGTAGCTTCTTTCTTCCCATAAATGCTTGAAGTAAAGTTACCGTACTCCTCTGGTAGTGTATTTAGTACTACGGTGGACATCTCTTTGTCGAACATTATTTCTTCTAGATCTTGAGGTTGATCCTTGATATCAAATATCCTCATAAAGTATGAGGCTATTCGTTCTTCTTTTGATATTGTTAGCTTGTAGAGTTCTTGCCTTAATGTTTGTCATATATTTCTTTTGAAGTGTCGAGTTTAGATACACATGGAATGAGGGGATCTTTGATGGATTCTATGAGAATCCTTTGAGTCCTCACTCCCTCTTTCATAAACCTAGCAAGTGCTTGAGCATCTTCTTTTGGTGGTTAAACCCTTTACATGATCCATGACCTCATTTTCAATGAGATTCAGATTTGTCCTTTTCTTCCATGCAAGAAAGTTTGAAGCCCCAACCAATTTGTTGCTTTCCTTGCAAAAAGACATTTTGACAGATTTAGATGTAGACATAAATATACTTACTTGTTAAGATGCTTCTTCCACTTGCTGCTTCCTTGAGTTTGATGATGATATAGATAATATAAAACTTTTCCTTGCTGAGAATAGTTCTCTTCAAGAATGACCCTTGACCCCACAAAGAGGGAGATCACTTTAGATCCTTTGATGGTAATGTCTTTGATGATGATGTTCAATGATGACTTCTTGATGATGTCCTTCAATGTTAAGGACCTTGCTTCATTGGGAGGGAAATTTCCTTGGAACTTTTGATGATGGTGATAACGTCCTTGATCCCGCTTTTCTTCGATGAATAGACTTCAAGCTACTTTGATTTGTAGATCTCTTCAACTTGATTAGGGTCTTTGTGGTCTTTTGATGATGTCTTGAAGATCCTAAGATTTTTTCCTTCTTCGATCTAGGGTTTTGATGCTTCTTTGTAGATCTTGTCTTCAAGATGATCTTCTTAGATTTGCTTTGATGTCTTTCTCAAGATATGTTCCTCGAGTGTCCCTTGATAAGATGCCCTTACTTGACTTTGTCACCTTAGCTTTGATTCCATGTTGAGAAATCTAGGGCATCCAGATTAGGTGATTTCTCTATTAATGATAACTACTTGTGAATGCTTTTTGCTTGTTTAGATTAGGATATTCTCTTTACTTAGATTATTATAGTGTTCTTCTTCATCAAACAACTACTAAAGCATAAACAATAAAGAGACAATAGACACTGAATATATGCAATCAGCCAGGGCCAAAACCTCTCCCACCTGAGAGGAAAACCCAAACAAATTCTTCTTCTTATAGAGACTTCAATTGACGAATACCAAGACCAAGACATTTGGCCTATTCACCTCTCCAAGACCAAGTCACAAGGCTTCTTAGCTTGACCTTTCCTTCCTTGAGTCAACGATGGTCAAACTGCTAAATTTTCTCTCCTTCTCGGCTACTCTTCAGATTTCGGATTCCTGCAATTCTCAGGCTCTTTCAAAAGCCCCACTTGCAGCACGTGGAAAGTGTCATCAACTAATTTTGTGCCCTTGTTTCGTTCGTTTTGGATGGAGAGTTCTTTTGCTTTAAATTCGCTTCCTTCTTGACTTGTCCTCTTCCCCAATTTGGCTTCCTCAGATGACTGTAATACTCTCAGCTTTTCTTGCAGCAGATGATGCCTCTCCTCTTCGCACGTGTGACAGATAATAGCCCTAAAACAGATCCAAAACTAGCTCGGCTTCTAGTCCCTTCTTCTTCGCTTAGGTGGAAGCTCCTGTCATGTGATTCTCGCATTTTTTCTTTGATTCAGAATGAGCCAACTTGACTGAGATCTAGGCCGACATGACCTTTCTAGAAGCATCCTTAGGTCGACTTGAAGAAGAGCTTGTGACAAGGTCTTGGTGGGCTAATAAATTTTCTCTTACAAATTACAATGGATTAGATGCTCAAAATGCGTCTTCAAACTTTGACAATGACTCCATGAACTTTATGACTTGATGACCAAACCTAATAGCTCACAACGGGAGCTTTAACTAAAATAAAATTCCTTGATCATGAAACCCATGATTCAAGTATTACAAAAATAATTTTATTTTTCTTCTTTACATCAATTACATAAATCATAATTACACATGTCATTATGAAGGCCGAACCTAGCTACAATTTTCAACACTTGCATTGTGATATTTTCTCTCATGATACCTAATAGCCAGTTATGTTTATATAACCATAGTAAGCACATTTCCCAAAATATTTGAAAGCTTGGAGACCATTTTCAGGACTATCACCTATGGCAAAACTAGAATTTAAATGAGAATTTACATCTATGATCATTAAACTAGGGAAGATTTTGTTTGCTATGTTAGAACTAAATTATAAATGCTAGGGAATATTCTGATTACATCTTTTCTGGGATGCTTCTGTAATCCCTGAGGCTTCCATTAACTTCCATCATTTCAACTACTAAAGAAAAAAATTGAAAGAAACTGCGTCACATCTTCTATTCCCCTCAATATCTGCAGTGCTCTTTTCTTTGTTTTTGAACTGGCAAAATTGGCAATTAGGGCAGGCTCATACTTGCATGACATGGGGTCAGTTACAACTGCTACGACTATAACCTCCAGGCATACCAATGTTGCCCTTCAAGTGGCACAGAGGGCTGGTCAGGGGTTTGAACCAGCTACGTCACAAGAAGTGCCTTAACAGTGCACCCTATCACCAATTGATCTACACCAGGGGTCTGAATGGTCGCAGTATTGTTTGTTCTACCAAATATTTATTTTGTAGTGTTTTCTCTTTCTTTTAAGCTTTTTTGTTTGTATTTTAAATCAGTGGCAGTATATATGTCACAATATTTATTTTGATTAGAAGTAAAAAAATACATACTCTTAATGTTCTATTGCACTTTTGGGCACTCCTTGTGATGTGGCTGGTCAGGGGTTTGAACCAGCTATGTACCAATGAGTGCCTTAACAGTGCATCGTATTGCCAATTGATCTACACCCTGGTGCCTTAATGTCTGCAGTATTGTCTGTTCTAGCAAATATTAATTTTGTAGTGTTCTGCTTTTTCTAGGCTTTTTTGTTTGTATTTTAAATCAGTGGCATTATATATGTCACAATATTTATTTTAATTAGAAGTCAAAAAATACATATTCGTAATTTTCTATTGTCTGTTTAAATTCTACCATCCTTTTTTTTATTGTGCTAAATTTTCTTTTGCATCTGTATCACTCCACTTAGCTGACCAATGTTCAAGCTAGAACAACTGTATTACGGTTAGAAAAAAAACATTTTATGGTTAATGAGTTTACAGGAAACGATACAAATGTGCATCAACAGGACCATCTCACTAGGCATGTTTATCTTACCTAGTTAAGGCTGTTAATATGGATAGTAACATGAATGGAAGAAAGTGTATGCCATGAAAGCTAGAGAAAATGGGGAAACACCTTATTCCATTTTGTTTTCCCAGACACAATACCTTTGTTTGCTATCATTTTATTCCTTCTTATTGTTATGAATACAAGACACAGTAAATTGTTTTTTCAACATTTTAGGAGACACCCTTGATTTCTAGAAGAAATATGTTTACACAGAACAGAAGAAAATTGTTCTCTCGGTCCTTATGTCTGATTATTATTATGGACAACCTTGAGATTATTGCGATCCATGTTCACACTGGATACATGATTTTCTTTTGACATATTTGTGTTGTTCATGATCCATGTAATTTTCTGCATTTAACCAGCAACAAGTTGATGTGTATGGTTGCCAAATTCTGTGCTTTGCTACAAATTTGATTCTTAGCCTGTAGTGTCTTTGCTCTTGTTTAAATAGTGACGGGGATGCATTCTGATATGTATTATTATATTTTGATGTATGGTATTGTTATTATATATTATTTTGATGTATTCAATATATTATTAGATATTACCATTGGATCGATGTTTTATTTTTATCTGATTTGTTTTACTATCTTATTTTAAACAGGCTAAATATCTTGAGATTCTGATGCCACCACTGATTGCAAAGTGGCAGCAACACTCAAACTTTGACAGGGATCTTTTTCCATTGCTTGAATGCTTCACTTCAATAGCACAGGTATAATTATTTGACATACTTCTGCGTTTTCTCTTGCATCCCTCCAGACTGTTTCAAATTATAAATAATGAAATCAATTTGTGCCATCTATGCTTTCAGATATTGTGAATATCCATTAAGTCCACTGTTTTTCTCACTTGTATTATTTTGACTGATATCTTTAAGGGTGATTGATATACTTTTAATAGACATGAAACAAAATAGATCATTGTCATCTGATAGACTTGACATCTTCATTTTGTTTGTAAAATCATTCAATTATGATGATGATGATGATGAGGTTACCATCAACTGAGGCCAGTCCTTGTTCTATCAGAACTAATGAAAGAAATTTAATGGGTTAACATATTCTAAGAATTAAATGCCAGTTTGGGAGTTTTAAACAGTAATGTTCACTTTGGTTCTACTGGGTTTTAAGTTTTAACATATTCTAGTAATTAGTAGTAGGCTGAATGTTTTGAAAATTAGATCCAATTTTTGTGTAGGAAGTGTATTCCAAATGATTTATGTGTTTGCTTTGTGTTTATGTTGTACTTAGTGTTTATTATGAAGATTTAGTGCCTCACTTAAGTGGACAAGAATTCTCCTTTAAACATCCTTGAATTTGGGCTCTCTTTTCCATGTCAACTTGCCATTCTTGGAACCCTGAATGAAAATAAGGATGCCACATGGCTGAATCCTCATCTCCATTGAGAAAACCAACTTCCTCCGTTCCTAGTGAAAAAACAATTCACATGAAGACATGTTTCCTTGACCCATGTCACCTGGTGAAAATTAACACAAGAAGAATTGCAGATTCACAAGAAATACCAATTTCTCAAGAAGTCAATGCTCAAGCCAAGATGGTGAGACTGAATATTATCATGTTCAGGCCCAGTCACACTTGGACACTGTTAAAAATAGAATTTTGTTCACTATCATGACCAAATATAGACACTATCTTCATCAGATCATACATGTGTTCGAGACAACACCTTTTAAAAATAGAGATATACTAAAAATAGTAAATTTACCAACTGTTCTTAGAACATCATGATACTGGCCATAGGAGCATCTACTATATATATATATATATATATATATATATATAGCACATCTAAAAATAGATGTTGTAAAAAATAACACCATGTTGCAATCATTGAGGAAAGGCTGTTCTGTCTCCTCTGCCTCAGGAAACAAGATTTGTCCTTTGTTTCACAATGCAAGCCATGGAGTCTCAACTGTTCACAAATTACCTTGCCTCTCACTAAAAATTGCCTTATTAGATTCTCATTATAACAAGTAATCTAGATATGAGAATCTAGATATACCATCAAATCCAACATGCAAACTCTAGAATGCATATTGCTAATAATTGCAATGTCTTAGAATGTCATGGATGTTGTGAGCAAATAGTCAATAACTGCTACCAGCTGGCAGATGTAGGAGTGAATCTTAAAATTGACAGCAAGATTACTCAAGGTGTAATTTCCAGTGCTAACAAGAAGCAGTTTGGTAGAAGCAGTACAAATGGAGAATCTAAAGTGGCCTTAAAAACAGAGTTTTAGGGGAAGGGAAAGCCTGGAAATGGTGAGAAGAGTGGTCATTCATATACTCAAAAGCCCTAAGAAAGGTACAATGTGTTTATTGTGGGAAGTTAGCAACTTAGGAGGCTAGGTTTTGTAGGAAATGGTTGTGGGTTGAGAAGTACTACCAAGGGCATTCTGGAAGAAACAAGTGTTAATTTTAGATGACAATGGTATGTTCTATGCTTGCAACAATTACTTCAATGTTCTTTTATCAGCCCAATGTTAATTTCCACGTAATTTTCAATAGCATTCACAATAACCATTAATCACATTGACAGTAACCGTAGATAGAGCATAAACAATAGATGCAGAAGACAAGACAAGACAAGACAAGAGAACACCAGTATTTGGCGAATGCCAGGGAAAAAACCCAAATATGGGAAAACTGTTGATCAATTCTTCAGCAGATAGAGAGAGAGTACAATAATACAAAGTCAAGGTCAAAATTGACTTGCCAAATCAGTCCAAAACAGCCCTGTCAAATCTGCAATTCTGCCCTCAGCCAATACCAGTTAAATCAGCCCTAACCAGAAAGTCAACAGCAGTCAAAATCTGGTCAAACTTCCCCAAAACAGCTCTGTCAAAGGAGAGAGGAGCTCGGTCTTTCTTGTTGGTCGAAGTCAGTCCAAAACAGTCAACGGATCAGCAGTCAAGTGTGGTCAACCTGTGGTCAATTCTGTGGCCAAACAGGCCTGCAGTCAACGCAGGTCAAAGTGCTCCTTTTGCCTCGGTTTCTATGCCAATAAGTGCGGCCTGCTGAGACAGATTCTCCCAAAAAATTGAAGTCAAAAGGTGCCCAGAAAGTTGAAGTCAACGCTGGTCAAACTGCAGGAAAACTTAAGATTTTTGGCCCTCTAATTTTCGTCCTCCTTTCTGCCACACGTGTGAGAAAAATCAGCGGCCCAATAGTTGTACGAACCAATCTGATGAGGAGAGAGAAGGATGTGTGTGTTGATGAGATGCCAAATGAGGTTTGAGGTCATCCTTATTTATACAAGTCGTTGAGGGTCAAAAGACATGTCTGTTGGGCTTCATGAGCCTACATGATGATGTGGCCAACCTTGACAATTTACACGTGTGGGCTTGACCTCAAAAGCATATTTCTCCTTGTCCAAATTTAGTGATCTTTAGGTCGATTTTGGTCCTCTCGAAATGAGGAATTCAATGCAATAATTATTTCTATCTAATGAGCTTTCCAAAGTGGAATTTGGCCCTAGTTGCCAACTTAAACAACAAGCCAATATAATTGAGTCTAAAGAGGAAGAATAATGTTTTGCTGTTGTGAGTAATAACAAACGAGTCATTAGGAGAAAACAAGATTGGTGATTCAGGTTCTTGCCGCAACATTTTGCTAATAGGCAAGATTGGTACATTGGTTTTGGAAAACACAGTTTGCTTCGACTTGTGAATGGTGAAGATAAGGCAGCAAAGCAGGTGGTGCCTCCTTTGAGAAGCAAACAGGAAAGCTTGATATGTTGAAGCACCAAGATGTGGATGAGATGTGTTTGATGAAGAAGCCAAGGACTATATTGATGGTGGAAAGGTTGGCTGTTTTGGCCAAGATTGGGTTTCATCTCACTGGTGAACCAATGGTCAAATAGAACAATGGTGATGTGACTTGATCTGTATTAACCTTTTTGATATAATTCACTTCCAGTTGCTGACTGAAGATCTTATTTTTGAGTTGGGTGCAAAGTTCTTGCTTGTCCAAAGGTTTTTTATTGTTTTTGAACAAGCAAATTTTTTAGTATGACCATTATGGGGGGTTTAGATATAATGGTCATAACTAGGATTTTATTTCTAAGGAAAACTTCGTTGGATCCCCCCACCTTCCCCTGGAGTATCTGGATAGCGGGCGACTCAAATAACAGCTGGTAATCTTGAGGGACTTGACTGGATTTGACTTGTGACCTATGGCCTCCTCGTTGGCGACATTCCTTGGGCCGATGGTTCAATTGATTGATCTAAAACTTGGTGCTGGTCATAACTAGGACATAGGCATGCATTAGATGTGTAATATCCTTGTGGGAACTTGAAGATCTGCTTGCATTTATAGTCATTCCATTTTGATATATGTGAAGGACTTTATTGTAAGGAAGCAATTTGAGTGTCAGAACCTCGAGCAAAGGAATTCTATCTCTGCTACTTCCGGTGAAAGAGAAAAATTACTGCTAAGTGCAAGGTTGATGGCAGTTGTATATAGATGAACAAAGACAAACTTTGCTTCCAGTTCACGTCAAAGACTGGAAAATAACATAATGAAAGTAAGTCATCTGGAGGGGTTTTATTTCAGAAATTGGTTGTAGCTAGGAAGGGCTATGACCCAAGAGAATTGGCCATTGAGAATTTTTTCATTTAATTTACGGTGAAGAATATGGCACAGTATCCATCTTTGATAAAATAGGGTGAAGAATTTTTAAAACCATTGTCCAAGTTATCTCTCTTGATAACTTATACTAGATGGCTTATTGTACTAATGTCAAAGGAAGAATCTGCAGCGGCTGAAGGGAATTTTTAAAATTTTCCTTGTCCTGAACCACCATAAGAAGAACAACACAGAAATTGGAGCTTGACTTGCACCAAGTGAGTAAAGTAAACCCATGCAGCAATATTATACACATTGTTGATGAAGTGCATAGGTGGGGCACACAATGTTTATTTATGACGTAGCTGTAGGGATAGGAGTAGTTAGTAATACTAATAATTATCTGTTGTGACTTCGTGTCATAACTTTGCATGACTTTATAATCATCATCAATATTCTGCCAAGTTTCAGGATGGGGGTAAATGGGAAGAGGGAAACACACCTATGGGATGCTTCTGAATTGGGTGATCTCTGATGCTACAATTAAAGTGACCTGAGTGAGCAAGGTTACACACATTGTTGATTAATTGCATAGGTGGGGTGCTGTATTTTTACATATGATGTATCTGTAGGGTTAGAACTGGTTTGTAATACTAATAATTATGCGTTGTATCCTTATGTATCTTAAGTTTACATGACTTTGTCATCATTATCAATGTTCTACCAATTTTCGGGATGGGGCAATATGGGAACAGGGAAACACACCCAGGGGAAAGCCCCCAATTTTTAGAAATTGTTGTTGGAAATGTACTGCCTGAAATCATAAAAAATAAATTTAAATATATGAACAGTGAAAGCATGAAATAAATATTCACATTTGCTTTAGGGTTTTGATTTTGTCATACTTTTCTTAGAAAATGATTTTTTCAGGCTATTGGGCAAAACTTGAGGCAGGCCCCTTTTTTATAGGGGAACACCTAGGAGCTCCCTACAAAAGGAAACATCCTCGATTTCTTGGGAAACTAACCCTTGTGTGTTTCCCTGAGTTTCCCCAAGAGGGGTATCTGGGGAAATATCTCCAACTGAGTTTTGCCCATCCCAAAAATATAAAAGACATAGGGAAAACTCAGGTACCAGGGGAGTGCAGCCCCGTTTAACACTTATCATTACGTATTGTATTTGAGAAATGTGTGTGGTTTTACAAACAGTATGGTTTGGTAGGAGTTTGTGTATTTTGGGACTGTCATAATGGTAATCTTCATAAATTATGACGTCAATAGTAAAAATTGGTAGGTGCAAAAGGATATTGGAGGATATTCTGTAGAAGCAAAACGTGGGAAATCTTTTAACTGCTATCGTCTTGTCTGGCAGGCAAAGGTCTACTTCTCTGGAAATACTTAGCTTAGGAAGAAAGGACAACTACATAACCAAAACCTGTGTTATCAAATTGAAACAGGTTGATTCCTCTGCTCTCTTATGATGACGTGATTTTCTTATGGAGCATAGTTATGGAGGAGAGATTATTATTTCTGATAAGGAAAACTTTTCAAACACAGAAACCTGTTTCTGGAAAGCATTCATGTTGTTAAAGATATGATGGAAACAATGCTTTGAAGAATTTTGTTTACAACAACACCTGACCTTTACAATAAACTGTAGGAATGAGGAAACTGTAGGAAGAGGCAGGAACAATGCTCAGATGGAATTAACCAAATACATATCTCCAAATACTCCCACTCTGTTTGAAGTAAATGAAATATTTTAGGATTCAATAGTGGTGGCTTCGTATCATGGTGGGTAGGTATTCAAGCTTTGCACAAGCTTCTGAAATGCACTAGTGAAGTATATGCATGTCAGATTCATTCAAAATGTTTGAACTTTGAAGTTAAACACAGTTTGCTGATCTGCTAGGTGTGCACAAGTACCATTGGTTTGAATTATGGAATGGTCGCTTTCATGTATGTTCACAAGAACCATTGATTTCTACATCGCATTGATAATGGAATTGCCCCTTTTGTTAAATTTCCATGAACCAAACAACCTGGCAATTTACTACCTATCAGATTATAGATGCACCGAAAAAAAGCACAACTGGGATATTAACAAAACTTAAACAGTGGAAGCAAATTAAACAAATAATCTCAATCACATAAGCTCACACAACTGTTCCAGATGATCAAGCCCTAGATCTGTCTTTCGATCTATCTCTTGGCTGATCTGGATCTTCCTTGCTGCTCTTTGCACCTCACTTGGAGCCAACACACTTGAATGGAAGTCCTCCACACAACTACTAAGATCTCACTTTCACTTTGTCTTGTTCTCTTAGATGTATTGTGTGTTTTCTACCTTGGCCTAACCTTTCTTCTATAAGCTTGAATTATGATCAAATCCACAACTAGAATATCCAAAGTGACTGGCGGTTGAGATTAGATCTCACCTCACTTGACATCGACAGTTGAGATTCATGTAATTCACTAATGCAAAAACTTAGATTAACTCACTTTTGTCTTATAAAAAAAATTACTTTGTCACTGTTGAAGACTCCATGCCCAAGGATGTACCAAAGAATGCTTGTACCATCAGAGATCATCATATCAATAGAGTTTTTCAACTCTACTTCTTCTTTTCATCTTCTTCTATTGTATCCATATTCCACAATCTCTACGGGGCTGATGTAAAGTGATATTAGTATGATGAATTTGAGTCATGTAACAGACTTAGGTAACTTGGGGCCTTGTCATCAAGCGAGTATTACTCTGGTAGGTTTTTTCACTTGGTTAATTGTCGTCTCCTTACGAAGACTTAATAATTATTTGAGTTTTTTCCTCCAAATATACCCCAAAGCCCGATTACAACTTGCAGGAGAGGCCTTGGGCGAGTCCTAGTGTTTAGAGTCATTGTATATGACCAAACTAGATAACTCATAAAGTTTCCTGGAATTTGATTAGGTCTAGGGTGTCATTTTATAATTTTATAATTTTCCTGCAGGGTGGAAATTGGAACAAATTTTGAATGTAATATGTAATAAATGACATCTAGAGAAGATGTATGGGGTATGTGTGCTCAAAGTTACACCTCTCACCTTCAACTTTCTACTATGACACACTTTGAAGGGTGAAAAATGTGTTATAGAGTCTAGACCCTCAAAACCCACGTTTCCTAAGTTTAGTGGAAAATGTGGCAATAAATTAAGCCAACAATTAAATATATGGAGAAAAATAAATGTCCACACATGCTAAATGATGTGGAAATGAGGTGGAAAATAATGGAGGAGTTGAAGTGAAGTTCCAAGGTGATGTTGACTTCTAAATTCAAGGAAAAAACACGTGCTCCAATGAAATCGAATTTCATGGAGGAGACCATGAATTTCTCAAGGGAAAACGAATTTAATGAGGAAGAGAAATTCGAATTTGCTTGGGGGGAGTAAATTTTTGGTGGGCTTTGAACTTGGTGTTCCACTAGAGATAGTGGAGAGTGGTCTTCCATCACTCCACTCCCACATACACTTGTCCCTTTTTTAACAACGAGTTGGCCTCTTCAAGGATTGCGTGGGCATCTCAAGAGAAAATCGAATGACGACTTGAGTAATTCGAATTTGCATGTAGATGCATTGTGATTGTCACCAATTTGCCTTGGGATTGAATCCCAAGCTTCTATATAATAGAGCCATGGGCTCTTTCTATGTATCTTTTGCTACGAGCTATTGTGCTTGGGGAAGCTCTGATTCTATGTACACTTATTCTTCATTTGAATAAAAAGACTTTAGGGTTCATTTATGACTATTATTCCATTGGAGCATGTGCTTGGTTCATTGATCGTATACTTTTCTCTACTTGTGCTTTAAATTGTGTTTCATTTCTCATATGCTTTTATAGAATTGTAGATGTAGAGCTATCTTACATTTGCAATTGGTTTATGAATATGCTCTAGCTGTAGACAATCTATAATTATTTTCATATAAATTTCTAGAGTCATTTTACCATTGTTTGTTGATTTAATCCATATGAGCTAATGTGTGTTGGAAGTGTGTATAGGACCATCTTTTGGATCAAGTAGCAAGCTTGAGGGGAAGTCTTAAAGAGACCAACCCACTCTTGGCATAGTTTTCAAGGAGCTCTCATCGTTATTTGAATATCATAAGTCCAGTGTTTTGATGTGCTTGTTTTGCAGGGTTCTCCTTTTGACATAGTTTGTGCATAAGTCAAAATATAAAAAAATAAATTATATCTTTTGATCTTGTGCTTTCATTTCCTAATCTAGCTAATTAAGAGCTTTTCACACGCTAGACAAGTGATTCCCATCACTTGATTTCGATTTTGTACATTATTTTGTAATATACTCACTTATTTGCATGCTCTTTTTTTTTGCATGCTAACCATGTCTTAGTTTTGCAGCCCTAACAATCTGTCTTGTAGTTTCCCTCAAGCGTTCAAAGCTCATTTCCAAGGAGGTTGTGTGCATTAGGAGGACTTATCAAGGAGGCTAGGCCATGCAACTTTGTGGGAGCTTATTCTTTCAAGTTGTAGAATCATTTCATCCAAAATCTCCTTTTTGTTGTTGTGGGAGTATGGGTTTTTACCCATGGCATCCTATCTCTCCATTTAGGGAGACAAGCTTGTGGGTTGATGAATTGTTAACATTTCCATTTCTTTCATCTTCACATGATAGGCATGCTCTAATTGGTATGTAACACAAATCACATTTCCTTTCTTAAAGTTTGCCACAAGCTTGCACCATTTATCTTTGTTGCTATAAGCTACAAGTTCACATTCTATTTCAAAGCAATTTACTCTTATGCAAACAACTCTCTCACTTCTAGCAAATTTTGACAAATTTAGCTTGGTACTTGTGTCTCATTATTATGCTACATTTTTATATCTTGAATATTGAAGCATTGTTTATTGGACAAGTTTATTTTCATAAACAACTATTTACTTTTATGTCAAGCTAATCATCATTTATTTTTTCAAGCTAAAGCTCTTTTTGCAAAGCTATTGTGGGCATCAACCTTATTTCAATTCAGTTTCGAGCATTGCACTCTACCTTGGAAAATTTTACATGCTTATTTATTTAATTTTATTTGCTCATCTTGCAAGCATATAAATTTCAAGCTTCATTGCTTGAGTTGGTTATTGGTTCATCATTTGTCAAAGCAATTATTTTTAGCACTTATAATCTTATATGTTCATGAAGCTTATGTATCTTGCATTATCTTGAGCAACCATCCAAGCTATAATTTGAGGACATTTCGATTTAATTTAAGCATAACTTTTAATACTCTTACTTAATTCATGTCCAAGCTAATTTCCTTTTCCAATTTTCTTTTAACACTATTTCCATTATATTGAAAACATTACAAATCTCTATTTGGAAAACTTACTTTCATATCATATTGGGCATTTTAGTATAGCTGCATCTTAACTTAATTTACCTCCAAGCATAAGATTGGTTGAAAAACTTTTTTAGGGACCCCTTTCTTCCATCAACTTGAGGGACATAGAACCTCTTATGTGGTTAACACGATGACCTTGCAGTCATCAGAGCCACAGTCTTTGCAGCGCCGGAGGCACCAAGTGTGTTGGGTAATCCAAGGAAGGTATCGTTAATATAGCCTTTGTTGTCTTTCTCTTGGACTCCTTCCACAACTCACATAAGAGAGTTGTTTCAAAATAGTCGAAAGAAAGGTCACATATAGACTAGGCATTTTAGATTAAAAGTAACCAAGATAATTGCATCAAATTTTAGTTTAGGTGCACTTCATGCTAACACATATTACTTGCTAATGATTTCATGTACTTGTCTTTTTTCCAAATGTTTCAATTTCGGTATCCTATTTAGGCATGTATCATTTGATTCATTTTTGCAAGTAAAGTTTAGATTGTTTCATTTACAAGTAACTCCACATATGCTTTGAATTTGTAAATGATTATATTAATCTTGAAAGCATATTTTATATGTTGTATTGGTATCATATCTTGCTAACATCTTTTGTTTGATTGACAGGGTTACTTGTGAAACACTTTATTTTATTTTGAGCAAGTATTGTTTATTCTAATTGCAATATTTGAAGACACTGTTCTTATATATGCTAATCACTATCTCATGTTTTGATGGTTATTGAAGTCCATTTCATTTTTTATTGGTCATTTTATTTGCTCACAATCTCAAGTAATCTAAATTTTACATCTCTTAGAAACCTTCTAACTTAGTTTTCCATTTAGGGACCACCCCACTTAGCTAACCTAGGAGATAACTTAAACAGAGAGAGTTGGGAATAGGTGACAACCCCATCTCTGAGTTCTTGCCTCCAACCACACCTTGTGGGTTTAAGGGTTTTTCTCATATTAACTTAGGTGTGTGTGCAAAGTGGCAAACGACAACATTTTTTGGTGTCGTTGCCAGGGAAAAGTCATTTTGTACCTGAAAAATTGACTAACTTTTGGTTTTAGCATATTGGAATTTTAGGATTAGATTCTTGCTCAAGTGGCGACTCCAATTAATTCAAAATCTACAAGAATTTCTACTAGGAAGCATCCAAGTAATCTAGTTAGCCCCACTCTTGAGCTTGAAAGGGTTTTTAGAAAGAGGTTAAAGAGACTCTCTCATAATAGGCTTCTTGCTAATTTTTGGCAAGAGGCTATTTCTAATATCCATTTGCTCTTTGAAGAACATTAGAGGCAAGCATCAGTAATGATCTTTTTGCTCCTTGTAATTTTAATAACGTCAATGGTTGTCCTCACAATACCCTTTGCAAGGGTATTGAAAAGTTGTTTCCTTTCAAGGTAATAATGCCATTAGTGCTGCATCACATGTCAAGAATTTCAATAATTGCATTTTCAAGTGGTGTAACACTGCTAACTATGAGTATGTAAAGACGAGTCTTTTGTCATGCAATGCTTTAAAACTACGACTCGGGTTCTGAACTAGTCGAGGGTCGACTCCGACTCGGCTGGTTTTGTTTCAATGACTCGGTCTTTGTAAAAAATACATTAAATATTTATTTTTTTATAAAAAAACATAATTTTAAAGATTGTCATTCATGTTTCCAAACACAAAGCATTAGAATATAGACAAAAGACAACATATGATCAAAGTAGGCTCATGAATATATCCATTATATAAAAATGGCACCCAGTGCACTGTCCAATATGTACATGATATAGAGATCAGAGCAAAAACACATAACCAAGGAGGCTCTAAATGGCTTCTACAGCGAAACATCACTAGTCACTACTGCTAGACAAGGCAAGATCATTTGGGTCAAACTCTGAATCAAAGGGGAAACCCATGGCTCCTTCTCATCAAGATCTTCAACTAGAACTGTAGAAGTAGTAGCACTAGCACACTGAGCCTGAGATAGACGAGCTACATGCTTGTGTCGTGGCTGACTAGAGGAAGTGCTTGCGACTGCAACTGGAGGACTTGGGGTTGGGCCTGGTACTAGTGGATTTGCATTTCGCTGAGCCTCTATCTGTTCATCAAAGTCAAGACCAATATCCTCATTAGATTCAAACTTTGTTGGACGACTCTCCACTACCCAATCTGATGTTGGATAAATATCATCCAACATAATGGGATCTGAATCAAGTCTTTTGTTCAACAATTGGTTGCGTCTAAGTCGGAGGTTGTATTGGACATAAGAATTGCAAGTTTGACTCAAAATGCGGATCACAAACTTCTGCAATTGAGGACAATGACTACCAAATGCTTACCACCATTGTGCTGCAAAAAACATAGTTGTGTAATGAGATTCAGTTAGCTCAACAAATTATATCTAACTTACAAATTATAAATAATTTAACAAAATAATAAAATATGAATTTGAAGATTGAAATTCTTTGTTTACCTGGCTCATCTGATTCCCTTGCAATCCTTGCAAGGTTCCTGCCAAAGGTACCTGTGGCTCTGCTGAAACAAGTGATCTGTTTGTGTATATCCAGCTGGTCACTCTCCTTGGGGATCATGCGATCAATGCAATCAATCAATCCATCTCTAACCTCCCCAGTCAAAGCTCTTGTCTCCAGAGCTTTATAATGATACCTTGGGTTTAGAAAATACCCAACTGCATGTATAGGGCGATGGAGTTGATTGTTCAATCTTTGATCAATGATTTCCCAAATGGGCCCATACTTAGCCACTCTTACCTTGTATGCTGCCTTTATTTTCTCCTTTGCTTGATCCATAGCGTCATAAATGAAACCCATAGCCAATCTTTTCCCATCCACCAATCGCAACACCTTAACGAGTGGCTCAGCAACCTTCACAATCTCTGCTACCTTTTTCCAAAATATTTCTTCACTAACTTTCTTTTTCACATCTTTGCCATCCTGTTTGCGAGACCAGTGACATTCATTCCATTCGTCACTGGAAAACACCTTTTGCAAGTTTCTATGTTGGGAAAGCATATATCGCAATGTCAAAAAATGTGTTGCAAATCTAGTGATGACATGCTTAATAATATCCTTGCCCCCTGTGTGTTTCCTCATCAAGTTCAAAATCCATGAGTGATTGTAAATATATTTTGTTATGCTTTTGGCATGCTCTACAATGTTCTTGATCCAATCTATTTTACCAATATCCTCAAGCATGAGGTCTATGCAATGTGCAACACATGTGGTCCAAAAGATGGTTTTGTGTTTTTCCTCTCACATTTTACCAGTAAGAACATAGTTAGAGGCATTATCAGTGATGATTTGAGCAACATTAGCCACCCTCACCTCTTCAACAACCTCATCCAAAAGCTGAAAAAATAAGTGTGCATCTTTCACCTTATCAGATGCATCAACTGATCTTAGGAACATGGTTCCCTGTGGGCAAAAGATAAGAAAGTTTATGATGTTACAGTTCCCCTGATCAGTCCATCCATTTGACATGATGGTACATCCTGTTTTTGCCCATGAGTTTTTGAAATCTCTCAAATATTCATCAATGGATAAAATCTCTTTTTGCAAAAGGGATCCCCTTAACTCATGCATAATAGGGCCTTTGAAGCCCTTTCCAACAACAAATATGGCATCAAACATAGGTTCTTGATATGGTGAACGAGAAGCATTGAAGGGGATATCAACATCATAACACCATCTAGCTATGTAATCACAAACAATTTCTTTCAATTCTTTCTTCCAATGTTGATCTAAAGTTGGCTGCATTTGACCTCTATTAGCTTTAGGACCATGTGCACTATGAGAGGGAGAGGAGGGTGTGAAATAATTTTTGATATTACCCTTATTTTTCATTGTACCCTTACTCTCTTTTTGAATGGACTCCAAAGAGGGAGGAACATAGAGAATGAGGTTTGATGCATCAGTGCAAGGGATAGATGAAGAGCCTTCGTAATCAAAATTGGGGTTGGCAACCATCATGTGTTTTATATTCCTCTTTCTCCCAATTTCAGCCTCTTTTTCTTTTTTCCTAGCTTTGTCTTCCTCAAGCTTCTGAAATTGATCTCTCAACTCCATCCTAATTTCCCTAGTTTCTTTTGTTGGTGCTTCACATGGAGCAATTTGGCCTCTAAGACTAGCCAAGTGTAGTTTCAGCTTATGAATGCCCCCTCCACCCCCCTTAATTTTTCTCTTACAAAATTTGCAAAGCATTTGATCATCAATCATCTCAGCATATGCCCAAGCAACATCTTTCATTCTAGGAGCCATTTTGTACTGATTTTTGGACTTGGAAATGAAAGGTTTAAATCCAAAAATGAAAACGTAAGAAAATACTCATTCAATGTTCATTTCTTTCACAAAAATTTATGTTTTCAATTTACAGATTTGGAAAAACAAAACAAGCAAAGGCAGATTTTAGAAGTGAAAAAAAAATACCTCTAGGCTCTAGCATCCTCAATTTTGCTCTAAGGAATTCCCAAGAAGGTCCTCATTGTTGCTCCAAAGATTGCCCAAGAGACTCCTCAATGCTTTTCCAAAAACCAACTCCAAAACTCTTTACAAACTCCTCACAGATGCTCACACATGCAATGAGATAGTTTTGAGGATATGAGAGTGGTTCAGTAGCTTTTATAGGCTTGGGAGGGGTTAGAGGGCTTGCCAAAACCCTAAAACCAATTAAAATTTGGTTTGGTGTCCATTTTTGGAAGGTTTGGGGTCTGTTTTTGGATGGTTTGTGGGGTCCGCGACCGACTGTGAGTGGCGAGGCCGATCTAACTCAGACTCGGCCGGTTCAGTCACAAACCAACCTTCTGTCTGGTTTTTCTACCGAGCTGAGCCGGTCTGACGGGGAGGTGTTGAATTTCAACGACCTTGGGTCTAAGATAGAGTCTTAAAATCTCTGATGCTACCAAGCCAAGAATCTCAATAGAACTACTTTGCATAGCGAAATATAAACAACAGTAAATCATAAATGCACAGAATATAGCCAACATTCTACAATTTTTCAAACAAACTTTGTTATATTAACAACATATAATACAACAATTCAGGGCTCCTGTACCGGGGTTAATGGTCCTCATGTATTCACTAGTACAAGATACAAACATGATACTTTGACCGTTTGGCTGTAGTGAAATGTCTCAGCCCTCTAGGTCGTACCCTGTACCTGCCCTGTCCTTTGACTCCCGATTTGCAACCCCCGCCTCTATCAATGCTCCAAGTTCATCTGGTAACTGAATCTCGGCTGTCCAATATTCTCTCTAGTTGTCCCTTTGTCCATCAAGGGCACAACACACCGAGACTCCTATCGAGTTGTTCACAGTTCCAATCGTGAACAACTCTCAATCTGCCCACTGTTGCTCCTCAGCTACTCAGGGACTTCAACCCACTATGGTCTTCCTACATTGCAATGATGAAGACCAACATAGGGCACGAAGGGCTGCCACCGATCATTGCAAGATGTCCATCTCTCACAGTGAACACAGGCTAGGTGGATTGCCCATCATCTGTTGTAGAAGTCCTTCTCCACACACAAGTCTCAGGCTCCACAATCCTGCTCCCGGTTGGCCAAACCCTTGGGTTCCACAACTTCCAGGCACCAGTCACCTTTGTCCATCAAGGCGCTGCACTTTGGCTCCAACGTGGACACTATCACACTGTCCTCCAACAGACCATAGTGCCCATTCTCGTCCACAGTTGATCCTCTCTCATGTTGCCCTCCAATAATCCATGAGAGACCAAGAACACGCTGTAGCATCTGCTCCTAGTTAGGGCATATTGGAATCACGATTGCCGTTAGACCAAAACTCGCAGGCGTTAGTCTCCTCTACAATCGCCAGAGTTAGGATCCACGAGAGGCGATTAGTCCATGTCACGAAACACACGTGAGCGTTGAAACCAATGTCCAACAGGGCATCCCCACACCTCAGAGACCCTTACACATGGCTGCCCATAGAGTCCACCAATCCGCAGGAATTGGTGATATGGTTTTGTTATAGGATCACATGAATGAAAAGCTAGGTAACCATGGTAAGTTTGATAGTTTTTGGCTTGGACCATACATTATCAGAGAAGCAACTGGACAAAATTCCTACCTTTTGAGCACCTTGGATGGAGAATCACTCGACTTACTTGTCAATGGCCAACTTCTCAAGTTGTTCTACAAAGAGGATATCTAATACCACGGGGCATCTTTTGTATCATATTTCTAACCTTATCCCTTGTCATTTTTCGGTTAAGTAGTTTCATTTCACGAACAAATTGTCATTTATGCTGTTAGAATAAATTTCCATTTCTTCTATATGTTGGAAATATTGAGAGGGGGTTGAATCCGTATTTGTTTTACAATTGTTATTTTACCAGTTTAGATCACTTAAACATAAAACACAAAATGAACAATATGGAGTAAATAATTTTATTAATCAGAAATAGCGAGGATTCCAATTCTCTTTTCAACAAATCACAAGCTTCAATTTGTACAACAATTTGTTCTAGGGCTCCAACCCTAAGGACACCAATCCAAAAAGTAAATCAACAAAGAAGAATTGTAGGGCTCCAACCCTAGATGAAGACACCAATCTTCAATCCACCAGACTCCAACCTGTACTTTTTCCAAGCACCAACGTGGTCTTCTTGAGGACTCCAACCCTCTCAACTGGTTCAGGCTCCAACGTGGTCTTCTTGAGGACTCCTATCCTCTAGGGATCCAACCCTCTCAATTTGCTTCAGCTTCAGAATGGGATTAATGGCTCTTCAAAGCTTCCCAAAACCTTTTACAACAAGCATTAACAATGTCTTTAACAATGCCTTCAATCAATCTCCAATACACTTAGCTCATCAATGACAACTTTTAGAAACTCGAAGGCTCTTCATGATACCCAAACAACTTCCTTCAAGGTTACTTCATGAGGAATTCATCCATACAACAAGGTCTTTAAGAGTGTCTCCAAGATCAACTTCAAGATGGCTTAACAAGGTTTGCTCCAAGGTATTCTCCAAGATCTGATTCAAAAAGTTGCTTTCAAGTCTGCACAACAATTCCAACAAGCCTTCAATTTCAACTCAATATTAGGTCGTCAATGTCCCTTCAACAAGTCTCAATAGTTCCCAACAAGCCTGCAATTTATGCTTCAAGGAAGTCTTCAACAAGATGTCAAGTTCATATGTCTACTTCAAGAAGAACCAAACTCTATTTTCAACAAAGCCGAATGTCTACTTCCAAATAAGGTCTGCTTCTTGTTCAAGGTCAGGCCGCTCAAAAGACAAATCTATTAAGAGCATCTCCAAACAGTGCACAAATCCAAACTCCTTGCCACATTGTCTGCAACAAATAGCCCAAAATCTGTAACAATTTGAGGTCTGAGGTCTGTAAAAAGAGTTGAATAAGAGACCAAATTTCCTGCTCAAATACTTCTTCAAGATCAACTTCCTATTGTGACTAGGGTTTGCTATTTTGCAAGAGACAGAGTTTATAATTTTTCTGAACTACCCCAAGATAGGTCAACAAATTTGATCTCAACCTAAGGTTTGCAATTTTGGTATGAAGTCTCAAGATATGCAACAACAAATGGATAGGTTTGGGATAAAGGTCTTTAAGATAACATGTTCGAAACTTTCTTGTTGATCCGAGCCTTCAATTATGACAAGTCTAAAGTCTTAACCCGAAATCTCTACTAGATTCAAACTCTGCAACTTTCTAAGTTCTGTAACAGTAGACAAGGCCGAAGTTTGTGATCTGTGGTTTGCACAATATTCGAATCTTCTGTGATTTCACAGGTCTGCAACAGGTTCGAATCACATGTTTGCAATAGGTCCGAATCATAGGTCTGCATTAGGTCCAAATTTTGCTTTCTGAGGTTAAGAGATAACTAACGTAGGAGATAGCTTAAACGATTTCTTGTATGTTTTAATGTTTCCAGGTTCTTGCATAGTATCACTTCCTATCTAGCATGCATCCCCATGTGGAGCGAAATGTTGACCACTGGAGTGGCTCTTGGAGATTTTTTTTGAAGACCCCATGCCCAAGGATGTCCCAAAGGTTGCTTGTACCATTAGAGATTAGCATATGAATAGAGTTTTTCAACTGTACTTCTTCTCATCTTTTTTCAATTGTACCTAGATTCCATAAGCCCTACTAGGATGATGTAAAGTGGTACTATTATGATGAGTTTGAGTCATGTAACAGGCCTAGGTAACTTGAGACCTTGTCATCAAGTGAGTATTACTTTGCGAGTTTTTTTTCACTTGGTTAATTATCATCTCCTTATGAGGACTCAATAATTAATTAAATTTTTTCCCCCAAATATGCCCCAAAGCCGGAGTACGGCTTGAAGGCAAGGCCTTGGGTGAGTCCTAGTGTCTAGAGTCATTGTATATGAGCATATTAGACTAGTAAAGTTTCGTGGAATTTGGTTAAGTCTAGGGGGGTCATTTTTTAACTTTTTAAATTTTTGCAGGGTGGAAATTGGAACAAATTTTGAATGTAATATGTAATAAGAGATTTCTAGAGAAGTTGTATGGGGTATGTGCAGTCAAAATTACACCTCTCTCCCTCAACTTTCTACTATGACACACTTTGATGATTAAAAAATGTGTTCTAGACCCTCAAATCCCAATTTTCCTAAGTTTAGTGGAAAATGTAGCAATAAATTAAGCCAACAATTAAATAAATGGAGAAAATAAATATCCACACATGCTAAATGATGTGGAAATGAGGTGGAAAATCATGGAGGAGTTAAAGTGAAGTTCCAAGGTGATGTGGACTCCTAAATTCAATTAAAAGACACATGCTCCAAAGAAATCGAATTTCATGGAGCGGACCACGAATTTTTCAAGGGAAAACACATTTAATGAGGAAGAGAAATTCGAATTTGCTTGAGGAGTAAATTTTTAGTGGGCTTTAGACTTGGCGTTCCACTAGAGATGAGTGGAGAGTGGTCTCCCATTACTCCACTCCCACATACACTTGTCCCTTTTAAAACAACGAGTTGGCCTCTTCAAGGATTGCTTGGGCAACTCAAGAGGAAATCGAAGGGCCACTTGGGAAATTCGAATTTGCATGTAGAGGCATGAGGATTGTCACCATTTGCTTTGGGATTGTCACCATTTGCCTTGGGATTGGCTCCCAAGCTTCGATATAATAGAGCCATGGGCTCTCTCTATGTATCTTTAGCTACGAGCTATTGTGCTTGGGAAAACTCTGATTCTATGTACACTTATTATTCATTTCAATAAAAAGAATTTGGGGTTCATTCATGACTGTTATTCCATTGGAACGTGTGTTTGGTTCATTGATGGTATAATCTTCTCTAATTGTGCTTTAAATTGTGTTTTGTTTCTCATATGCTTTTAAAGAATTGTAGAGGTAGAGTTATCTTACATTCGCAATTGGTTTATGAATATGCTCTAGGTGTAGACAATCTCTAGTTATTTTCATATAAATTTCTAGATTTATATTACCATTGTTTATTGATTTAATCCATATAAGCTAATGTGTGTTGAATGTGTGTAGAGGACCATCTTTTGGATCAATTAGCAAGCGTGAGGGGAAGTCTTAAAGAGACCAACCCACTCGTGGCATAGTTTTCAAGGAACTCTCATCGTTATTTGATTCTCACAAGTCCAATCTTTCAAAGTGTTTGTTTTGTAGGGTCAATCTTTTGATCTTGTGCTTTCATTTCCTTATCTAGTTAATTAAGATCTTTTCACAAGCTAGACAAGTGATGGGGTCCTTTCCCATTTGCTTGATTTAATTTTTGTACATTATTTTGTAACATACTCTCTTATTTGCATGCTCTCTCTTTTGCAAGCCAACCATGTCTTAGTTTTGCAGCCCTAACAACCTTACTTGTAGTTTCCCTCAAGCGATCAAAGCTCATTTCCATGGAGGCCGTGGGCATTAGGAAGACTTATCAAGGAGGCTAGGCCATGCAACTTTTTGGTAGCTTATTCTTTTAAGTTGTAGAATCATTTCATCCCTTTTAAAGCTCCCATAGTTTGAAGGGAATTCCCTGTTATTGCAAGATCTCATATTGTATATTTCCCATTTTTCCTTGGGCAACCCTCTAAGAGGCTTTAACCTCATTGTAACACAATAATAATAAAAAGTCTCCTTTTTGTTGTTGTGGGAGTGTGGGTTTTACCCATGGCATCCTATCTCTCCATTTAGGGAGGGAAGCTTGTGGGTGGATTGATTATTAACATTTCCATTTCTTTCATCTTCACATGATAGACATGCTCTAATTGGAAAGTAACAAAAATCACATTTTCTTTCTTAAAGTTTGCTACAAGATTGAACCATTTATCTTTGTTTCTATAAGCTACAAGTTCACATTCTATTTCAATTCAATTTTCTCTTATGTAAACAACTCTCACAGTTCTAGCAAATTTTGAGACATTTAGCTTGGCACTTGTCTAATAATCACTTGTGCCTCATTGTTATGTTACATTTTTATATCTTGAATATTGAAGCAATTTGTATTGGACAAGTTTATTTTCCAAAGCAACTATTTACTTTTATGTCAAGCTAATCATCTTTTATTTTCTCAAGTTAAAGTATTTTTTTGCAAAGCTATTGTGGACATCAATCTTATTTCAATTCACTTTCGAGCATTGCACTCTACCTTGGAAAATTTTACACGCTCATTTATTTAGTTTTATTTGCTCATTTTGCAAGCATATAAATTTCAAGCTTCATTGCTTTAGTTGGTTATTGGTTCATCATTTGTCAAAGCAATTATTTTTAACACTTATAATCTTATATGTTCATGAAGCTTATGTATCTTGCGTTATCTTGAGCAACCATCCAAGCTGTCTTTTGAGCACATTTGCATTTACGTGAAGCATAACATTTAGTACTCTTACTTAATTCATGTGTAAGCTAATTTCCTTTTCCAATTGATTTCATATTTGTAATTTACTTTGGACACTATTTCCGTTATATTGAAAGCATTACACATCTTTACTTGGAAAACTTACTTGCATACCATATTAGGCATTTTAGTATAGTTGCATCTTAAATTTACCTCCAAGCATAAGCTTGGTTGAAAGACATTTTTAGGGACGCCTTTCTTCCATCAACTTGAGGGACATAGACCCTCTTATGTGGTTAACACAATGACCTTGCAGTCATCAGAGCCACAGTCTCTGCAGTGCCGGAGGCACCGGGTGTGTTGGGTAATCCAATGAGGGTATCATTAATATAACCTTTGCTGTCCTTCTCTTGGACCCCTTCCACAATTCACATAAGAGACTTGTTTCAAAATAGTTGGAAGAAAGGTCAAATCTAGACTAGGCTTTTTTGATTAAAAGTAACCAAGATATTTGCATCAAATTTTAGTTTAGGTTCACTTCATGCTAACACATCTTACCTGCTAATGATTTCATGTACTTGTCTTTGATGCGAATGTTTCAATTTGGTTATCCTATTTAGGCAAGTATCATTTGGTTCATTTTTGCAAGTACAATTTAGATTTTTTCCTTCACAAGAAACTCTATATATGCTTTGAATTTGTAAATGATTAGATGAATCTTGAAAGCATATTATTGGTATCATATCTTGTTAACATCTTCTGTTTGATTGACATGGTTACTTGTGAAAAACTTCATTATGTTTTGAGTAAGTATTATTTATTCTAAAAGCAATATTTGAAGGCACTGGTTTTATATATGCTAATCATTATCTCATGCGTTGTTGGTTTTTGAAGTTCATTTCATGTTGTATTGGTCATTTTATTTGTTCACAATCTCAAGTAAATCAAAATTTACATCTCGTAGAAACCTTCTAACTTAGTTTTCCATTTAGGGACCAACCCCCTTAGCTAACCTAAGAGATTATTTAAACAAAGAGAGTTGGGAATAGGTGACAACCTCATCTTTGAGTTCTTGCCACCAACCACACCTTGTGGGGTTAAGGGCTTTTCTCATACTAATTTAGGTGTGTGCGCAAGGCGGCAAGCAACAACAATCACTAAAGTAATTGGTAAGGTTAATGGTGTATTAGGAAATTTTCGCATGCCTAGACACTCCGACATGTGTAGAAGTACGTTTTCGAGCTACAAACATCAACACTCCCACCTACCGAGGGAAGTACTTCTTGAAGAGCCATGTGGAATTCGCTGGACCTCCGGTCTGGGCACAATATCCATCTTTGGAGGGCTGCTCCACTTGAATGTGCTTCTAAGTATCTCCCAATGTTTGAACAGGTTTGCTGGTCAACCTATATAAGTTGATCTCTCTAACCTCAATGGCCACTACTATGTTTGGGCTAGACTCCTTGGACGAATGAGCACTTGAGAATCCCTGAATGATGAATTTGACATCAAATGTTTTATCCTCCATGATTGATTCTAAGAGCAAGTTCTTCTTCAATCCTAGTTCTTCAATCCCTTGGAACTAGAAGCTCTTCCTAATGACCTATCATGCAAACATCATTTATTACAATTTCCCCATGGGGGTACCAAAATTGCATAGAGAATAAAACCAAAAGAACGGGAGAAATTGGCTGGCAACGCTTCTAAACATTAAATTTGAACAAGTGTCTTGTTCAACCTTGGTGGCTTATTGCAAGCCCTGCTTGGTACATCTTGGGAGGTAATGAGGTGCATGGGAAGGAGTCCCATGTATGCATGTTGAAGAAGGCATTATATGGTTTGAAGGAAGCTGCGAGAGCTTGGTACCCTCGGATAAACACATACTTGCAACAAATGGGTTTCTGTAAATTGGTGCAGATCCAAACCTCCATTACATTGTGATTGGTGAGGATAATCTCATTCTTGTACTGTATGTGGATTTATATTATTAGAGAAGAGACTCACTAAGTATTGCAAGCATGAGCTTGCTTCAAAGTTTGACATGATGGGCATAGGAATGATGCACTACTTCTTGAGGTTAGAGGTGTGGTAGGAGGGTCATACCTTTCTGGGACAGGGCGTGTATGCAGTAGATATATTGATGAGATTTCATATGGAGGATTGTAGGTCGATGTCCATGCTTATGATTACCAAATGGAAGAAGGTTCACGCTTCTGAGTTCGAGTTGGTTGATCCCATGATTTATTGTCAATTGGTTGGTTCATTGATGTACTTGGTCAACACTAGGCTAGACATCTGTTTTGCAGTCAACAGTGTTAGTCAGTTCATGGTGGAACTTAGGAGAGTGGATGTAGCGACCAACAGTCGTATACACAACGGAAATATTTAAAATACTTCGTAGACAGAGACATCCATTGTAGGACAATTGTAATTGTATATTGTATAAAAGAATTGCTGTAAGATGATTGATTACAAATGGGAATGAGGGCTCGCTTATATACCCTAGGCAGGGGCCCTTTCATGAATGGCTATGTCTCTAAGACATGCCACTTCATCACTAACTAATTAATCATTAGTTAATGACTTATTATTAATTGTTCTGGGCCAAGCCCACGACCTTTTAAGACAACTTGAGTGGGCTCAATGGTTAAGAACTTGTGATTTCTCTTGGGATGTCACAGGTTCAAAATCAGCGGGCGGGGTTGGGGTAGGGTTGTTTATTGCCCGTCATGACGAAGCTAGAGGGATAGACGCCCCCAAATGCTGGACGCCTCGGTCCTTGCAAAAGTCATTAGTTTCTAGTATATGTGGCTTATAGGCTGCTACATATACCCACGGAGGTTGTTGTTCCCTGTTTAAAAAAAAAGTTAATGACTTATTATTTTTTATTACATTTACATTTATTATTATTTTATTATGAATTATATTCATAACGTAGCCTCTCCCTTCAAGAAGCTTTGTCCTCAAAGCTTACTTAAGAACATCTCATCTTTGTACTTACATCTTCATCGATACAAGATGATATGATACTCTGAGTGATAGACAAAACTGTAGTACTGAGAACGGATCAGACCATCCTACATTGATCTTTTGGGGTATCTTTTGATCTTTGGAGATGTGTGGTGAATAGTTATTGTATGACTAGATTTTGCAAGCTTTAATATCCCTAGGAACATGAATTTGTTGTTTATTGTCTGAGTGATACTGGTACGTAGCTTGATTAGAAAGTCTGCTCTTGTGATTTGGATGTTGATACATAACTCCTTTGGTTTGGTTTGCCATTATCATGTTAGTGGTTGATCCTTGATTTCCTTCAAGCGTTGTTGTTGTTGAGTGGGCGACTGAATCATCAGTTGGGATGTCCAACATTTGAACTGTAGCTTGTGTATATGTTTTAACTTCTCTAGTTTCTTCTTCTTCCTTATTTGTGATATTGAGTGGATCAGTATTAATCCCTTTGTCTTCAACTTGAACTGAAACGACTGATGACGTCAATACTTCACTTTGAAGTTGTTCTAGCTTGTCATTCAGCGATTTCTTGTCAGTTTCAAGTTTCTTTATTTGTGTAAGTATGTTTTCGTTATGATTCCTAAAACGTACAAGTTCATCCTTTTCTGAATTGTTCATACCAATGTAGCGACCACTAGTCGTATACGTAGCGGAAATATTAAAATACTTCGTAAACAAAGATTTCCATTCTAAGATAGAAATTGTAAATTGTATATTGTATAAAAGAATTGTTGATTTTATTATTAGTAGCTTCATCATCTTTTAAACTTTTGATTTGTTCTAATAATGTCTGATTAAGGCTCTTAAAACGTACATTTTCTTCTTCTTGTTCTAATAAACGCTTCTTGAGTTCCTTCTTTGATGCTTTAGCTTTCTTGACTTGTTCGAGTAGTTTTTCTTGGTGATCTCTGAAGCGTGAAACTTCTTCGTCTTTGCGGGAGATGACTTCTTCAAGCTTTTTTTGCTTCCTTGATATATATTTTTGTTATCTTTGAACATGAAGTTTGAGGTATCCTTGAAGTCTTTTGATGCAAATATTAACGATTTTGACTCCATTGCCATGTCTCGAAGTGTGATCATCTTCCCCGTATAAGGAAAAGTCAAAACTTGCTTCTCTATGTTTAACATGAATGAACCCAAATCTTTAAACCAAGGTTGACTAAGTATGACGTCAACCTCAATATAATCCATTTTTACAATAAGAAATTGAGATATGTACTCATAATGATTTACTGTCACTTGTCAATCACTAATTGTATACTCTTTTTGGTCAAAAATATTTTTCCTTGCCCCAATGCTTGGCTCTGGAATTAATAGCTTATTTGCCAAGTTGATGTTGATATAATTTTTATTGTTGCTTGTGTTGATAGTGATATAATTTTTTCTTCCTTGGATACTTCCGTTTAATGTAATTACTATGTGATTTGTAACTGAAAAGCCATTATAAGAAAACCCTTTTTCTTTCGACATTTTAGACTTGAGCTCCCTTATCCCCATCATTTTTTTTTCCATGATTGATCCCATTTTTGTTTTGTCGAGTTGACTTTAAGTATTATGTAATCTTTTTTTTTTTAAAACCTTAAATATAGCCTTCCTTTAGTAATGAGTTCTTTAAGTAAATTCTAGTTTTATTTATTTATTTTTATTTATAATTTTTTCAACTCTTTTTTTATAATTTTTTTTTTTTAAAGTTACAACTCTAGTGAAACATGGCTATTTACCTCTCTGGGTTATAATATAAAATATATGTCCACTTATGTGTATTTGACTCTGTTAATTGTCTCCACGTAAAAAGTAAGCTTACCATTCACACAAAGAGGTTTTTTATTCCTTCTGTTCTTATTTTACCTTGAAAATACCATGAGCAATTACCATGGGTTTCTAAAACCACGAGCATACTTAAAGAAGAATCAAAATAACCTTATCTAATCTTCCTCCTCTTACATATAGTTTTTTTTATGATGCACTGTTTATCAATAATGTAGAACAATTTTTTTTTCTTTTGGAACTATTTTCTTTTAAATCCTTTTTTTTTTTTTTCCCTTTTAATTTACTTCTCCTTTTTTTTTTTTTTAAAACTTTCCTTCTCTCTTTTAATTTATTTTTAATTTTAATGGCCAAAGGCCTAGTGAAACGGAGAAACTCTAAGATTTAGTGTAGCAAATGCTTCAATTGTGATGGCAACAGGGTTGACGAAGAGTTGATGGCCAAAGGCCAGATCAAACATAGCTCTGATACCAATGTAGCGACCAACAATCCTATACACAACGAAAATATTTAAAATACTTCGTTGACAAAGACATCCATTGTAGGACAATAATTGTAATTCTATATTGTATAAAAGAATTGATGTAAGATGATTACAAATGAGAATGAGGGCCTGCTTATATACCCTAGGCAAGTGCTCTTTCACAAAGGGCTATGTCTCTAAGACATGCCTCTTCATCACTAACTAATTAATCATTAGTTAATGACTTATTATTTATTATTACATTTACATTTATATTTATTATTATTTTATTATAAATTATATTCATAGTAGTGGATTGGGTGGTGTAAAACAACTGACTCGGTATTTGCAATGAACAATGGATTACAGTTTGGACTATGTTAAGGGGAATGGAGTCAGATTGACTGGATGCACAAACTTAGATTGTAAAAGGTGTGCTAGTGATTGGAAGAGCACTTTCACATGTTCCTTTAGGTTGGGTTCGAGAGTTGTGTTCTGGTTCAACCAGAAGCAAAAGTAGTGGCACTGAGTTATATTGAGGCAAACTATATGGCAACTATTTAGGCCAATTGTGACGCCGTTTGACTTTGCATGTTGTTGGTGGACTTATTTGGTCAGTAGTTGAGGCCTAGTATGGTTTACCGCGATAATCAAAGTTGCATCAAACTCATGCAGAATCATGTTTTTTGTGATAGGTCAAAACACATAGAGATTATATACCACTTCATCTGTGACTATGTTCAGAGAGGAGCAGCGAAACTTGAGTATATATCTATTTACCAAGTCCTTTCCCAGGGGAAGGCATATTTATTTCAGAGACAAGATGAGAATGGTCAGAAACACTTTCCTCGATAAGAGGGAGTGTTAGAAAAGGTGTACCAAGGGCAAGTGTTTCCTAAGGCATGGTGTCGAACAAGACCCTTTGACTTAACTTTATGAGAAAGAGAGTTAAAATGACCTTATGAGCATTAAAGTCATAAAGTGACTTTTTGGTCTAATTAATGAAAAAGGTGATGAGGGGATAAAGTGACTTTATAAGTATTAAATTCTAAGTGACTTAAGT
Organism: Pinus albicaulis; assembly: GCA_034641835.2. Taxonomy (NCBI): domain Eukaryota; kingdom Viridiplantae; phylum Streptophyta; class Pinopsida; order Pinales; family Pinaceae; genus Pinus; species Pinus albicaulis. The sequence goes on from CM076584.1 coordinate 59,024,282, forward strand.
TGGTCATTTAGAGATTATATCTCCACCCTTGATGTCCATGGCTAAGATTAAATATCAACCATTTGATATTAGGGTTTCATTATGAGAAGACAAAGGGTCAAGGAATGGAAAGAGACACCAATTCATTTTTTTCTTCATGATTTTTGGAGAAAAGGAGTAAGAAAAAAAGGAGTTGAATTGAAGAGAAGAGAGAGCAGTTGTGGCATGAATTTGAATGGAGAAAATTATAATAGCAAGGGCACAAATTTCAAGGGTGAAATTTTACAATAGGGGGCACAAATTCCAAGCGAGAAATCATACAATAGGTACAACATGATATTCCAAGCAGTTGGCATGAATTTCCATGTAATAGGCATTTAAATTGAGGCAATAACTTTGAATTTGAGGGGGCTGTTGAGTGCAAACTTCAAGGGGTTGACTGCACACATTTAAGAGTGGTTTGGAATTGAAATCGAGCGAGAAAAGTACAACACAATTTCGAAGGAGTTTGGCACACAAATTGATATAAGTTTGTGTGATTGTGGTGGAAAAATTTACTACTGTAAATTATTCTCAAAAGAAATAAAAATTCCTCTCTCTCTGATTGGTTTTCCCTTGGGGGGTTTACCAGGGTCATTTGACAAGAAACAATTGTGTCAAATTTTTGTGGGGATGCTTTTGTTTCATCTCAACGAAAGTGAAAGAAAGAAGTAGATTTTATGTGTTTCAATTTGTTAAAATATTCATGTTTATGACATCTTATTAAATGTGGTTTGGGCATTATACTTGATGTGGAATCACTAAACTTGAAACTGGGGTGGTTGTACACACCAATTTTCTACATAATACCTATGAGAAACTTTAAACAAGGAGCATATCACTGAAACTTCCTGCATTTGAACTCCGTGTGAACCAACCTCTGACTAATGAAAATTGTCCCTAGAATCATACTCTGAACAATAACCCGATGAGGTAAGTTGGCTCTTAACCCTTCAATTTGCAAACAAGCAAGAATGGTGGTTAACAATACCATAACTTTCTCTCAAGGCTAGTGCAAATCTTCCCAAGTCTCCAAATGATAGCTAGGGAAAATCGACAAAACCCTAGAAATCAAGAAGATCCAATATGTAATAATCACTCCAGCTCATCCGACAAGGAAAACTTACTCTCCTATTCTTCTTCACAATTCCACTATAGGGTTTCATCACAAAACAATAATCTCCAATCTCCAAAGGATAAATCCTAACCCTACACCTCTAAGATGCTCCAAGGTACCCTAGGGTTACTAAGAAACCCTAGCAATTATAAAAATAAGATTAGGCACATGTGAAGACTCTAGAGAGAGGGGGAGGGGGAGTAGTGTGCACTCTTCTCTAGGTCACATCTCATCATAAAAGTGAATACACGTGAGGGAATGAACATATATGAATAATAGATTCTCTCCTTCATTTATATGAGAGGTAAGGGAGGTCAACAATATGATGTGGGCCTTAGCCCTTGCAAACAACCTGTAATGAACACTTCATATGGAGAAAGTCAAAGTATAGTATTTTTTCAAATCCTTTTTCAAAATTTAGTAGATTTAATAGTTTTCAAGACTTGCAACATTTCCATTGTATTCTAACACATATGAGGGTATATGATTGACATTTAATCAAGAGCAACGAGCCCTTAATGTATTGTGCTGTTGGTGGTGTTGTTTGTTGAATTTCTCTGGCATGGCCTTGGTAAAATTGTACCTTTCTCTCCAGCTAAAATCATTGATTAGGCATGTTAAGATTTTTCTACCATACTTTGTGGTTTGGATTAGGTTGTTTCATAAAATTTGGGTGGTGTTGGTTGATGTCTGTGAAGGATTGAGGTAGAGGCAAAGGCTATACAAGAGGCAAAGGGTGTTTCTAATGATGAGGATCCCAACATAAGCAGTGGTGGAAGCTTGTCATTTATGTTTGTCATGTAAATGTCCTTGCTCTGTTATTCATAATGGCTTCTTTTGAAATGTATATATATACATACTTGAGGGATCACATTTCAAGCACGTTTCCATTTCTGAAACTCATACCCAGTTTGTCATATTGTGCATCTTAGTTCTTATGTCAGTCTACCAGATTAAAGATTCAAAAGGATAGCATCTGAAATTTGTTAAAAGACAAAACCATTTACAATGGTAGTATTGGCAATCCTTGCAACATACAAGTAAAGTTCAATATGAACTCTCCCTTCAAAGTTCATGAGGAGGTGGAAGAGCCAAATCAAGGTGATTGCATATGTGATCTTATTGCAGTAGACACGTTCATATAATTCTCTCTATCTTCTTATATCTTAAGACCAAAGTCAATTGAGGCTTCCTAAAAATCCTGATCTAGTTGCTTCAGGAGAAAACTCTTTCTGGAGACTTTCTTAAATCTTTAGGATGGATTCCTTGGAATGGTGGAGCTCCTTAATAGGATTGAGTTTCTTACTAATCACTGGTGTTTTTCTTGTTTGGTTATCTCTTATATTTTATTTCTACACTCTTTTAACTAAGCATATGTCTGGACTTTCTTTGTTTTTGTGCAGGCACTAGGGCCTGGATTTTCTCAGTATGCTGAACCTGTATTTTTGAGATGTATCACTCTGATACGGACACAACAAGTTGCAAAGGTATGCAATAAATTGTTATTATCAGAGTTGTAGTTACTTTTGACAAGTGACCTTTCTCACTCTCTCATTTATCATTCTAGTACATATTGGCTGTCACAAAGTTTTCAAGACTCAAAATACTGCATTTATTCTTGATTCATGGATATCTTCCCAATATTCCTGGGGCTCTTGTTACATCTTAGAATGTAAACCAAACAAAGTTCAAACACATTTTTCCAAAAGAATGATTAACGCATGACTGATTGGTACTTGGACAATTTTGAATTTTTTGTTTTCACTATATATATTTTTATTCTTAATCTGAGCTGCATTAGTCACTTTAACCAAATATTTTCAAATCATTAATTGATTGGTATTTTCTTCATTTGTTTCTCAGGCTGATCCTGTAAGGGCAGGCACTGCATATGATAAGGAGTTTATAGTTTGCTCGCTGGACTTACTTTCTGGGCTTGCGGAAGGTCTTGGCAGTGGAATTGAAAGTCTGGTTTGTCCTGAATCTCCTGACCTGATATGTGCTGAATGAATTGTATGCAAATACAATATATGCATAAACTGATGTTTGAGAATGTGCAGTGAGATTTAGGTTGTTATCATTTTAATAAGTTGATTTTGTTGATGCTCATATGTTGTCTTAACATTTTATTATTATCATTAGTCTCTTTTTATATCTCTTCTCGGTAATACGCTTCACCTTATTCTGAGGATGGTACCCAGAGTAAAGTGGATTGTTCAGGGATCAAGTCCAAGTCAACATGCGAGCAACAGTTGGCTCACAAAGGGAAAACATGTTACAATGTCAGATTTGAACCTGGGTGGGGGAGGAAACAACTTTTCCTCACAGCTGCTAAAGCTACATCCAATTGTCATAAAAGTTGTCATAACTCCATCACTTGTGATTGCTATTTTGTGTTAGTTTGCTTACCAGATTAGTTCTCTCTCTCTCTCTCTCTCTATATATATATATATATATATATATATATAGTAAGCATGTACAAGAAGTAGGAAATTTAATTGGGCATCTGGATCTAATCTTCCTTTTTACTGCTTTCATTTTTTGTGAAGGTTATGTCTTATATTCTGCAGTTTCTCTTTTGTGGAAGGCTTGCATTCTGAAAATTTGAAATTATGCCTATCAGAGGGTCCCCTCATACTTCCTGGTTGTCCATTTGATTGAGGGAACACGTGGTAGGTAGATATTCATGATGCATCATATTCCAAATTGGTGTGGCCTCATGTTTCCTCTAGATCCCTACTTGGGTGCTTGGCTATACCTCTTGAGGCCCATGAATTGTTGTTCTAGGATGTAGCATGTACACCATCGAGCTGTCATAAGATCAAGTATAGGTGGTCCTAGATTATATCACCCCTAGTCCAACATATCATTGCTTAGGTTCATTTGAATAACTTGGTTTCTATCGGGGGTTTCTTCCCCACAACCTTGGATGTTAGGGGAGCTTGTCTTCCTCTCTCTTGTGCTCACCCAAAATCATGTGGCTATGGTCTTTATTTCTTGATGACTCTAGTGAGGAGTTTACATCCAATTCCCCTCATTCGTCCCAACTACCAAACTTCAACTTCTATAGGCCTTGAAATCACTCTTGCGTTTAGAATTTGTTGAGATTTTGTGTAGTTGGGGTAGCATCGAATGTGCTCTAGCCCCGAAACTTTGTGGAGGGGCTAAGAAACACAACACCTCCAAAATCCAGAGAGTGTTTGGAGAAATTTCATTTAGTGTTGAAGTTATTCAAATAATTAATTATTTTAATGTAATCCCTAAGTATAAACTTAGGGAAATTAAAGAATTAAAGTGAATTAATTAACACGTGTTGAAATGTTCTAAGTGACGCAGATCAATCAATCTTTTAATCTCAGCCGTTGATGAGAGATTTAATCAAGGCCATTGATGTGTTCAATAAAAAAGTATAAGAGAAATGCTTGAGGGTTAGTTGGAGACACACACACAGAGGCAGAGCTGAGAAAATGAGTTGGAATTCTAGGGTAGGGTTTGCTAAGAATTTCCGAAGGAGTTTTCTGTAGCGAGGGGTAGTATTGGTTGAGGGGATGATCTGATCCCGGAGCCAAGAGTCAGCAAGAGGTAGAGGAGCAAGGGCAGCATTAGTAACAGTTACGGAGCAGCTACGCAACACAACTTCAGCCGCTACGCAGGTGCTATGCAGGCCCAAGAGGGGCAGCGTTGCAGCTTCAGAGGGCTTCCAAAGTTACGCAGAGGCCTCTAGAGGCAGCGTAAGGACCGCATCACCCACTCTGGGGTTACACAGTTCCCTTCTGAGTAGCGCAGAGGCACACAGAGCCTAGCAAGGGTGACGCTAGGGCTTCAGGGGCAGCCCTGTGGTTTCTAGGACTAGAATCGGGCCGAATCTTGTAAATCCCATTTGAGGGTGTGGATCAGTCAGAATCTTGGTCTCAGAACAACAGATTAGTTGCAGATCTACTTTTTCTCTGTCGGGTTAACCAAATTTGGTGCATAGATTTGCTGTACTCAGATTCTACTTAATAATAATAAACCCTCATATCTGCTGCACCGGTTTTCCCACATTGGGTTTTTCCGGGGACTTATGTCCAAAAATTTGTCACTTTGTTGAATAGGCGTAGTATTCAGTAAATGATCTGCATGTGTGTAGGCTGTTAGTTGTGTTTACGTCAGTATTTTCTGAATATTTTTCTGAAAATAACTTGTATAACTTAATCACAAGTAGGAGAAGTAAACCATGATACTACAATAGGATTTCTGCATAACTATATTCAGGAATTTTCACAGCATGGAGACTTAATAAATTTTCAAGCATCTTTCTTGTATTTACTCCTTATTTTATATTTTTTAAAGTTTTCGTAGTTAGACATTTAGTCCTTTATCTTTTTCACTTTCATTTTTGATTTAGTAGTTGCATTTGCATTCCCACTTTGTAGCAATGTTGGATCTAATTGTTTAGTCATATTGACCTATTTTTGTGGTCATTAGTTGGACATTAATACAATTATCTTAACTTTTCTATTGTTAGATTTATTACTTCTACATCTTTGTTTCCTTTAGACACCATTATTTTGAAAATTTTTCTATTTATAATTGATGCAAGAATTTTAACTCTAAAAAATGTGCTAGTTTTACATGTATTGGATTGGGATCATCCTTCTTCATCCTCATTTGCATTTAGTAAGCATATGAAGAATTCATTGATACTCTTTAGGCATTGTTACCCACCACCTGTGGGTAGTGTATATGGGAGAATTTTTTTCTCCTAGATGGTCCTCAGTTGGCAACCAACATCCCCTTGCAGCCCCAGAGAGCTCGATGTGTCGTTTTCTCTGCCACATGAGCTAGCCATGTGGCCACTCGCCCATCTAATATGAATGTATGTTTGAAGGTGGGCCTCCCGACCCCAAAGTTATGGCTTTTCATTGGTATAATTGAGTAGTTTTCCTTACTTGTCATGGACAATTTTGGGCATGAATTGGTGGGGGTATTCGACGAAAAGAGTGGGTTAGGTTTGTATTCTTGTCTCCATTGGCCAATTTCATGGTTACCCTTGTATCCTAGTCTCGTGAGATCTCCTTTACTGGCCATTAGCTTTAGCGCTGGCTCTACATGGGAAATCCCAATTTTGGTTGTGTGGTGCTTTTCGAAACCACCTTGGGTCCGCACATGGTTAGTCTCCCCTCCCTTTGTCCACACCTTGGGTCGGGGCTGGAACGTTGCCCCAGAGGTTGATGCAGCTAAATATAATATACAAAGCATATTTGGCCACTTTCAATAGGAAATGTACCACAAAATGCAAAAGATGGTCGGGACACAAAAATTTAGCACATGGGCAAAAGCCAAACATGAACTCTACCCCTTACCCATGGCCATCACCATGGTTCATATGGGCTCTAGATGAGGCCCCTCCATCATTAAGGAACCTATGATTGTCCCAACCCGTGGTGGGTGATGAATTACCCCACCTCAAGGGTGTATCCACTGCTACATATTACACATCATGCTCTCCATCCCTTGTAGCCCCGAGTAGTTTTGAAGAAAAATCAATTAAAGCAAAAATTTATATGAAGAAGTGTGGAAAAACAAAGGCCGTGGTAACTCATGTACCACGATTTTCTCCTTCCTACACTGATATACCCAGGCATGGGCTTCCCTTTTTATAGCTACCCTTGCAACTTGACATGTGGTATGGAAGATTCCCCTGATCCCCACTCCATCCCATTATTATATCATTTTCCACCTACATGTACCATGGACATGCCAACCTCTTTAGAGGTTGAAACCACCTAATGGGGTCCTTGGTTAACCCCCTATTGAGCTTGGAGACACTTGTACATGCCAAAGCCCACTATGGAAGGGCATGCCACCATGAAGTGCCCCATTGATCCCATTACTTGTAAGCTTTATTACTTGATTATTCTAATGAATTGTTGTATTGGAGGGCAAAGGGGACGCATTGGATCTTATGCAATATTGCAAGTGGGTCTTCGTTTGGGGCTTGGTCTCCCTATACAGGGTCCTAGCCCTCTAGAGGGCCACATTGGCACTTGTAGGGTGAGCATTGAGAGTCATGGGCCTCCACCATAGCAAATATTACTTCATGGATCCCCAACAACATTCATTGATTTCTTGTGTTCCACCTTTTGGATGAGGACGATGCACCTGGTCAACCATGCACAACTGGATCCACAGTTGCACCGTACACTTGGCAGATGTTCCAGGGTGCCTCCTGTTGCACAGGGAGAGCTTATGTCATTACTTCAGCGCTTATAGATGGTCTACAAGAATATTTGATCCATTTGGAGACCGATGATGATGTCCTTGTGCTTCCATACCCACTTGAGAGCACCACAGGTTTTTACTTGAAAAAGAAGGGGCCAACACCTTGTTCACTATGTTTGTAGTCCATTTCTACATCACGACACCTCTTGGACTTTATTAGGCCTCCTCAAAGACCCAACGACTCACTTTATTGATCATTCGATCCTCTTGAGAGACTTATGTTTACATTATTGAGCTATTTGGTGGGCTTGTCACCAAAAGTTTTGTTATTATGCACATTATTTTATTTTAGAGGCTAAATTAGGCCAAATTAGCTAAATTGAATTCATTAGAGTGTATAAATAGAAGTGAGATGAATCATTTTGATAATCATCACTTCGATTGGACCTTTCTCTCCTTTGATATTTTCGCTATCCTTCTTGGAGGACGAATTTGGATGAATTGGTTAATTTTTGATGTTTGGATCTCTTTCATTTTTTTCTTGGAACTTCACTATTGGCATATAATGATGTGATTGGATATACTCTTTCTTACATGTAAGTACTCTTTTAATGCTATTCTTGTTATTTTCTTATGTTACATGCATGTTGCTTGGGATTTTCCCTATACTAGGCTGAAATTTACTATTTTTCTTATGCAAAATTATGGAAATTTGTTCTTTTATAGCATTGCATCATGTCATGGGCCATGTATGAATGAGTGAATATTCCTAGAGATGTTTTATCGAAATTTTATCTCAATAAATACCTTGAAGTAATTTTTCTCATGCCCTAATGCTATGCGAAATTGTTCTAGATGGAATCGCCTTGACTCCATCTCTCCTAAAGGATTAGGCATTGATCCTCCCTTGGTGCTCACTCCAAAGCATATTTTTGTCACCTTTCTCTCCTTTTTCTAGGCCTAGCCTCCATGGGTGACCTAGGGCATCATTTTGCTCACAATTTGCTTATCCAAAAAGTTTGATCTCTTGCTCTCTACTGCGCTGTTGTGTCTTCTAGAGGCCTTCCAAATTTGAAGCCTTTCCGATTGTGGGATCTTGAGATATTTCAAGCGCTAGCTTCGAGACCGATTCTTGCCCTTGGTTCCGCTTGGCTAGTGACCTCATTGGGATTATTGTATCAAAATTAATGAAAATTTCCCCTTTGATCCCCTTATTCCTCCCTCAATTAGGTCAAGCACACCCTTGATTGATCAACCCCACCCCCTTGACCTAATTCCAGGTCCACTTGGTCTCGTGTTGTCCCACAACTTATTGAAAATAATTTCACAAAGACCATTTGGAAACCAAGTTTTCACAAGGGTTTCTAGGACTAGGTCCCTACTTTGCAAGTGTTATTTGCAAACCCTAGCCGTTGAAAGCCCCTTGGCCCTTCTTGGAGAGCCCTACACCTTCATTCTTGTTGACCACTCAGTGTCAACGACCCCATAGCAGTACACCCCATTTTTTTGAAAAGGGATTCATCATGTTCCAGTGTCTGTACCATTCAAACTTCACCATCAACCGACGGTTTTATGAATATGTCAACCCAATCTGCATATGTAAAATGTAAATAATCTCAGTATGACTGCGTCTGTATGTAACAGTCTAGGTAAAACTATGGTTTTGGTGACGATCTCCATTCTAGGAGGTTTTTTGTCTCATTGATTCATCTTTGTCTCTAGACACAAATGACCGACAAAGTCTTTTCCTTCACTCTTACCCCAAAGCTAGAGTGGATTTTGTCGCTAAGATCTTTGGCAAGTCCTAGTGTTTTAGATCGAGTCGATGTAAAAGTGAATTGGGAATAATCCTAGCTAATTGGCTAGATTATTTTATTACAAGTCGCTTGGTCTATTGGATTATATTTTGTGTCGCAAAAGTGAGTATTTTTTGAGGGTCTATAACGAATGGGTTTTCCTCCACGTATTAAAATGTAAAATCTTGATGTAAAAAATATTTAGTGCATGGTCCCTCATAATTAGACAACATGACTAAGTATTGGAGGGTTGGAAAAATAATTAATCCCCTCATAAGTCAATTAATTAAATTTTCTGGCCAAATTAAATTAAAAATCATAAGCCAAAAATTTAATTAATTTTATGTCCTAGGTAAATTTAAATTCTCTATAGGCAAAATACCCGGGTTTAAAAAAAATAAAATTTTAAAAGTCTCGGGCCAAGGGAATATTGAAAATTTTAAGAAATCTTGGACCCTTGGACCTTAGTAGTGAAGTCAAAGTCAATTTTTTGAGTTAATTGAATATGAACTAAATGAAAAATTTGAAATTATTTGAAAAATAAATAATTTCGACGAACGAGATTAAAAGATAATCAAATCTTTTTCAATGGTCAAGATTACTTTGACGGTTATCAAGCGAACTAGCTGTTGGAAAATTTATTTATAAATTAGTGGTCATTGTCAGTCTATTTTTTTTTCATCCGATCTTTGAATCGTGTACTAAGCTCTCAAGCTCTCTTGTATATTTTTTGGAATAAATGCAAAAGTCTTTGGGGTTTCAACTGCGGTGGTGTTCCTCTTCATGAATCTATGGTAACATCCTTTTAATTTCTGCAAATATTATTTGAAATCACAAATCAATAGCTCTCTTTGAATAATCTGAATACATGTATCTTATTCAGTTTGTTGGATCTAGGGTAACATTTTTAATTTTGATTGAATTAGCAGGTTTCTCTATTTCTTCAAAATTTTATTGTTATTCTATTTATTTACTTGGTTTGATGGTTGATCTAGTGTTTGCGGAAGATATCTAAGGTTTTCAGTGAGCATTTGGGAATAGTCCTCGGTTGGACAAATCAAGTCTCAACATATATTTTTTGAAAAACCTACTTCATACTAACTTCAATATTTATCTAAAGATTAAATTTTTATGGATGAAGTTTTTGGGCTAGTACCTCTAAAAAAAAACAAAATATTTTAAATATTTTGTGGAAAATTTGATAGATCTGGCTAGTAAGAGCCTTAGATCTTCAGATCTGGGAGCGGAGTTGGACTCATATTGCTCAGATCTGACAGATCTGCAACTCTTGTGCATATATCTGTAGATATTATGTATAGATCTGAAGATTTTCTAACTTGGGTTTCTGGGGTTTTGTTTAGTTTTTGTATATATTGGATTTGGGTGTTTTGGGTTTTTGTTTTACAGGTGTAGATCTGAAATCAGAAAATGATTTGAAGCCAGATCTAGACCCTGAAGGGCAAGATCTGGCCTTCAGCGATTTGTCCAAGGAATGATCATCCAGAAATTATTCAGAAGGGACATTCGAAATTTTGATCAAGGATCTCCATAAAAAAAAAAAAATAATTTTTTTTTCGAAAGGTAACAAAGGTGAAATTTCTCGGTTTTAGGCCCTAGGGGCAGCCCTACTTGGCTGTGTCCTCATTGTTCTAGGCCTCACGGCCTGCGTCCCTCTTCCCTTACCTTTTTCCTCCTTTTTCTTCCTCTCTTCCTTCCCTCTTCTTCCTCTGCAGCAGCCTGCTTCCTTGCCGCTGCCTTTTCCCTCTTCCACAGCCTCCACTAGCTCTCAGCCTATCTCCTCTACGCTGCCTTATTTCCCTGCCTGTAGCAGCCTGAAAGCCCTCATGGCAGCCTTCTTTCACCTCCACATCCCTTCCTCCCTCCCTTAAATTCTCACGGCATCCTCTCCCCTTGCTCCCATCCTGTAACCTGCCCTCTTCACTGTTGCCCACAAAAGCTCTCTCTGCTTTCATGCCCTGACTGCCTCATCTACTTTGCTCCTTAGTCCTTTTAATCCCACTGGGTGATCAAAGTTTTATGGTTTGCAGAGGTATTTTGGATTAAATTTAGCATCTACAGGTGATCTAGCTATTAGAGAAAATTTATGGGCAAGCTCCTCTGACCCCACTGTCTCACACTCACAATATGCAGTGGCATGCTGAGGACTGAATTTCCTAAGCAGTGGAAAAAATTTGGTGAAGCTGGGACTGAAACCTATATAACACATTTATAAATCATTCATATAATTTGGCATTCAATTTTTTTATGGCTGTCACAATTTTTTTTAAGACTGCAATATCAAGAGGCACTCATTTATTGTTTGCTGATTGTCATCAAAAGTATGAAGAGGATTTCTGGGTCCGTCTTTTACATTTGTTAAATGACTGCTGTCATAGGATTATTGTCAAATTTCTTTCAGCGCTGCCTTGTGTGATCTCAAGAAATTCCAAGTGGTTCATTCTCTGAAACATATTAATCCCATGGTCATTTACTAGCTCAACAAATCAGAATTACAGTGGTCACATATTTTTGCCATCATATTGCTTTTACAACTAAATAGACTAAGTATTCTTGTGATTTCAGTCTGATAGCATATCTTGTCTCACAGTCAGCTCACTCCTAGAAAAGGCATTAATATTGTATAATTACAATCTAAGTCACCAGGTTCGTGTTCGTGTTTGAGTTTGGCGACGTTGAAATTCGAATAAAGTTTGACACCGAAAATTTTTCTGATAAAGTTCGGCATAAAATTAGACATATAGAAATTTGAAAAAAATATATATATATATATATATATATATATAACAATTTTAAGCATGTTGAAGGATAAATATGATGCACATAAATAAATAAGCATGTCAATTTTCAAAGTGCATAATGCACATTGCAAGCACATAGATGATAGGATTATTGCTCACATTTACATCATTTCCACATATAAACCATGAAAGTGAGTGCCAAATTTCCAATAAATAACCAACTTCAGTCTTCCATACATAGTAAACAAGGTGAGAAATTCATCATAGACATTAGCAGTAGGCTAGTAGCATTATAAGAATATCAAATTCAACAAAACCATGGGCCATATCAGATTTCATATATTGAAAACAATCTGATAAAAAAGTATTCAAAATATATAACTTTTAAGTACTTTGGCAGTTTTAGAATATTGTTCATGCAAAAAGTAAAGTAGAAGTCTAGCAAAAAGTAAACTAGAAGTCTAAAACGAGAACACAAGTTTTATTCTTGATGTTCTCGTGGTCCACTTGTGATATCAAAAAGTTCGATATCATCAAGAGCAGTATGGGTTGTGAATCCGCTAGATGCCTCAGCATCAGATTCATCACTCAGTTCCCTGTCAATGTCACTATCATTGTAAAAATCAGCTTCATCCTTTGATGCATTAAGAACAGGATCGATGTACGGAGTAGAGGAATTGGATGACTCTTTTGACACATTTTTCAAAGCCAAGTGCAAGTTACTACGAACATAAACAAGATCTTCTAATCTTCTAGATGACAATCTATTTTGTTTCTTGGAATGAATGTGGTCAAAGAAACTCCAATTCCTTTCACACGCTGATGCACTTGATCCCTGACTTAAGATACGAATTGCAAAAGTTTGCAATTTTGGCGCCCCTAGACCATAAAACTCCCACCATACTGTTGGATCACTTCTGCTCCTATCATACTTTGCTGATTGTGTACCAAATATCCCTTCTTCTAACTAGTATGCCCTCAACTGAGATCTGACCAAACCTGCAATTGCTGGATCTGGATTTAGCTTCTCAATAGCCTGAATAAGTCCATTCATGATTTCTTCATCCTTATGTCTTGGTAACCCAAACAATCTGGGGTCCAAATAACATGCTGCTGCATGTAATGGACTATGCATCATCTTCCATCTTTGATCAATTACTTCCCATATCTCCTGGTAATCAGCTTCCACATTATTAAAAGCACTTGCAATGGCCTCTTTGCAACGATCAATACTTTCATAAACAAAACCCACACAAGGTTTGTCACCATCAACCATGTGGAGCACATTAACAATTGGGCCACATATTTTTAAAACCTTGTCTGAATTTTCCCAAAAACCATTATTGAACACTATTTGTTCAACATGTTTCCCCTTAGATTTCTTTGAAAGGGGAGATCTTTCCCACTCAGTATTGCAGAAAACAGCTCTTAGGCTTCCTTTTTCCTCAACAACTCTTTTCAGAGTAATATAGAAAGTAGCAAACCTTGTATCACAAGGCCTCAACAACTCTTTTCAGAGTAATATAGAAAGTAGCAAACTTGTATCACAAGGCCTCAACAACTCTTTAGATGCATTCTTCCTGTATATGCTCAAAGTGAGACGATGGTTGATGATGAAGTTTGCAATTGTTTTGGCTCTTCGTATTGTTTCATTGACCCAAGGAAATTTGGCTAAATCATGCAACATCAAATCCAAACAGTGAGCTCCACAAGGGGTCCAATAAATATGATTATACTTTTCCATAATCATCTTCCCTGCACCAACACAATTTGATGCATTATCTGTAACAACATGGACCACATTTTCCACCCCAACCTCTCGAATTGCTTCATCCAAAATTTCAAAAATAAATTCTGATGTCTTCACTTGATCCATTGCATTGACTGCCTTCAAGAAAAGTACCCCTCGAGGACTGTAAACAAGCACATTGATTAATGGGCGATGACACAAATCTGACCAACCATCACTCAAAATTGTGCATCCTGTATGCTTCCAAGACTCTTTAATCTCAGACAATTTTTTTGTGACTCTTTCTTTTGTTTTCTTTAGCAAAGTGGTCCTTAAAGCTTCAAATCCGGGAGGAACATAGCCCTTTCCAAAATCAATGGCCTTTTTAATTAGATTTTTAAAATATGGACTCCTGGCCACATTAAAGGGAATTGCACATGCATAAAAAAATTCTGCACAAGCATCATCAACTTCTTGTCTCTCCACAGGTTTCCAGAATTGATTTAATGTTTTGGTTCCACCTGTTTTTACAGCAGTAGAACTTGATCCACCAATGGCTGAGATTGAATTAGTGGTGTTTGAGGAAGACATGGCAATCTCCCTCTCAATTCGCTGCCTCTTCTGCTCCCTTTTTTCCTTTTCCGCCTTTGAAGAGGAATAGCTTTTCTCCACTACAACTTTTTGTTCATCTGAGATCTTAGTGCAGCCCTCAACACCACCTCCACTGCCATTGCTAATACTGAGAAGGTGATCCACAACTCTAGTTAAAGAGCCAGTGAATTGATGCCCACAAATCTGACACACAAGATTTTTCCCATTTTTGCTGATAAAATCCCATGCTACAACAGTTGATTTTGGGGGTGCCATTGTCTTGATTGCTGAAGTGAACCACAGTGGGTGAAATGTCTGCAATTTAAAAAAAAAATAACATTAGAATTAGTTCTAAATAATTCTGCATTATGAAATTTCTACTAAACTGTAATTTTTTTTTTTTTTCATATATAGACTTACAAATAAAAAAATCACATTCATTTATTGTTAAAAATCTTCCAGATAACAGAGGACCAATATTGGCTGGCAGAGTGAGATAGACACCTCTGGAAATCACATTCTATTATTGTTAAAAATCTGAAGTGAGATAGACACCTACAGCCATTTGTTCTTCTTTGCTCAGTGGTTTTTCCGTCCCATTCATATTCTAGGCTGTAGCTTCAATTTAGAGTTTTCATTCTGAGGCTATTGATATGATACAAATTACAATTGACTGAATATAAGCGATATATCTTAAGATCGAATCCCCTTAATCAAGAATATATTCAAAGTCCTGATATAAAGTTACAAACTGTCTATCAGGATATAGTTGCACAACTAGGAAGCAAACAAACACATTGATAAGGTGCACGCAATGTTTTTTGGAGACAACAGAAAAACATTAAAGATTGAATAGAAAACACCGGAGGCACCAAGGTGTAGCGAAAAAACAACGTCTTTCAAAAAAACCAAGTAATTTGGAATCAATTAGACTACCATGTTCCAGTTGAAATTTATTGATATCAAACCATTAGAGGTAGATCTTTTGTTGAATCTAGGCGACTTAGTTAAATCATCTACTGAATTTCACTTAGTAAAGAAATGCTTACTTCACTTGAAATCTGAATTCCTGTAGCAATATTGAGATCAGATTGATAACAAAACTGCATTGGAGTCCATTTTATCTGAACTAAGGGTTTGAATCAACCACTTATATTGTGACCCTTTAACTGAAATATCCATTCCAATTCCCTCGATTTGATTCACTTAAAAATTAAAATGGAGAAACGATTGCACCAGAACAAGCAATGGACCAGCTAAGTACATAAAAACAAGTTGACCAAAAGAAACGTATATTTTGACACTCTGTTTGATGAAAATGAGCTTGAAGAAATTGCAGTTTAGACAATTTGTATTGGCAAGATGGTGCCCGAGATACAGTGAGACATGAGTGGTCTATGAAATGACTGATATAGTTGTAATAAGCCCCTAAGGAATTGACATTTACCATCACTGGTTTAGTCCTTGAGGGCCGAGGCAGTTTATAGACACTAGGATCTCAGATCGTAGTAGCTGCTTTATGCAGCCCTTTTTTTTGATAAAATGCCATGTACATGTTATTTCGAAACATACCGTGTGAGCTCAGAGCTGTGCGGCGTGCTTGTAGGCTGTAGCCTGTGGCCCGTGGAGCTATGCCGCTGTGCGCTGTGACTCGTGAGCCTGTGGAGCTATGGACTGTGAGTCGTGACACAAATCTGACACAAATGCCGGCCGCCGAGAGTAATGGATTGTGTGCTGAAGCCTGAGAGCTTTTCGTGAGCAGGAGCGAGCTTTGAGTAGGAGCAATGCGGCAAATGCAATGAAAATCATTACCGCGACAACAGATTTTGTCAAATGCCAAACCTAAACGAACTTCTTCGAATTTTTGCCGAATTTAATTAAAAAAAACGAATTTAATCAATTTTTTTTCATGTTCGTGTTCGGCATGATGTTCGGCTTTGTGTTCACCAAACAAAATCGAACTTGTTCGGCTGCCGATTAAATTCAGCGAATTTCGAATTTTTTCTTTGAGGTTTGCCGAACTCGATGACTAAGATTACAATATTAACACAATTGAGAAAATTTGCTGAATCTAATTCCTAGTCAGTTGAGAAATCATTTTAAGCAAATAAGCAATCATCTCCATCATTGAGCAAGTCATGGAAAATTGCACTAAGTATTCTTAACTGTAATCATTGATATCATTTACTGGCTGAGCATCTTATAACTCTTGGGATCTCTTGTTCACCTCTTTTGACATTTACACTTACCCTTGTGGTGAGGGATTGTCTTCAATTAATAAGTACTCACCATCATAATTGAAGGGTAGCCATAACTAAAGCAGTTTTCCACAAACAATCCTACCCCAAGATTCACTCTTGCACATCTATCATTTTAAAGTAGCAGTGGTCCATCCGACTACTCGGCATCTAATTTGTGCATAGAAAGAGTATTGACTCCATAAGGCACTGATATCTATCGTCTAAATCTAATCAAATCCATTAAATCTTGCTAGATCTAATACAAGTATTTGGTTGCTTAACTGTGTGTCCCGAACTGGTTGGTTCCCAACTAGTTCTTCTTCATTCCATTTCCGTAGGATCTACCCCCCCTAGTCTGCTGTAGGGAGACAACTTAAACGGAGAGATTGAGGATCAGAGTGATAACCCCTAATCTGAGTCGTTGTCACGATGCCTAAACATTGTGCGCGGCAACACTTCTCAAGCAAGCAAACCATACAATTGAGTCTCTCTTGTATCACCTTAGGAATCACTCCTTTTCTCTTCATTGATTCATCCATTTAGTGATTCACTTTATACTGGGTGTCCTCCCATCGATGAAAATCCGTAAAGAGCAGAGAACTTTGGTTGAGGTGACAATGGGCTATCGCTCCATTGTTGCCCTTGACCTAGTAGTTTCCCTTTTAGGATCCCCTCCTAGGACCCCTACTAGTAATCGGGATCACATTCTTTAATTGTTTTATCAATTCTAGTGTTGTTCTACCCCCTGGCTCCCCATGGTGTGAATATTTGTTGCTTTCTCTCTCTAAGGTTTTTTCCTTGTCTTCTTTAATCTCACTTTGCTTTGAAAATTCTGTTTTGGATCTAGTTTTGGATCGCAAATCACATGTCATCTTCGTTGTCTTGGGCTTCTACATTGGACTGTCTCCGTCCAATATCGATTGAGTCTTGCTTGAGCAAGGTAACAACTTTCTTTTGTTCTGGCTTCCTAGTTATTTTTCGATGGATTCTATCTTCTTATTTACGTGGCTAATGCATGTGTCTCTAGTTACCACATGCATAACATATACATGCTACTCTTCCTCTTGTTAGGGTTAGAAATTTCCCTCGTAGTCGGGGAAAGGTTTTATTTAAAACAATAAAAGCATGATTACCAAAATGAAAAAAATTATAGAATATTTAGTTTACCAGAATGAACAGATTAGTCACTATGATGTAATGTTATTAGAATCAAAACTAGAACCACATTGTCGAAGGGTTAGACCAAAATAAACCATTTTTTTAATTGAACCAAATAAATTGTTTAGGTCACAATAAAACAAACCTACCAGTGTGATTCATAAATTTGTTCAGACCTAGAAAGGTGTGAAGTGGTTTGGAAGTGCTATTTTGATAACGATGCTATGATCTATGTGGTCGTCTTGTCTATTTTATCTTTTAAAGGCTGACATATATGCAGTTGTTGTGATAATTATGTATTTGCTTTATGAGTGCGTTGTGATGTAATTGACAAGGACATCATCATATAATTACCACGTTTCCAATTTTAAGGATATCATTATAATGTGATGATTGTGTTTCCCATTAACCATGTACATGAACTTTGTATATATGGAAACACCCATTTTGGTTTGAATTATTACCATGAGTGGGCATAACATTATTGTATACTTTGGAAATGAAAAAACTGCCAAAAGATCAATGAAATTGCAAGAATTGTGATTCCAAGTCGTAAACGAAAAATTGCCCCCAAAATTGCCAAGGCTTGGAAAAAAACCCAATTTGAGCTTGAATTTGTTTTTATGGTTAATTTCTCTGACTTTTTTTGTTGGGGTCTATAAGTGGGAATATTAATTAAATAATTGACATCATTAACATTGAAGTTGATCAAATTAGAGATGTTTATATTGTTTAGTGACAACATCCCATTTGAAATAAATAATGATGGAAACAAATAAATTTCAAAATCAATATTACAAGCTTATAAAGATGTAGAGATGTAAGCTTATAAATGTTGTTAGGGTATGATCCAAAAAATCTAGAATTATGAATATTTCTTTATTTCTTTACAACTTTATCAAATATACAATTGTGGTATGCAAGACTTTAAGAAAGTGGGAAAGGAAATTAGAATAATGTGGTAATGTTTAAAGAAGATGTCTTGAGAAAATATTGATATCTTTATCTTAGAACAAAAGTTCAATCGTCCCAATACACAACCCTCATAGAATTTTTAAATATTATAATCTAAGCAACAATCTCACTCGTGGCACCAGTTATCTTATCTTTTTTTATTTTTTATTATTTTTATTTATTCCAAGGAAAATTCGAACTTTTTATTAGCGAAATAAAAAGTTACATAGTAGATGCTATAAGCATTTTGAAAATGTGAAAACTCTGCCAAGAACAGGCAAAGAGTCGCATCAAAAAACTGTGCAAAAAAAAACTCATAGTTCCATCCTGGCAAAAATTCCTGACCAAAAAAAACCTGGGCCTTCGCTTAAGGAGAAAACAACCCATATAGATACCACTTATACAATGTGATGACAATTTCTTTCTACACAAATAGACAATGTGATAAGACATGTATACAAAAGTACAAAAACTGAAATAACTCTGATTTATGTAAATGACTAAAACAGTGAGGGCCGACTAGAGGTTGAAACTCTGTTGATCCGACACACGGATCGTCCCATCGAAGTGCTCAACCATCTGCCAAGTGTCCAAAACCTGCTATATACCCTCCTTAGAAAGGAGGTCTGCTGCTCTGTTTCATTCCCTGTAGATATGGAAAGAAGAAATATGATCATAGGACATTTTATTTGTAAAATTTCATCTAAGATTGGAATCAAAATATGACTTTGACATCTCTGCACGCTGTTGAACGAATTGACAACATTCATTGAATCACCAAAGGTTTGAACAGAACCAATCCCCAACTGTTCAATCCAATACACTGGGAGTTTATGCTTGTAACTCAACATAATTATTGGAGCCCATGCCAAGGTCTACTGAAGCTTTGAAAGATCTGTTCTCATTAAGGAAGATAAACGGCATCAGAAGCACTATCAAAAAATGCCCAAAGAATGCCTGGCCTGTTATGTTCTTCCCTGATATTCCTTTGGGGATGGTGAGTAGAAGAAACAAGAATAAGAGAAAATATCGAGATACATTCAACAAAAATCGGATAAGGAGTTGCACGATCTTGAAAGATTACTTTATTTCGAGCCAACCATAGGCCCCATGAGATGGTCAGTGGGATGTTCCTTAAATTTTCATCTGATGTCGAATTCCACCAATTTTTCCAAGCTTCCTTACAATTGTTTCCATTCCATGTCGATCTTATCCTTGACAGGGTCAGAGTGTTGTCCCAAACCTTTGAAGAAAACGAACATTGTAAGAATAAATGATAAACAGATTCTTCAACATTCTTGCATAAGCTACACCAACCGGACCCATGTTTTTTCCTTTTCTGAAGGTTATCCCAAGTGGGAACTTTGTTCTTTAGAATGCACCAGAAGAAGAGTCTTGATTTGTCAGGGATTTTCAATTTCCATAACGATTTACACCACCATTGCTGCACTCCCCAATATTTCCTAGCCATCAAATTGATATAACCATATTTTGGAGAGTAAATGCCAGATGGGGCATGAACCCATCAGATGGAATTTGATCTGTCTCTGATCCTGACACTTGTTCTCTTCAGTTCTCCAATAAATATCTGCCATTCATCTCCCCAACGAGGCTTTAAAAGTAGTTCCTCGGCTGTTTTCCATCCTTGATGTGAAATAGTTGAGCATTCAACTTTCTCGATTTGATTTATGGATATAACACCATGGTTATTGAGAAAAGCCAGAAGCTCCCACGAAAGTGCATAATCCTCATTGCATCCCACCCAAGGGTCGAGACCAATTCAAATCTTTTCACCATTTCCAACGTACTAGGGTAATCCGACTTCCACAATACTAAATGTATCAATTGTTTCCTTCCATATCACAGAAGAGTTCATTGATTTTTTTATCTACTCTCCTCATCCAATCATCATCATCAATAGGTTCTGGGTCTATGTACTTCCTTTTTACCACGACTGTCCATAGATTATCCATAGTTTACAATCACCACCTACATTTAGCTGTCAAAGACATTACAAAAGATTGGAACTCTTTTATCCCCAACCTCCCCAAGCTTTAGGTTGCGCAATTTTGTCCCACGCAACCCAGGGAAGAACCACATCCTCTTTACCACCTGCCCACAAAAACCGACTGCACAATTTCCTTATTTTGGATTGTATTCCTTTTGGCACCCATGTTAAAGCAATCCAATATACCGGGATAGCCATTAATACTATTTTTATGAGAACCAGTCTTCCCGCTCTCGATAGCCACTTAAAACTCCATAATTTTATACGATTTTCAATTTTTGCAATCATCCATTTCCAATTTCGATTCTTGTATGAGTCTGGATTTAGATGAAAACCAAGATATTTGAAGTTGTCGCCCATAGGCTTTAAGTCAAAACGAAGGATCAAGGTGATTCTATCCACTTCAATCCCTGAAAAACCTACATGGACAATTGAGGTATTTTGAGCATTTATGCATATTCCAGTTGCTTTAAGAAATAAATCAAGGGAAGACTTCAACTCCTGAATATCCTCTCTAGAGCCATTGGTGAAAAGAAGTATATCATCTACAAATAGCAAGTGAGAGATCAACAAATTTGTTGCAATTTCAATTCCTTTCAGGTTTCCATTCCGCTTAGCAGCCAAGATTAGTTGGCTAAGGCCTTCAGCTGCCAGTAGGAACAGGAGGGGGGGGGCAGAGGGCATCCTTGCCTAAGCCCGCTTTGACTATGGGAAAAGGGAGATGCTACCCCATTTATGAGCACTACAATTGACACATTAGTTATACATCCCATGATCCAATTTATGAAACTAATGAAAAACCCCAAATGAGTCATAAGAAGTTGAAGATATAGCCTGCTGATATTGTCATAAGCCTTTGACAAATCAATTTTGACTATCAATTCTTTT
The DNA here is from genome assembly GCA_034641835.2 of Pinus albicaulis. Lineage (NCBI taxonomy): Eukaryota > Viridiplantae > Streptophyta > Pinopsida > Pinales > Pinaceae > Pinus > Pinus albicaulis. The sequence goes on from CM076584.1 coordinate 59,045,744, forward strand.
CTTTTACTTCTTTTAATGCTATGCATCGATTCTTGAGCTACTCCGATAGCCTCATGGATCTGTCTACCATCAAGAAAACCAAATTGTTCCTTTGAGATATTCTTGGACAAAATTGGCTTTAGACAAATCACTATTACTTTGCCAATGATTTTGTAAATACAATTGCAGAGGGATATTCACCTGAACTCCTCAAAAGAGCTAGGGTCATTTGATTTTGGAATTAGATCTATAAAGGTAGAATTGAATAGTTCATGGACCCGAACCCTCTCCTGGAGTGTGTTACCTTCGGGGGTGACCCTGGGAGCATGCTCCCAAAATTGCTCCCGTAGGTAGCAAATTTTGAGAGTGAAGTTTTCGCTCGCTAGCCTTTTTTGCACAAATGTTCCAAATGCAATTTTTTTTCATAGAAACAATATTTTTTGAGTGGGGTAGCCTAATAATCAAGCGTTTTACTTAAATTTTTAAGATTACCATGAAATGACTCGGGATGTTTGAGAGTGGTTTTGACTTCATTGGATTTCATATGGAGAAAGTAGAATTTTAGATATTATTCAAAATACACCAAACTTATCATTTTTTCAGGATTTCAGGAATGGGGGGATTGCAATGTTTCCATTGGATTTTGTCATGTATTGGGGTATGAAACTCGTATTTAATCAAGAGCACCAATCCCTCTATGTACCTCGATGTTAGTGACATTGGTTGTCGAACTCCTCTATCACGACCCTACAAAAAATGTACCCATCACTCAAACAAAATCTTGACTTGACATGCTATGATTTCAAGATTGGGGGGATTGCAATGTTTCCATTGGATTTTGTCATGTATTGGGGTATGAAACTCGTATTTAATCAAGAGCACCAGTCCCTCTATGTACCTTGATGTTAGTGACATTGGTTGTCGAACTCCTCTATCATGACCCTACAAAAAATGTACCCATCACTCAAACAAAATCTTGACTTGACATGCTATGTTTTTTCTATATTATGTTAATGCTTAGAGGGTGATATTAATGACAAAGATCTCTATATAGATCTAGAGGTAATGACAAAGATACCTCTGGATATTAATGCTTAGAGGGTGATATTAATGATAAAGATCCTGATTTTCCAACAAGACTAAAAAATTAGACATTTCTCATGGCAGCAAGAGGCCCAAGCATTTGCAATAGATAATAGATTTACTTGTCTTTTCTAGTTCTAGTAGTTTTTATAACTGTTGACTCTTTCATATTTATTATGATATTTTTTGTAAACAATATATTACAATTTAAGTGTGAAGTTGGCAATTATAACTCATTGGTAATGAATTATGAATATGATGCTTCATGAAAGTTGAAAGTTGTTTCATTTCATTTTATAACATGTCATTTCATTTTAGATATTCCTTGTTATAATGGTTACACTTAACTTACAAGTACAACTTTGGTTATCAATGATGATAACTGTTATATATTGAATTTTGAAAGCTTGAAACTTTAAGATTGATGAATCATGAGACTCAATATGTTGTATGTTACTAACTTGTGGACATGGTTGATGAAGATTATAACTTCTAGATGATTTATGTTATATCGTTCAGTCTATGTTTTTATGTTTTTTTTATATCTAATTCATCATTCTACATGCTTTTGTTGACATATGTGCATCAAAAATATAAAAAATATATATTATATAAAAATTCGCTCCCCGATTCGCTCCTAAGCTGAGAGCTTCTGAAAATGTCGCTCCCTCTCCCGCTCCCACTCCACGTTTTCACTCCCACTCCCAAGTAACCTTGGACATGACCCCTAGTCTTGGATTCTTCCACCACCTGAACTAGGTTGTCCCCTAAAAGGTCAAAGAAATGTTGGAAGAATTCCACCGTCGAGTCATCAAGCCCTGGACTCTTATCTTTTTGCATTGATTTTAAAATTCCTTCGACCTTAATTTTTGACACATGCATCATAAGTAATTGATTTTCTTCCTCCTTCACATATTTAGGGAAGTGTTGTGCCACCTTGATGACCTCAACGATGGAAGTGGTCTCTGGAGCCTTAAAAAGATTTTTGAAGTAGTCTCTGCCCAAACTTGCCATTTCTTTGAAAGATTTAACTTCGCCTCCTTCTTCCCGATCCATTTCCCATATAGTATTAGAGTTCTTCCTTCGCTTAGCATAATTTTGAAAAAAAATTGAATTCTCGTCCCTTGCAGTAGGCCAAATAGCTCGACTTTTGAGCCGCTACTATTCTTCAAAATCATTTATGATCTTACTCTTCTTGGTCTCTAGAAGTTTGATTCTCTCTCTTCTCCTCTGTTTCATAACCATCCACCTCTGGGCTTTCTAGGGATTCCTACTCCACTCTAATTTGTTCAAGATCTGCTTCATCCCTCATCTTTTTAGCCCTCACCCATCTGATAGTTTCTTGTTTCAGTTTTTTTAGATTATCCATAAAGACCGATGCCGGGGATGTGTCTTCTGATTGATCCGGATGCCTCCAAATATCTTTAACCAGATGAATGAAGCTGGGCTCTTTTAACCAACTTGAATTGAATTTGAAGGCAGCACCAGGCTTACTGATGGGCCCTTTAAGCTCCAATAGGATAGGGAAGTGATCTGATTCCCCTCCAGATCCTACCCACTGTGTAAAAGAGGGAATTTGGTTTAAGAAAACCTCATTTATAAGGAAACAATCCAGTCTCTTAGCCACCCGAGCCTCCCCAACTCTTCTATTCCTCCAGGTGGGACAAGATTTTATCAAATTTAGGTCTGTTAATCTTCCAGCCTGAATCGTGTTCATAAAGAAATCTGCCAATGGGTCTGCTTGGGCCTGGGGACCCCAAGTTTCACACAATCCCAAGGAAAAATTTAGGTGCCCCCAACAACTTGATTAGGGACTTTCATAAAAGACTTTGCAAAAAGATTGTTCTAGAAAGTGACCCTATCCCGACAGGGTCCATAGATATTTACCAGTGATATCTCAGAGAAAAATTTCGACGAGTAAACCTCCACCCTCAAGACCAAGTCTGAACCCCATGAATTTAACAACCTCATACTACTATCTTTTTAACCTAGGGCTAGTCCTCCAGATCTTCCTTTCGCATCAGCTATAGCGAAGGTCCAGCCAAGCATCAATTTACAAAGTGAAAGCATTACTTCCTCCCCAGGTCCCAAAGTTTCTTGCAACGTAATGACATCAAGACCATATGATTGAAATAGGGATTTTAGAGCTAGCTTCTTATGGCTGCTAGCAAAGCCACAACATTTGAAAGATAAAATGATCATTTGGTAACTATGACAGGGGACTACGCTGCTCTAAGCGCCCCTTTTAAGGATAAATATTTGCCATCAGCTATTTGATATGTCTGTCATTCTTACATGTGATTTTCGTGGTATCATGAGTTCCAAGGCAATTCCCATCCCTCCTACAGAATCAAAGGTAAGAGCTCTTTTTTCATGAGGATGCAGGTTATAAGGAGGGAGTTCAAGGATGTCCTTAGGGAGGGAAAAAAGAACTAGCTCTACTAGAGGCATCTTGGAAAGTGATAGTGCGGGGATGGAGGTGATAGTGTTATCCAAGGCAAGTGACACATTTCCTAGGTCCAACATCTCATTCAAAGAAATCCTGGAAGGACCAGGTTGAGGCAAAACACTTAACAAAGATTTAAGAGATTCATGTAAAGGAGAAAGGGAGAGAGAACAAGTACCTGCCGGGGGAGGTGCCTGATCAGGTGTTCCAATTTCTTCGTGGACTTGCCGAACTTTTTCTTGCACTAATGACACATTGAGGTTCTGATTTTCAATATGTGCTTCCTGAAACTCCATCGTAGCCTGTTCTCCTTCTGGTAGCAACTCCATCATTCCCATTTGGTCGTTCACCACCCCATCCATCGGAATTTGACCCTCAAAACCAGGGTTGTGTCTCAGTGTTCTTCGTCCGAAACCTAATCGACAGTCACAGGCAAGGTGTCCATACTTGTGACATCTATGACATCTAAAGGGCAAATGATCATAGTCAATAATTTGGCAGTTAGAATAGCCTTGGAGTTGTAGCTGATTTTTTTCGGCCAATCTTTCTCTTTGGTCAAGGCTAAACAAGATACAAGCCATATTCCTTCTCTTTGTTTCCATGAAGGACATATCCGCTTCGAAGTATAACCACATGGAGTTACCAATGGCGAGAAACACATCCTCTGTCCAAATCTGTGATGGAAGGGAATGGAGGCGAACCTAGACCAAAATTTCTTCCACCTTTTTTCGTTGGGCATCGAACAAGGGCGTCAACTTCTTGAAAAGAATTGGCGATAAACCAAAGCACCAATTGCGATTTAGAATCCATTCCAGAGATTCGCGCTGGTTGAAGCACACCATAAACCACCCTTGAGCCAGAGTGAGGACTTCCCCCTGTTTATCCGAAGCTTCCTTCCAAGATCTATCTATCCAATCCAAAATATACTCTACAGAGAAATATTTGCCTCTTGCTCTACCAGCCAAGATAAGCTCAGAGGCCTCCATACCCTGTCTATTTGAATGTCAACCTGAGGTATTAAATTAAGGCATTCAAATTTGTTCTTGATGAACTTTTCCTTCTTCCTGTTTGAGCTGGGGTTCTGACCATTCTCGGCCCCTCCCAAAAAGGGCTCTCTCTCTCGAGCTTTAATTGCTTCCACCTCTCATGACCTAAGCCATTCCTCTAGCTGCTCCTCTCGGATAGTAGAAACCCTAGGCTCAAAGGGTCTTTCTTCCAAAGCACAAGTGTTGATCAAAGGCTTCTCCCCTAGAATCTGCGTTTCAAGACCAATAGAACCTTCAATAGGAAAACCTTGAAAAGCAGAGGAAGAAACCCCATCCTGTTCCCATCCACTAGAGCCGGACAATAGTTTTACAGGAACATTCTGCAATTCCAAGCCCTCCTGGAAGAAAAATTCACTGGTTATCGCATCCAAGCTAGGGTTTTGTATGGAGAACGAAAATTCATTTGACTTTCGGCCCATTGACCCACTACAAACGAGCTCATTACTCATGCATTGCCTGGCCTCTTGGTCTTTTGGACCCCATTCCGCAAACATACACACTTTTAGATCTTTGTTATGGCCAACACCTCTGCTATTCACAATATCTTCCAGGCCATTGGAGAGAAAACCATAGATGGAAGGGTTTGTTGGGATATTGAAACTTACCCGACTGTTCTCCTTCTCGGCTTTCGACAAAACCGCCGACTTCTCTGCTGCCTCTTACCCACCTTGTGATTTTGTGTCAGGTCCCCAACCAACCTCCTTTGTGACGCTTGTTTTTCCAAGCTCTAGGAAACCTATACCACCTTCCATCTGCCAATTCCGCATCGTGGCTCCCCTTTTGCCACCTAGAGACCTTGTTGGCAGAACCACCTTTGCCAAATTGTGCTGAGTTGACTCCAGGCCCCCCAAGTCCGCGGAGTAAAACTCACCCCAAACTGCAACTAACAAATACTAACAGTAGCCAGAAAACTGTTACAATATTCCAGTGAAGTTTTATGTCAATTTTTTTTTTGTTTCCGAGGGGTTCCCTTCCCTAGATGGCTTGTGTGAACGCCAAGTAGGGACCAAGTGTTCGACCTCACCTGCCCCTGCCCGCCATTCTATTATCCTTCATTTCTCTAGAGTCGGTGCAGAACCAAAATCCTCGTGGCACCATTTATCTAATGTTGCTTTCAAGACTATTATATTTCCCATAAAGTTATTTTCCAAGTACATCATCAAATTTTCTTTTTTCCAATTTCAAAATTATATTATCACGTGCTAACCCATTGTTATGTGTTGGGTGGTTCCTAAATACACATTTTTGCATACGAAATGTAAAATGAAGGCACTGTTATCGCTCGCTGCCTACACCTACCTACTAGTTAGTGGGAAAAGCCTTCAACCCCACTAGGTGTGGTTCGTGGCAAGGAACTCAGAGAAGGGGCTGTCACCTATTCCCGACTCTCTCCGTTTAAGCTATCTCCTAGGTTAATTATGGGGGTGGTCCTTAAAGACAAAACTAAGTTAAAGATGTGAGTTTTCTAGGAGTGTTGTTAGAGTTAAATGGTTTACTTCTTCAGATTTATAAGCAAAAAATGTGATATGAGAAATAACCATCAATACATAAGATAAGCATGAAACATATGAGAAACCAGTGCCTCCAGAGTATTGTTCTTTGAAATGAAAATGTATTTGCTTAAATGAAGTAAAATTCTTTCAAGATAAATAGATTTCTGAATCAAAGCATGAGATGCAATTAAACTAGATTTGGATGCAATTAATCTTGGTTACTTTTAATCTAAAATGCCTAATCTAGGTGAGAAGTCCTCTTCTTGTGCTCTTACCAAGAGGTAAAAAGTGGGGTGACTGTAAGAATGAGGGGGCGAGGGCATGGGGGTGTCATTAACAATACCCGTCTTCTGAGTCTTACGAGCCAGCGTGTGCCTTCGTTCCTACAAGGGGACAAGCCACCTTCATAACTACAGGGTTACACACTTTTACCTTACTTCGTACCAAATCGAAGAATTTTCCAAGAAAGCCCTTTTTCCTATGATTTCTATCAATCAAAATTATGCTTGGAGGTAAATTTTAAATATGCAACAAAGTTAGAATGCCTACTATGATAGGCAAGTAAGTTTGCAAGTGCTATGTAAAAAATGGAAATGCTCTTTTAGTAAGATTGTTGCACAAGATCACTTTATATATTTGCTCAAGTAAACATAAGATGCATAAGCTTCAAGAAAAATTAAAATTGTGAGTTGCTAATGATGAATCAAGTAAAAGCTTGATGTTTATGAGCAATTAATTTGCATGTAAAGTAAGTTGCAATGCTTTAAAAATGAAATTGAGATTTGTGCTCACAATAGCTTTGCAAAAGGAACTTTAAACTTGAGAAAATTAGCTTGACATGAAAATAAGTGACTGCTTTGAAAGACAAACTTTGGCAAATACACAATGCTTCAATATTCTTAAAATGGAAATGTGGCTTGAGATTTGTGAAGCAAACTTTAGGAAGAAGAAATGCGATTTGTGTTACTTCCCAATTAGAGCATGTATATGTGATGTGAAAGAAAATGGAAATGTCAAAACCACTAAGTCGATCCATCTACAAATTCTCTCCTTTGAAATGGAGAGATATGGATGCCAATGGGTAAAACCCATGGTTTTAAAAACTGGCCGTCCAGACTCGGAACCAGTCGAGTTGATCGAGCCAAAGGGATGGCCGGTCCAACTCGGCGGTTAAACCGGTCCGGCGGCCGGTTTGTGACCGAGCCGTACATCGACTCGGCCGGCTCGGTCACAAATTGGCCGACTCGGTCACAAACCGGCCAGCTCGGCTAGACAGCTCCCAGCCGCCCGCGGGCCCCAAAAGATCGGAAAAAACAGACTTGAATTCGGATTTAATTTTGTTGTTAGGTTTTTTTTAGCTTATCTAACTCCTCCCCATCCTATTTAACCTACCCAACCTCTCTCAATACCTCACATCTATCTCATTGAATTTGCTTGAGAATTTGTGAGGATTTTGTGAAGAGTTGTGGAGTTGGTTTTGGAGCAGCTTTGAGGAGTCTTTTGGGACAAGCTTTGGAGCAGCAGTGAGGCGCTTATTGGGCAAGCTTTGGAGCAACATTGAGCTAGAGGAGCTTAGAGGCTAGAGGTATTTTTTTTTTCTCTTCTAAAATCTGCCTTTGCTTGTTTTATTTTTTTTGCAAATCTGAAAATGGTAAACATAGTTTTTGGTGAAAGAAATGAACATAGAATGAATAGTATTTTTTTGTTTTCATTTTCAGATTTAAAACTTTTCTTTCCAAGTCAAAAACTCAGTCCAAAATGGCCCCTAGAGTGAAAGATGCTTCTTGGGCATATGCTGAAATGGTTGATGATCAAATGTATTGCAAATTTTGTAAGAGAAAAATTAAGGGGGGTGGAGGGGGCATTCATAGACTGTAACTACATTTGGCTGGTCTTAGAGGCCAAATTACTCCATGTGAAGCACAAAACATTGAGGAAATTAGGAAGGAGTTGAAAGAGCAATTTCAGAAGTTTGAGGAAGACAAAGTTAGGCAAAAAGAAATACAGGATGAACTTGGGAGGAAGAGAAATCTACAACAGATGATGGCTGCAAACCCAAGTTTTGATTATGAGGGTTCTTCATCTATCCCTTGCACTGATGTATCAAACCCCTTTCGCTATGTTCCTCCCTCTATGGAGTCTATTTCTGAAAAGGGTAAGGGTGCAATGAGAAATAAGGGTACTATCAAAAGTTTTTTCATGCCCTCTACTCCCTTTGATAGTGCACATGGTCCTAGTCCTCCAAGTAGAGATCAAGTGCAACCCACTTTAGATGCTCATTGGAAAAAAGAATTGAGAGATGTTGCTTGTGATTACATTGCTAGATGGTGGTATGACGCTGATATTCCCTTCAATGCTACTTGTTCGCCATATTGTGAACCTATTTTTGATGCCATATATGCTGCTGGAAAGGGCTTCAAAGGCCCTACTATGCATGAGTTAAGAGGATCTCTTTTGCAAAAAGAGATTATGTCCATTGATGATTATTTGAAAGAGTTCAAAAAGTCATGGGCACATACAGAATGTACCATCATGTTAGATGGATGGACTGATCAGAGGAACCGTACCATCATAAACTTTCTTGTCTTTTGCCCATGGGGAACCATGTTTTTAAAATCAGTTGATGCATCTGATAGGGTGAAAGATGCACATTTGTTGTTTCGTCTTTTGGATGAGGTTGTTGAAGAGGTGGGGGTGGAAAATGTTGTTCAAATCATCATAGATAATGCCTCTAACTATGTTCTTGCTGGTAAATTGTTAGAGGAAAAACACAAAACCATCTTTTGGACCCCATGTGCTGCACATTGCATAGACCTCATGCTTGAGGATATTGGCAAAATAGACTGGATCAAGAACACTAGAGAGCATGCCAAAAGCATCACAAAATATATTTACAATAACTCATGGATTCTGAATTTGATGAGGAAACACACAGGGGGCAAGGAGATTATTAGGCCTGCCATCACTAGATTTGCAACACATTTTTTGACATTGCAATTTATGCTTGCCCAACATAGAAACTTGCAAAAGTTGTTTTGTAGTGATGAATAAAATGAATGTCAGTGGGATCGCAAACATGATGGCAAAGATGTGAAAAGGAAAGTCAATGAAGAAATATTTTGGAAAAAGGTAGCAGAGATTGTGAAACTTGTTGAGCCACTGGTTAAGGTGTTGCGCTTGGTGGATGGGGAAAGATTGGCTATGGGCTTCATTTATGAGGCTATGGATCAAGCAAAAGAGCAAATAAGGGCAACATACAAGGACATAGTGGGTAAGTATGGGCCCATTTAGGCAATCATTGATCAGAGATGGAACAATCAACTCCATCGCCCTATACATGCAACTGGGTATTTTCTGAACCCAAGGTATCATTATAAAGCTCAGGAAGCAAGAGCTTTGAATGGGGAGGTTAGAGATGGATTGATTGACTGCATTGATCGCATGATCCCCACAGAGAGTGAGTAGTTGAAGATACACAATCAGATCACTGTGTTCAGCCAAGCCACAGGTACCTTTAGCAAGAACCCTGCAAGGATTGCAAGGGAATTAGATGAGCCAGGTAAACAAAGAATTTCAATTTTCGAATTCATATTTTATTATTTTGTATAATTGTTTATAATTTCAATTTCAAAGTTGGATATAAATTGTTGAGCTAATTGAAACTCATTTTTTGCAGCACAATGGTGGGAGGCATTTGGTAGTCATTATCCTAAATTGTAGAGGTTTGCAATCCGCATTTTGAGTCAAACTTGCAGTGCTTTTGGGTGTGAGTGCAATTGATCTGTCTTTGAGAGGATTCACACAAAGAAGAGAAACCGTTTGGAGAAAAAAACGGTTAAATGATCTAGTGTATGTCCAGTACAACCTCCGACTAAGACGCAACCAATTGTTGAACAAAAGACCTGATTCAGATCCCATTGTGTTGGAGGATATTGATCTAACATGAGATTTGGTAGTGGAGACTTGTCCACCAGAGTTTGACTCTAATGAGAATATTGGTGCGGGGATGGACTTTGACACACAGGTAGAGCCAGAGGCTATGCTCAATGCAGATCCACTAGTAGCAGACCCAGTCCCAAGCCCTCTAGTTGCAGACGCAGACACTTCCTCTAGTCAGCCACGACGGAGGTGCATAACTCGTCTATCTCAAGGTGCTAGGGCTATAGTTCCAGTTGAGGATGTTGATTCAGAGGAGGACTCCGAGGAGCGAGCGTTTTCCCCCTTTGGTTCAGAGTTTGAGGAAGAGGACATTGGCTTGTCAGATGTCTAGTTGCTAGCCTGCTAGCAGTAGTGATTATTCATGTTTTGTTGTGGAGGCCATTTAGATTCTAGATTCTAGAACCTCCTTGTTTATGTTTTTTGTTTTGATCTCTATCTCATCATCATGTATTGGATAGTGCATTGGGTGCAATTTTGATATAATGGATATATTCATGAGCCTACTTTGATCATATGTTGTCTTTTGTCTATATTGTAATGCTTTGTGTTTGGAAACATGAATAAAAATCTTTAAAATTATGTTTTTTTACAAAAAAATTAATATTTAATGTATTTTTTACAAAAACCGAGTCATTGAAACTAAACTGGTCGAGTCGATACCAAGTCGGAGCCGACCTTCGGCCATATCGGAACCCAAGTCCGAGTTTTAAAACTATGGTAAAACCCATGCTCCCACAACAAAAATAGAAATTTTTATTATTATTGTGTTATAATGAGGTTAGAGCCTCTTGGAGGACTTCCCAAGGAATCGATGAGAGAATACAATGTGAATTATTGAAACAAGAAGAAAATCCCTTCAAGTAGGGAGCCTCAAAAGAGATGCAAGAGTTCTACAATTGGAGAATACAAGCTCCAAAATGATGTATGACCTAGCTTTCTTCCAAAAGCTCTCCTAATGCCCACAACCTCCTTGGAATGCGACTTGAAGCTAGAGAGAACCTACAAACAAGAATGTTAGGGCTGCAAAAAATAGAACCAAAGTTAGTGTAAAAAGAGAGCATGCAAGTATGTGAATATGCTACAAAAAAATATACAAAGGCTAAATCAAGTGATGGGAAAAGATCCTCATCGTTTGTCTAGTTTATGAGAAGCTCCTGAATAGCTATATAATGAAATGAAAGCACAGGTAAAAGATGTAAATAATTTTTTGTTTAATATTTTGATTCATGCATATGCTATGTGAAGGAGAACCCTGCAAGAACAAGTACTTTCAAAAAATAAATTAGTTCTATGATATTCAAATAACGATGAGAGCTCCTTAAAAACAATGCCAAGTGTGGGTTGGTCTCTTGAAGACTCCCCCTCCCGCTTGCTAGTTGATTCAACGATGATCCTCTACAAAACTTCCCACAAACATTTGCTCATATGGATTAAATAAATAAACAATGGCAAGAAAACGTTAAAATTTGTATGAAAATAGACAGAGTTCTCTAGCCTAGAGCATATCAAATAAACAATTGTAAATGTAAGAGAGCTATACATCTACAATTCAACAAAAGCATATGAGAAAAATGAAATATAAATCAAAGGCACATGTAGAGATATACCATCAATGATCCAAGCAATGCTCCAATGGAATAACAATGAATGAACCCCAAAGTCTTTTTATTCATATGAAGAACACAAGTACATAGAAGCAGAGATTCACCAAGCATAATAGCTAGTAAACAATGATACAATAATGAGAACCAAAGCTCATTTAAATAGGCAAATGGGAGCCAATCCCAATGATTAATCTATCAAATAATTGTCACATAACTGTCAATCCCAGTGAAGAGGTAAAATTACATGTGGCAAAGATGACTGCCCCATGTGGCTCCAAACTGCTGTAGGTGGCATCCAAAATGGGCAGCGTACATACTTCTCTGCCTGTGCATATTTACTAAATCACAAAACTTTCCATAAAACTGATCCTTAACCACTGTGTATTAACTACTAACCGCGACTCCATACCAATCTGTGTATTAGCTTTTGATTGACTGCCTCTAATCAATGCGTACATGCTGGAGTAGACTGCTGTAGGTTGCCAATGAACTGCTGGAGGTGGTTGTGAAGACTGGCTGAGTATTTGGGCAGCGTATCATCTTAGTGGAGTTAATTGCAAATGTTCTAATGAATAGGGGACAAGCTTCTGTCCCATGTGTCAGAACTATCCCAACTAATTCTAATATCAAAATCAGCTGCGTACCTGATCAATGGACTGCCAAATAAGTGGAGTTTAGTGGGGAACAAGTGGGAGACAAGGTCTGTGCCATGTGGCTGTCTTGTCCCAACTTTCCTTTTACAAATACGTAGACTGATTTTTAACTCCTTTTTTGATGACCCATGGACTTGGCTAAGTTGAGCTCCCATGTGGTTGCCATGTCACACTTTTTGTTCCCCACTAACTTTATTAAAGTTTCAACTCTATAATATGGCTTGCACTTTAATTCCACTATGTTCAAGTTAAATCCAAAGTGAATTTTTAGCCATATGTATATCTCATGAGTTCCTTTGACCTTTTTTTTGTTTTTTTTTTGTTTTTAATAATAATTTTTTTATTTCAATTTTTTACTTGACCTTGTTGTACCTTATGTGGTGGGCCCCACATGCTTTCCACATCATCTTTGACCTCCTCTAAATACGCCTTGTCACTTGGTTGACTTATTTTGACTTTGCAAAAATTTATGATTTTTCCAATTATTGATTTTTTTTGAAATTTTTCTCATTTTTTGCCACTACATTAGGAAAATTTGCTTTTGAGGGACTATAAGTCATTTTTTGACCTTCAAGGTGGGTCTTAGGATAATGCTGGGTCTCTGAGGATGATTTTCGAGTAGTCACACGCCCCAGACATTTCCTAAGGCCACTTATTTACATCATTACACAAAAAATAATTAAAAAATCCTGTTTTGCGGGAAATTTTTAATTATTAAAAAATCCTACTTAGACCTAGTCAAATTCCACGGAATTTCAAAGATGACTTAGCATGGTAATATACATTGACTCTAGACACTAAGATGCATTAGGGGCTCAACCTTCAAGCCGTCACCCCAGCTTTTTGGGGTAATGCAATGAGTGAAAAAACCTAGAAAATTATTCGTCGCTAAAAAGAAGGAATAATTAACGAAGTAAAAAAACACTCCAAGGTGTACTCACTTGCTGATCGAGTTCCAACATCCTAGGCTTGTTACATGGCTTTTATTCATCATGCTAGTGACATTTATACAATATCCCTGTAGGGCTGCGAAATCTGAGGACTGAAGAGGAAATTGATAAGAAGGAGGAGTAAAGTTTAAAAACTCTGTTGAAATGATGATATCTGATGATATCTGATGGTACAAATGTCTTCTGGTTCATCCTTGGGCATGGAGTCTTCTCATTATCATCAGGTGCCACTCCAGTGGTCAACAGGCACCAAAATATATATGAAATACATATTTGATATTGAAGTTTTACTGTTGATCTATACAATTACACTAGAGTGTGTATAAATACATATGTTTTATCAAAAGGTTGACTTATGATAATGAAGGTATTGGTAGCATGGGCTTTGGGTGGAGCGACACTCATGAGTGATGTCAATAACTAGAACAACCACCATCCAGAGGGGCATTCGGTACAGTTCAAGATAACATAATTGCTAAACCTGTGAATGTGCAAGGAAGAGAAGAAGCTGATTCCAGAGTGGCTCGGTGCATCTATGCATGTCGTATCCCATTCAATGTTGTTCGCTCTCCTTACTGGCAAGATATGATAGGGGCAGTTAACAAAGCTCCTCAAGGGTACAAGGGGCCTAACTATGAGAAATTAGAACTCAGCTTCTAAAAAATGAGAAGGATCTTGTGGAGGATGTGTTATCACCAATTCTTTCTTCTTGGAGTAGCTCTGGGGTCATCATAGTCTCAAATGGATGGACAGATACAAGGCGTAGACCATTGATAAATATCGTTTCCACTTCACCAAAAGGAGCAATGTTTCTAAAGGCGAAAGATTGCTCGGGAGAGGTAAAAGATGCACAATTCATTGCTGATGTCATTATCAAATCTGTTGAACATGTTGGTCCTAACAGGGTGGTGCAAGTTATCACGGATAATGCACCAGTATGCAAAGTTGCAGGTTTGATTATTGAGTGAAGATATGACAACATCTTTTGGACACCTTGCATTGTCCACAATTTGAATCTGATGTTAGAGGAGATCAACAATAAAGTTCCATGGATAAAGGAGCTCACAGGGGAAGCAAGGGAAATTGTTAAATTCATCACCAACCACCACCAGTCTCAAGCAATATTTCGAGAGTACTCCAAATTGGAGTTGTTAAAAGTTGCTGAGACAAGATATGCCTCAAACTTCATAATGTTGCCCCGCCTTGTTGAGGTTAAGCAAGCATTAGTGTCTATGGTGGTGAGTCAACTTTCGGCTGAGTGGAGACAGGCAGATTCAGAGAGGGGATCTACGGTGCGTAGATTGTGCCTTGATGAGGATTGTTCGATCCGGATAGATTTCTTGCTAATGTTCACAACCCCTGCATTTGAGCTTCTTCGGAAAGCTCACACCGACCAACCTTTCTTAGGCGAGGTATATGATGGTATGGATTCTATGGTTGAGAAAACTATGGAATTAATTTCACAGGAGTCTCCATAACTTTTGTTAGTAGATGGTCATTTTGCCGAATTAATTAAGAGAATCATTGTTGAGAGGTGGAACAATTTCAACACTCCATTGCATACTTTAACACATGCCTTGAACCCAAAATTTTATGATGAGGAACTTATTGCTCAAAGCAATGGGTAGAGGAAGGCACCCCATAAGGTGGCTAATGGGGTGAAAAAAGTCCATATGAGAATTTTTCCAGCTTATCTACACATGGAGGTGAAGGAAGAATTTGCCAGTTTTGCTGTAGGAATAAATGATTATTCAACTTTGGAGGAGAGAAGCACCATGAATCCAGTTAGGTGGTGGATTTGTCATGGAGCAAATGGTGTACATTTGCAAAACCTTGCCATTCCCCTTCTTTCACAAGTGGCAAGCTCTTCATCAACAGAAAGGAATTGGAGCACCTATGGTTTTATTCATTCTGTAAAGCGCAACAGGTTGGGCTCACAGAAGGCAGAGGATCTTGTTTATGTGCACTGCAACCTTCGGCTTGCATCTCGTAGGGGTCCACAATATGGCGATGTTCCTTCTAAGAAGTGGGATGTGGATCTAGAAAATCTTGATTTGGATCTATCTCTTGCCTCCTTTAATATTGAGGACCAGGATCATAGAAGTGGAATTGGCCAAACATCTTCTTCAGCTACACCATCCACTGCTGAGCATGCTTCTGCTGCTATATTTGATGAGGATTCCGATAATGAGTATTAGTCTTTTGACTTTATTGTACTTGCAACCTCATATATATAATAAAGGATGATTTTGAGATTTTGATATATAATAAAGGTTCTTTTTGGATATTCCGATTTTGCTATTTTCATTATGTGTATGTTATCAATGATCATTCATGAGTAAATGTGTTGTAACTTGTAAATTTGTAATAGTTTATTCTTTGAATTTATGATTTATCATGTATGTTTTGAACTTGTATGATTTCACATAACCTTTCTTAAATGTCCTAAATTCTAATATAAATTTAAATTATATATATACCGCATTTCCCCATTTCCAAAATTTGGGGAGGTTGCGTTTCTTATTGCTTCTCGTTTCGGAAACTCGTTTCTATTTCCCTGTTTCATGCAACTTAGTCATAGATACATAATGAAAATAGCAATATCGAAATATCCAAAATCAACCTTTATTATATATCCAAATCTCAAAATCAACCTTTATTATATATATGAGACTGCAAGTACAATAAAGACTATGAGGCTGCAAGTACTATAAAGGCAAAAAACTAATACTCATCATCATAATCCTCATAAAAAATACCAGCAAAAGCACGCTTAATAGTGGATGGTGTTGCTGAAGAAGTGATTGGCCAATTCCACTTCTATGCTCTTGGTTCTCAATATTCATGGCAGCAAGAGAGAGCTCCAAATCAGGACTTTCTGGATCCTCATCCCATTCCTTAGAAGGACCATTACCATATGCTGGACCCCTACGAGATAAAAGGCAAAGGTTGGAGTGCACATAAACAAGATCCTCTGCCTTCTGTGAGCCCAACCTATTGCACTTCAGAAAATGAGTAAAACCATAGGTGCTCCAATTCCTTTCTGCTGATGAAGAGCTTGCCACTTGTGAAAGGATGTGAATGGCAAGGTTTTGCAAATGTACACCATTTTCTCCATGATAAATCCACCACCTAACTGGATTCATAGTGCTTCTCTCCTCCAAAGATGATATATCTGAATAATCATATATTCCTGCACCAAAATTGGCAAATTCTTCCTTGACCTCCTTGTGTAGATGAGTTGGAAACCTTCTCATAAGGGATTTTTTCACCCCATTAGCCACCTATCTATCCTTATGGGGTGCCTTCCTCTTCCCATTGCTTTGAGCAATAAGCTCCTCATCATAAAATTTGGGGTTCAAGGCATGTGCTAAAGTGTGCAATGGAGTGTTGAAATTGTTCCACCTATCAACAATGATTTTCTTGATTAAATCAACAAATGATTATTTACAAACAAAAACTATGGAGAATCTTGTGAAATGATTTCCATAGTTTTCTCAACCATGGAATCCATGCCATCATATACCTCTTCTAAGAAATGTTGGTCAGTGTCAGCATTCCGTAGAAGCTCAAATGCAGGGGTTGTGAACTTTAGCAAGAAATTTATCTTGCTCCACCAATCTTCATCAAGGCACAATCTACGCTCCATATATCCCCGCTTTGAATTTGCCTGTCTCCACTCTGCCCAAACTTGACCCAACACCATGGAAACTAATGCTTGCTTAACCTCAACAAAGCGGCACAACATTATGAAGTTTGAGGCATATCTTGTCTCAACAACTTTTAACAACTCCAATTTGGAGTACTCTCGAAATATTACTTGAGATTGGTGGTGGTGTGATGAATTTAATAATGCCCCTTGCTTCCCCTGTGATTTCCTTTATCCATGGAACTTTATTATCGATCTCCTCTAAGATCAGATTCATATTATGGACAATGCAGGGTGTCCAAAAGATGTGGTCATACCTCCCCTCAATAACTAAACGTGCAACTTTGCAAATTGGTGTATTATCCGTGATAACTTGCACCATCCTGTTAGGACCAATTTGTTCTATAGATCTTATAATAACATCAACAAGGAATTGTGCATCCTTTTTTTTCTCTTGAGCAGTCTTCTCCTTTTGGTAAAGTGGCAACGATATTTATCAATGGTCTACTTCTTGTATCTGTCCATCCATCTGAGACTATGGTAGCCCCAAAGCTACTCCAGGAATAATGAATTGGTGATAAGATATTCTCCACAAGATCCTTCTCATTTTTGAGATGCTGAGTTCTTAACTTTCTCATAGTTTGGCCCCTTGTACCCTTGAGGAGATTTGTTAACTTCCCTTATCATATCTTACCAGTAAGGAGAGCGAACAACATTGAATGGGATACCACCTGCATAGATGCACCTAGCCACTTTGGAATCAACTTCTTCTCTTGCTTGTACATTCACCAATTTAGCAATTCTTCTGTCTTGAACTATAGCGGATGCCCCTCTGAATGGTGGTTGTTCTGGTTGTTGAGTGGCTCTATTCATCCTTGCTTCAACTACAATCCTTGGCTCAATGTTTGCTGGAGCTTTAGGAGTAGCTTGACTAAGCTCTTCATGCCTTCTTTTAATTCCATCCACCTTATATTTCTCTCTATGATATGCCCTCCTCACCAATGGGTCTGTTGTTTTTGTGCAACCTGCAATCCTTTGTCCTCCTCCATGCAAAAGATGTGCCTTCACTCTTGGGTAAGAGCCGTTGTACGAATTACTGCAAAGATTACATCGCCATTCCCATGAGCCACCACCTTCACATTTTTGATGCTTTTGAAGATGCTTCCAAAGAGGATAATATTTAGCCGTTGGGTTGGACTTGAGGCTTGAACTTGAACCTTGGTTGGAAGCCAATTGCTGTGAAAAAAAATTAAAAAAATCAAATCTGTAAAGAAGAACTGTTTTTCATAATTTTGGTAGCATAAACCCTTGAAAAATAGAAGAAACAATGGGAAAAAACAAGAAAATGAGTGCTTCTTACCCAAATTAATTTTGTGTAGCTGAAGCTACCCAAAAATGCTGCAAAAGACGAGAAATATCGCTGTCGCTGAGCCAAATACCAAGAATGTTGGAGCTGGAAACTTCGCACTCCAAATCTGCTTTTGAAATCTCTTTCTCATGCTGCTGAAATCTCCTTTGCTCCTTGGTAAAAACGTCCTAGCTGAAGCATTACTCCTTCTTCTCTCCTTAGTAAAATAGCCCGCCTCCAAGTGAAACGACTTGCTCAATTCGTGTGATGAGTGAATGAGGCGAGAGTCTTTTTAAGTTGAGAGAGCCATCTAGAAACATCCAAAAGATACTTTACTCGCCAAAAAAAAAAACACCAAAAAAAAAAAATTTAATAATAGAAATCCGTGGAAACGCGTTTCCATCCGTACGGCGTGGAAACGGAAATGGCCCTCTGCCCAACGTTTCCTACAACTTAGTTTCATATGGATATTGCTTCAATGCCAATGATGTTATGTAATTAACTAATATTGCCAGTTAATGTGATGAAGCGGCCATTAATGTGATGAAGCGGCCAATGATATTCTAGTTATTGTTTGAGGGAAATATGATCACAAGAACTTAATGTAGCTAATGAAGGTATAGTTTAGATAATAATATGAAAATAGCTAGTAACTCTGCTGGGCCAATGACTCCATGGGGTTGGGAGTAAAAGGTAGGACATAATCTTGGCAGATTAAAATAAATTGCATAGGGCACAAAATTTCACCCAAAAGATTTTACTTAATCCAAATCTTTGAGTCTTAAAAATTCATGAGTTTTTCTCAACTCTGAGTTTGAGGTTCTAGTTTTTGTTGTCAACTATTCTCTGCTGGGCTGAGTTGTCTTGCACCAGTTTATGAAACCAAGCCAGAAATGACATGCAGTTTGAGTCATACCTGTCTAGTGGTTGACCATGAGTCATGTTCATTTTGTCAAGGGTTGATGATTTGCATAACCTGACTATGTGACCGTTGTTAAATTTTAATTTGTTTCCATCAAAAGATTCTGTGGCTATCCACCTTATTGTTGGTTTTATTCTAGGTGGTCTGCATTCTATACATAAGCTAGAGTTGACCCACCCAATAAATGGGTTGTAAGTTTGTAACAGAACCTAGGCATTCTATTGTTGTGGTATGTTGACTTTTGTTTATGGGGATATTATATCAGAAAAGTGTCATCTCACAGTGCTTCTTCCTTTTGGGATCAAAGGGCATGTTTGATGAGAATGTGTAATTAAGTCAAAACGTCCCCTTAGATTTGAATTCCTGTAACAGAACGTTGATTTACTTTCTGGTCTGAATTGACTTTTTTGTTTTGTTTAACTATACGCTGAGATCTACTTTACCAACGTCAAAAAATGCTCATCACTCAATTTAATAGCATTTTATTGCATATATCATGTTTGATCTCCTCTAGTTTTTAGTATCATGGCCTTCCTTTGGATAGGTGTTCATATTTTGCTTCTTAGTCATAGTTTTGTACTTCCTTTATATTCCTAATGGTCTGTGTTTCTTGTGATTTCCCCTTTTATAGCATTATGCTGGAAGAATCTCTAATTACTGAAATTTATGGTATTTTGTACAGCCAGTGCACAATACAAGCACAGTGAAAATACATTCGATGGAAATATTGTGCTAGGCAGACATCGTGTGATGATAATTTTCTATCTAGGAATTTTATCAGAATACATTTTTCTATGCTGGTATATTATGAAAATAGAATGAACAACATCTCAAGCAACATTCTTTTATTGAATTCACAGGGTTCAAAAGAGTAACAGGTGTTATTATGTAGCCAACATGTGATGTAAATATTTTAATCACACCTTATCACTAAGCATATGTTGACATGTTGGTTACATGTCTTGAGCTTGTTGGACATTGGATAAAGTTTAAACCAACGCTCCCCATGTGTTTCGCGACATGGACTAAACACCTCTCGTGGATCCTTATATTTGGTGATGCGATCGTTGACTAACACCTGTGGGTTTTGGAACGGAAATCATGATTCCCAACAAGTGGTATCAGAGCATAGGTCACAAGTTCAATACACACCTTGCTCGCGTTTTTTTGTGGGGGGGGGGGCAGGAAGAGATTGTTGGACATTGGATAAACCAATGCTCCCCGTGTGTTTCGTGACATGGACTAACCGCCCCTCGTGGATCCTTATCTTTGGAGATGCGATTGTTGACTAACACCTGTGGGTATTGGTCTAATGGCAAGCCTTTCGTGGATCCTTATCTCTGGCGATGCGATTGTTGACTAACACTTGTGGGTTTTGGTCTAACCGCAATCAGGATTCCCAACAAAGCTTTCAACAGTGATAGGATGTATGATTGTTTCCTTTTAGTGGCCCAACTTTCCAATGACCTTGACCTTTTGGAGGACATGGCTTCAAGATTGAAACTAAGTATATTGCCCCCGTGAATCTTTTAATGATTTTGTATGCAAAATATGCTGAAAATTGTTCTCAATCCAGGGATACTGTATATGGGAATCCTGGACTGATTATCTAATGCCTCTAGGGTTGTAGTTTTGTCTTGAGCTCTATATTTGTGCACTACACAGTTCAACCTGAAAATATTGGCAGTTCTTGAAGGAATATTTGTTTCCTTAACCAATGGTAGAAATATTTCTATAATTTTTGTTTCCAACTCTTGACAAAGTTCTAATTAAATACATCATTTATCCTTTTGCAGGTTGCCCGAAGTGATCTGAGAGACCTACTTCTGCAATGTTGTGCTGATGAAGCTGCCGATGTCCGTCAGAGTGCCCTTGCCCTACTTGGTGACCTTGCAAAAGTAAATGACGTTGTCAATATTGTGCACAGAATTCATTTAGCTTGTGCTTTTGGGTCTGTTTAGGTATTTGCAAGTTGATATATCATCTCTTTTGTACTGTCTGACATTGTGGTTTTGCTCTTTATTCCCCAGGTTTGCACAGTGCATTTACAGCCACATTTGCATGACTTCCTTAACCTTGCTGCCAAACAGCTGGTAATATCTCAAACTACTACGTACTTGGAAAGCTAATCAATCAGGCTGTCTGCCTATGTAGATTTAGATATAGAAATAGATAAAATTTATGACACATTAGTGAAGACGATTCCTTAATGATCTGATTTGCTTATTGGAAGCACAGCAAGCTGTGGAAGTGAAGGAAAATGTTTCTGTTGCAAATAATGCTTGCTGGGCCATTGGGGAGATAGCGGTTAAGGTTTGTTCATTCACGTACTGGTTTAGTGTATTCCTTTAAATTTTGAACTAATGAAAATCTAATGTTGTTAGCCTAATTTTCATGATCATTTAGTCTTTTCGTGAAGATAAAATGTCATATCAATTAGGTATAGGAAGTGTCTTGTTTATAAAATAACCGTGATGTCTTTTGCAGATTCGACAAGAAATCTCTCCCATTGTGTTGAGTGTTACAGCATCTCTTGTTCCCATCCTTTCTAATACTGAGGTATGACAGCTTGAACTCTATTAATTCTAAATATTCAAAATGCATTTCCTTTTATGACTTCATCCTTCAAGCTTTCATTGGGAATTTATGGAACTCAATCATGTTTTATTTGTTTACACATTACAGGGCTTGAACAAGTCACTTCTTGAGAATAGTGCTATAACTTTGGGGAGACTGGGATGGGTTTGTCCGGAGCTAGTCTCACCGCACATGGAGCATTTCATGAGGCCATGGTGCTATGCTCTTCAGACGTAAGTGGATTTGTAGACAGATGATGGTTGTTTGTCTGCTATTTTACTCTTTTCTGATTCAGTGACCACTGACAATTACACTATACGGCACTTTAAAGTAGCATTAATGCTTGAAAGGTTTGACATTCTGAATATCACCTGAAGAGAAAATACATATTATAATTTCCATTAACACTCTATTAGTTGGTTCACTGCTGCAAATTTTTGTTGTGTATATGGAGATTTGTTAATTAAAAACGTTCTGTTACATATAATTTGACAACAGCATTGCATATTATTTTGACGCTGAAGATTATACCTGCAAGATGTCATTTGTGGCATTAAATGTCTTCTCATTGCCTGGAATGCACAGACAAAACAAATAAAATTAATGCTACACAATACACAACAACATCACATGTTATGTGAATGTTGAAGAATATACCTGTAATATGTTCCTTAAAGCATTGCATATCTTGTAAATGCTAAAATTGCACACGCAAATAAATAGCCATTGTCGAATGTTAAGATTCCAAACCTCATTTTTGTTTGAAGTCCACAATAAGTAGGTTAATGGTATTAAATGAGTACTTTCATTGCAAGTACATACTAGATAAATTTGAAAAATTGAAACTAGTTTAAGTATAGAAGATAGGATGTCAAGACAATGTGGAGTTAGCTACCAAGATTGAGTGGTGGGATTGAGAAGTGGGGAGTGGTGGCATTGCATTTTTGGATGATGCCCTCTTGGGAGTGTCTAGGGCAAAGGGCGCATTGCCCTTGAGGAGTGGCGTGTTTGTTGGTACTTACATAATAGATGAGATGAAATAAAATTGTATCGATGTGCACATTTGGCCAAAATAGGTCAATGGGATTAGGAAGATCAACTTTTGACAACAACGAGTGCCTATAACGTCACCTAAGTAACCTAAAATAAAAGAGAGAGTAGATGATATGAATAGAAAAATGGAAGGAACCGAGAAGGGTAAACCTAGAAAATGATTGTGGTGAATGCAACTAGTTCTTTAATTAAATATCCATAATAAATACAATGCTGTATTGAAATACATCAAGGATAAAGGTAATAATTAATACTATATGAATATAGATCACAATGTACATAGTGTAGGTTAATTATATAAGTCAAGGGGTAGGAACACGATGAGTAGTCATGACTTGTTACATTAAGTAACTAGGTTTAATTATATTCATTACATGTCGCTTGTTTTTGAGATGCTTTATCCTTGATATAGGATCAAGGATTGATGTTAGAGATTAATTCTCACTATAATATTGGAAATTATAGCATTAGGATCATAAATATATGAACTCCACATAACACAAGTAGACACTCAATATTTTCTTAAAAGCATATTAAGCTCAATGTTCTATGGTAATAATCATAGTTTTAAAAATTGGCTGGTTTGAACTGGTATCTGGTCAAACCAGTCGGTCAACAAGGTCAAGCTAATGAACTAGCACATAAATTTGGTTTGCGGATTGGTTGGTATCGGCTTGGTACCTAAACAATGTCGAGTGGTTCAAATGGGCTGATTTTGCTCTAAATCAGATCGGTTCATCAAAAGGCACGTGGTTGCAAAGGAGTTTGAGCAAGCCTCAAACTTTGAGCCAAATGATGTTTATATAATTCCTCGTGGTTATCCCAGGTCTAGTAGTGGCGATGAGCTTGATGAGTGATCATGTTGATCAATGATTTGTAGTATACGATTGGCTCAATTGGACTCTAGAGTCTATAGGCCATTTAAAGCATTAATGATTATGTATTTTGTTGATGATATGTATTTCACTCGATGCCATTTAGATATATGCACCCTTACATCGTATATAGATGAGAAAACTTTGCATATCTTGTCTCTAATGATTTGGAATCATGGTTTGAAATATTAAAAATATTTTATTTCATTAAAAATTATTTATTTATGTATTTTTTTCAATTTTGGTTCATTGAATTTGGTTGGATCTGGTTCTGGTTTGAACCCCAGTTTGATAGTTGGGCTAGTTCAAATCCCAATTCCGGTTTCTAAAACTACAGTAATAGTGTGGACAAAGTCATGATAAAATTGGCAAAGTCTGATTTTTTCAACTCATCAATTTTATTTGTCATTTTTTTGGCGACTTTTTGGAAAACGAAAATATCGGGATTTTATCGAAAAAGTTGCAATTTTATCGGGAGTTGTTTGAAAAAATTGTGAAGCCCGTCCAGGTAGTGCCTAAGTGAGGGAAAGGGCCAAAAATCTCACTCATTTTTCACTCTTCTTTTTGCCATTCGTCCCTGTGGAGAAAGGAGGTGTTTGTCATTGCCCAAGAGGAGGATATTTACTAGTTTTGTGGTGTCGATTTGTAGATTTGTTTGCTGCTCAACGTGGGAGACTGAGGGTGCCGATTCGCTGTTTCCATGTATGTATTTTAATTTCTCTCTCAGGAGGTTGAGGAGGAGGAGGAGGTGACACCATCTAGGATGGGCAACAACAGAGGATAAAGGCCACCTCCTTTTTTTGCTTCTAGAGGACGACATAGTCCATTTTAGCACCAGGGGCAGGGTCTTCTTCCTCTAAAGGAAAAGGTAAAGCCATTCCCTATTCCCGTAAAAGGGGCAAAGGGTCTCAGTGACTGATTACTTTATAGTATATACCATGTAGATGACTCATGATGATGAATCATG
Organism: Pinus albicaulis; assembly: GCA_034641835.2. Classification (NCBI taxonomy): domain Eukaryota; kingdom Viridiplantae; phylum Streptophyta; class Pinopsida; order Pinales; family Pinaceae; genus Pinus; species Pinus albicaulis. The sequence continues at coordinate 59,070,328 of CM076584.1, forward strand.
ATATACGTTTATTATATTTTTGTTGATATTTTGACTCTTGAGAGTTTTGATTGAGTCAGGGCTCAAGATTCAAGACTTGATTCATTATTTTGATATGTGATGTAGTACTAGACTTCTTATACTTATTATATATTAGCTTCCTTTTCATATTTACTCGGGAATGCATTTATTTGATGTTATGGATACTTTAGATGCTAAAAAATTAAAAAAGAAATGAATATTTTTTGTATTTTTTTCAAGTTTGCCGAGTTTTTTCCGAGTTTTTAAAAAATATCCCAACTTTAACGACTTCTTGTCCTTCTTAAGCTTCTTCATTGTGTTAGTAATTTTTTGCTATGGTCTATAAGTCGAAAAACCTCTTCATTTTTGTCAGCGGTGATTTTGTCAACTTTTCTTTGCATATTTTGTAGTATCTTTTTAACCTTCTTGAAAAATTACTTTTGAAATATCTTGTATGTCTTCTGGTGTTACTGAATTTGGCTTCAATGTAACATTTTGTAGTGTTATTTTTTCTTTTTGTATGAAAATGTCAAAAGCTTCTTTCTCGTATTTAGGATGAAAAACCCTAGAGTTTCCATCCAGGGTGACCCCAAAATAATGTCACCTTTATCGCTCCATAGGGATCGAACAAAAAATTGCGATATGAAATTATAATCCCCAATGTTTAATTTTATATTTTATCCCAACTGTCTACTTTTTTGATTATATTTGACTTAGGAATTACTAATTGTCTGGGAGTTTAGAGTTTATATAATTTTTATTTTCAGCAGGGGATATAGAAATAATAACATCTTTTCCTACCATAGCCCCCTTAATTATAAATAGCACTGGAGGAGCATTGGGTGAGGTTTCTAAAAATCTTCCATTGCTAGTCTCCATATTTTTTCTTTTTTGAAACGAGCTTAGGGTTTTAAAAATAACCTCTTTTTTAAATGAATATTTTAATATCAATTAAAAATATTCCTCCTTTATACTTTCAAAAATATCCCTTAAGACCATAGAAATATAATAATGATTTGCTTGATTTTATAAATAACTCAATGTTTTAAAAAACGGAATCGGTTAGCTACCAGGCCGAGGTAATGACTCGGTAATGAGTCGGAATCGGTAATGACTCGGTCGACCAGGTTTCAATGACTCGGTTTTTGTAAAAAATACATTAAATATTAATTTTTTTGTACAAAAACATAAATTTAAAGATTTTTATTCATGTTTCCAAACACATAGCATTACAATATAGACAAAAGACAACATATGATCAAAGTAGGCTCATGAATATATCCATTATAACTTGGCACCGATATAACTATTGTGACCTTGAAGACTGACAGTAGTTATGATAATTAACACAGTGAGGCTGAGATAATAAAATTACATAACAGTGATCCTGGTGACTAGTGTTTTCAATATGTGGCAGCATATCTGAATGTACCTTCAGCATGGTAGTAACCACAAGGTGTCCTAAGTTCTAACTATAACATTAATGCCCATAATTTAGAATTGTTTTTTGAACAAGAAGTTTGTGGAGCTAGGGTTTGGAAGGTTGTAAATATTGTATGATTTTTTGGGGATGCATAATAGAGATGAGATACTATGACTTAGCTTAGCAATGATAAACAATGACTCATGGCATATGGCAATACTCTTGTTTGGCAGTATGACAATGAATGGAAGTAACCTACAGTATAACAGCAACCTGGGAAACGCTCCCTGGTTTAGCAGCAGTAATAAACAATGGCATAACTGTGTTTTGTTGACATTCAAAAGGGAACAGTTATATTGCTGAAGCCCTGATGACTGGTATGAAATCTTGATGTGTCCTGTAACAATAGTTGTGGAAATGTTTGTAGAAGCACAGGCCTATTGAACTGTGAAGCTTTTACAACCTTGAAACAGTGATTGTGTGAACTTATGACAGCAAGTGGCATTTGTGTGGGAGTAAGAGATGTAAGACAAAGGGTTGACATACTAGTGACCCTAACATAGTGAATGGCCTGAGATAACAGGGACATAAATATACATAAGAATGATCTTGATGATCTATGATTCTGATATAACAACTACAGTGACCTATTACATTGTGCCAAAACCCCACCTACAGTCGACATCTGTGACTTGCGTACTGTGACAGAGGGACTGAGAGGAAGTGATCTACAAGACAGTGAGACTGTGGCTTGATATCTCTTGTAGAGACATGTGGGAGCAAATGAGACAGCAGCAGTGAACAACAAATATTCCAAATACAGTATGCCAATTCCCTTGTTCATTAATGACAGCCTAAAAAAACCCTAACAGCGAATTAAAATCGAGTTTCAAATCCACAAAACCGGGTTTTTTGGGCCCACTGGCCGACTGTCATGACTCGGCCTGGTTGACTCGGGCTCGGCCTGGTTGACCGGCTTGTTACCGAGCCGGCCGAGTCATTACAAAAACCGGCCGGCTAGGTAACAAGCCGGCCAACTTGGCTGGTTTTCTGCCTGGTCGGACCGGCCGGCCTAATGGCTCGGTCGACCAGGCCTGGTCGGACTTGAGCCGGCCGTTTTTTAAAACAGAGAAATAACTTCACAATTTCTCCCTTGGTAATCCTTAATGCCTCTATAAAGTCTCTTATTTTTTTAAAACCCTTCATTCTTTTGTTAAATGATTCCCTTTACTTTCTAAGTTTGATATACTTATTTTTAAATAATTTTATTATTTCTTTTGCACTTTATAAAATACCTCTTTTCATGTTCTTTATCGACCTTACCAAAATATATCCTTCTGTAATTAGTATGATTTGAATTTTAACTTTGAATGACGCCAAAAATTCAATCGACACGTCTTATGGATGGTTGTCAATAGTATGAGTGTCAGATTAATGACAAAGTTTCATGTGAAGTGCCCCCCTTAGATAATTGTGTTTCAAAATTGATTCTAGTGACGCTACCCTTTCTTGCGGTAGAATTTCAATCTGTGCTACTCAGGATTTATGACGGGCAACGATTGTTCTGCCCATGTTATCTCTCAATTGGGTGTTTTGGATTTTCATAGTAGATAGAAGAAATCGGTAAAATTATGGTCCACAATTCCTCCAAAATGGCTGTTGTACAGACACAGTTGTGCAAAATTAGCCGTGTTTTATGGCACTAATTTTATGCTAGCATATGGAATATGTACGGAAATGTGGGGGCTACAAGCGATAATGCGACTTTGCTAATGTCAATTTTGACTAGTGTTTTGAATTTGTATGGCATCAAATTTCAGTAAATCAACAAAGATTGGATATGGTGTTGGATTAATAGATTGAGTAATAGTGTCTATGGCAGGGTGGAATGTCCCAAATGACGACCGAGTCGAATGGCGATAAAAAGCTGAAGCAAAATTTGTCGAGCTTAGTATAGTGGTTGAAAAACAAGTGTGTGGGGACAAGGTTGTCTGTGGAGTGAAAGTCAGTGGGAGACGTGCAAAGGCAACTGTGTTGAAGTGATCAAACGACTGACTTTGGGTAAGTTTTGCTTGGTTTTTTTGTTTTGTTTCTTTTATTATATATATATATATATATATATTTTTTTTTTTTTTTGATGGCCAAAGGATAGTACAGACTGGTTCTCTGCAACGATTGAGTGGCCAAAGGGTCGAACAACTCTGATACCAGTGTTACGAACAAAGTTCATAAATGCTCTGATACCAATGTTATGAACAAAGGGAGCTCTACCTGAATGGTTCATGGGGCACAATACTTGCTAAGGTTTTGAAAATGGGGTAGCAAGTTAAGTTGGCTTGATTGTGGGGAAAACTCCACATTTAAGCATGCTTGAGCCAGCGGAGTTCCGAGATGGGTGACCACCCGGGAGAGCCCTAGAAATGATGATTGATGCTATGTGATTCATTTCAATAGTTTCAAACCCACTTCTTCACCCCTGTGAGCATCACCCGATGCAATGAGTGCTAAGTGGACTATCTAAAAATCATGAGAAATTAGTCAGTTACGACTACCTCTCATGGAAATGGTCATACTTGAATGACTTTCTTAACGCAGTTGAATCCCCAAAATATGATATATAATACAATAGAATACTCAGAAGATTTGAAATATATAAATATCTATGCTAGGACAAATATATTATATAAGAATGTACAAAAGATATGAGATATGATGATTGTTACAAAAGAGGGCCCGCTTATATACCTAGGCAGGTGCCCTTTCATGAATGGCCATGTCCTTAAATAAATGCCTCTTTAATACTAATTATTAGTTAATTAATCATTATTCATCATGTAGAAAATTCTAGTTTCCCACCCCGGTTTTCAGTTTTCGCCTTATTACTCCAAAATAATTAAATGCCCTTTCCCATATCCATACATTTAATAAACTGGAAAATAAATTTTGCTGAAAACACAAATTCTAGAAATTTTTTCAGAATGCTGAAAATGCAGAAATAAAATAACAGCAGTAACAAACAGTCATTCAACACATCATAACTCAGTATTTTTGGTCAAGGTGACCCTGGAAAAACCCCTACAACTCTTGGGGAAAACCAGTTCGAAAGCTCCTTCTTATTTCTGGAAAAATGCTTTTTACAGTGATAGAAATATTCAGCAAAATAAATAATCAGCAAACAGACTTTTACAACTTATCTCTTTTTCCGTGCTTAACCACTGCCTCAGAAAACGTGCAAACAGCAAAATAGGAACAACAATAAATGCTGTACATATTTCTCGATTTTCATGCCAAATAACAGCCTTAAATGCTGTTGTACGGCTGCCTAGAAAAGCGTGCAAGCTGTCCAAAAATCTGTTGTACGATTTCTTCCTTGAAATGCGTGCCAAAGGTACAGCCACTTGCTGTACGGCCTCCCTCAAATATGCTCCTCGAAATCTGTGCAAATCTGCAGTGCAAATCTGCTGTACGGCCCTGCTGTACGGCCTAGTTGTACGGCCCTTCTTCCTCAAAAATCGTGCCAAAAATCTGCCTTGCTGTGTGCTAAAGCTGCTGAACTGTCTTGCTGAAAATGTCTTGCTAAAATGCTGCCTTGGAATGTGTGCCAAGCTGCTGCCTCCTTCTCCTCACTGCCCAGAAATCTCCCTTGCTCTCTTTCTCTCCTTCTCCCAATCTGCTCATGAAAGAATGAATGACCTTTTTCCTCCTTTTCCTCCTTTAACCTAACCCTAAGTGACTTTTGGGGAATCCCTAAATCCAATGGCTGAGATAGATTGAGATCTAGGGCTGAGATTAAATGTTCATTTAAATCTCACTTTCTATTTTTTAATTCACCCCACTTTAATAAAGACCCACTTAGTCTTTTATTTCCAAAGTCACTTTTCCTTTCTAATTTTACATTGACTTTATTTAAAGTCACTTTAACTTTAGTAACTTTATCACTTAAAGTCACTTTAAAATTAGATTTGACTTTATAACTTTATAAAGTCACTTTAGTAACTTTATCACTTAAGTCACTTTTAAATTAGGTTTAACTTTATAAAAAATTATAAAGTTACTTTAGGAGAAAAATTAAATTCTTTTGGACACTTTTCCCTAGGCCAAAGATCAAAGCCTTAGGGAACCACCTGTCCTCCGGTACCAAATTTCAACACATCATTATTATTATTTATATCATTTTTATTATTTTTTATATATATTTTATTCATAACATTTATAAACTAGGGTTTCTGTCCCATCTGTTATGTCTCGACAAACTGTACCCAGCTGCGGCGAAGGTATTTTAGGTCCTTCTTTGACCTTCTTTGGCGTCACCAAAACAGAGGCTCCCAAACCTGTGTATAATCCATTTCCTCGTTAAGGCGATTCCTTGTTATATAAGACCTATGCAAAGGAAATTAGTCCCTCAGAACTTCGCAAGTTTATTTGCCAGCGATGGTTGTAAGGGACTTCGCTCACCTCCAATGAACACTTGTCTAGAATTCAATAAATATAAGTGAACTTTTCCCAAAACTTGCTACAAATTTCGCTACCTTCAATAGAGTGATTTTCCCTGCGGCCAAAACAAGAGACAACAAGAATAAACTTCGTTGTTCTTCCCAGATGGAGCTCCTGTACTAGAAAAAATGAGGAGAGATAAAAAAATAGAAATGAGTCAACTAGGGTGGAATATTTCACCACCAAAATTGACGAGAGAAAACAAGGGATCTTAAAATCCTCAAAGCTAATGCTAAAAAATAGATGAGATGATTCAAACTTGATGATCCGAAATGATTTCAATCCACCTTTATTTATAGGTTTCCTTGAGGGGCTTCATCTTCATAAATTATTGAGTGAATCTTAATAAAAACCCCAATTCTAGGTTTCTGCCTTGGCTACCCCAAATTTGCTCAGAAATGGGTATTTTTGGGGTTTTCCCCCTTCTTGATGGACAATAGCCTATGGGGATAGATAGGCTAATTAGTCCCATTTGTCCTCAATTTGTAGAGAGGACATCACAAAGTTGAGGATACAAAGGATTTTAGGATTGGTGGGATTTAGTGTTTTCATTGAATTCTATCTCGTACAAGGGTATGTGATTGGTCGTGTTGATGGTTGAAATCCGAGTTGAAATTTTGTAGCTCGGAAGGTATTTTTGAGCGGAAAAGCCTTTGGGGGCTTTGTACCCAAGGTTTGGGGTTTTGACCCAAGGGAGTGGGCTTGGAACCAAAGGATATGGATTTAATATTGTAATTAATGGTTGAGGTTGAGTTTGCAACACCTTAATGGACCAAGGGGTTCTCTAAGTGACTTATGGAAACTATGTATACTAGCGAAAGGATAGGCTAGATGTCACATCAAGTGAGAAGAACGTCACTTGTGTGTGGTGAGGCCTAAAGGACTTAGCCTATGCAATAAAGGAGTTGTAGGACAACCGTAGAGGATTCGTTTCAAGGAGTCTTTTCTGTGGAAGGAGGGCCAAGTAGGGTTGGGAGAGATCCACTGCTAGTGATTAGACCACATAGTTGTACAAGGGGGCCAAAATCTATGACAGTTCTATGTAGAGGTGACATGCCTATCTGAGTTTAAAGGAAGGCTGAATCTACTTAAGGAAGGCCCTAAGCGCTGATTGCAGGCCTAATAGGGCAACCTAGAATGTAGGCCGAGGACAAAACAAGATGAATAAGGCTGTTGTGGAGGTTGCAAGCCTAGAACAACTTGTTTGAGGGCCCAAGGTGGAAAAAAATGCTTGGACGAGTTGGGCAAGAGGTTTTTTAGGGCATATTGAGGTGACAACAAGAGGGTCGAATTTGGAACAAGCTAACCACAGGGCTAAGGGACCTGGCCCAAACATAGATTTGTAGGCTGAGGGTGTGAAGTGGAGGGCCGAGGGTCTATTCTTGTTGGATAAGGAGGTCGAGGTCCTGCAAGGCTAGCCTGATAGGTTAGGATTGCTGAGTTATTAGATGTTGGATGGAGGTCAAGGAAGCATGCCGAAGGAAGCTATAGCGACACGTTGAGGAAAGAGGGCAACTGAGGCTTAGAAGAGGCCAAAACGGTTGGACAAAGGTCTATTATATGTTGGAAATACTGAGAGGGGGGTGAATAAGTATTTCTTTTCAATTGTTAATTTTACCAGTTAAATCACTTATATTTAGAACACAAAATGAACAATGATGGAATAGATACTTTTATTAATTTATTCTTTACAATAAGTAAAGTACAATAATGATATAGGGCTCCAACCCTAGATGAAGACTCCAATCTTCCAGGCTCCAACCTTGTCAATTTGAGGCACCAACCTCTAGGGCTACAACCCTTTCTCTAATACAGGCTCCAACCTGGTCTCTTGAGGACTCCTATCCTCTCGAGCTCCAACCCTATCTTCCAAGGCACCAACCTTGTTTCTATGAGGCTCCAACCTCCTACTTCATTTCGTCAAGATATATTTGGTTATACTTCATGGTTCCCAATGTCTTCTTCAATGAACCTTGACAATCTTCAGCTATCCCCTCACTTAGTCTCCGCGTCACTTCATCAATGACAACCTTGTTCTATCAATAGGTGTCACCACTGCTCTTCATCTCACTTAGTCTCCGCATCACTTCATCAATGACAACCTTGTTCTATCAATAGGTGTCACCACTGCTCTTCATCTCACCCAAACACTTTCTCCAAGGTCACCACATGATGACTTCAATACATCATGGTCTCCAAGGGTAGATCGAAGATCAGCTAAGGATTCTCAACAAGGTGTCTTCTATAGGCTACTCAAATGAAGGTCAAATTAATACTCCTCAAGATGTGCTCCAAAGAAACCTCCAAAGTTAGCTCCAAGTGCAAAGTCTTCACAAACAAATCTTCAAGGTCACTTCACAAGTGATCCAAGTGTCTTCAAAAACTAATCTTCCAAATCTGAGGTTCCAAGATAGAAATGTCACCAATTCTGAGTCAATGTTCACTGTTCCTGAGCCTTCAATTCTTTACTGTCCACAGGTCCTCAAGTTCTTAACTTGTCCAAGCCTCCACCACTTCAACTCTTGCGTGTTAACTGTTTATACCTCCATTAGATGTCCACAGCAAACTTTGATGATGACAAACCACAAATATGAATCTCCACAAGTATATTACACTGAGTCAGCCACAAAAGTGTTCTATCCGATCTCCATAATACTTCAAGTATTGTTCTGATCGAGCTCAAGAGATACAACACCTAACAGACTTGCTTAACACCAGCCCCAAGCTCACAGGTCAAGGATCTATCTCATATTAAAGGAGAGATCTATCCGAGTTTTTTATTATAAGGACAGTCTAAGGTCCTGTAGCAGTATTCTGGCCAGAGACTACAATACAGAGGTCTGACCTGTTATATAACCGAGTCAACTGTAGAGTAGTTCATTCCTTAAAAGAGATCTGAACTGACAGTGATAATGTATTCTGGTCTGAGCTTCCAATCTGAGCAAACAAAACTGGTTTTACAGGTCTAAAGCAGAAAACTAAAGTCTGAAAATGGTGGCACAGTCATGTGATGTATAAGGTTCTCCACTCAACAGATTCTAGGCATGTAATCCGAGCTTTTAAAGGCTTGTCTGAGGCTGTAATAATCTTATGATCCAAGCTCTAAAATCTGAGTTACCACAACAAGAATTGCCCAAAACATGATGACATCACAAGGTAGCTGTCCACAGGTCAAGCTTACAGGTATGAGGTTATTTAATGCTGGACTGTGGTTCTGTCAGTAGTAATAACATCGAGCTACAGGTAGTTTAGATCAGATATCCCCAAGCAATTAATCCTTCAATCCCTTCTCGGTGTCTTTAAGTGTGCTTACTACGTTATGCTTTGAAATTTGCTTACTGTGTTATGTTTTGAAAAGATCTCCACCGGAAATGATGATGAAAAGGAGTATTGGACGTCATATTTATATAGGTTTTGACCTTATGATGAATAGACATGTCGGTTGGGTGAAGGAGTATGAGCCTACACAAGTCGGCTCAAGTCGGCTAGGCAATATATATATATATATATTTTTTTTTTTTTTCAACTTAAAAATTCAATTTCTCACAAACTACTGGGAGTTTGAGGGCAAGTAAAGGCTCGTTAGAAAGAGGAAAAATTCCTCTTTAAGATGGTGTAGGATTCATTTGGAAAGGATGCCTCCAAGCTGTCCAAATTTATTTTTCTTTGTGACTGTTTCTGAAATCTTTAGCGCAGAAGATGATTAGGACAGCAAGAGGTCATTAGTGCTTGATGATTAGGACAGCAAGAGGTCATTAGTGTGTTTCCAAGTTCTTCATCATAGTGTCATCATGTAAATTATCCATGTCATCATGACAACATGTAATAGTGCAGTGATATGTCATCAACCATAGTGCAGCATTTATTAATTTGTTATCAAGAGAGCTTCAAGGTAGTCTTCCAACGACCATCAAGACCTTCATCAATTGCCAACACATATGACATCATCAGGTGTGGTCATTCATGTATAGTCCTTCAATAGTACAGTATCCATCAAGGGTAAGGACATCATCCTGGTTCTAGGCTTCTTCATCAAGAGCAAGGATACATGAGGTTATGACATCACAAGAATATTTGCCATCCCAATAATGCTATATTGACATCAATGACAACTTTGATTAACATTATAGTGGTTGAGGGTTGAACAACAAGGGTCGAGTTCTGAACAAGTGAGCCAAAGGACTGGCAGAAGGCAAGGAAGGTAACCTTAGGCCTAAGGGAACTGGTCAAGGCTACTAGAAATATGGACACAAGTCTAAAGGTGCAGGCCATGTGTACAAAAAATGACTGTAGCAGTGAAGGAAGGCTGATTGAGGGTTATAGCAAGGTACAACAAGGCTGTCATGAGGACTTGGGGGCTAAAAGAACAAAACATGTGAGTGAAGATTCTTGCTGGTTGTGTTTTTGTAGGCAAAGGACATATGATTGTATTTGTATGTTGGGAAAATGAGAACCTTATGTATTTGGTTGTAACCCTAGTTGTATCAGTCAGAGGATAGACTTGTATTATAACATTGTATTGGGGTTTGTAAAGGGCCATGATCCCTGATATGGGAGCCCTGTGGTTTTCTTATTAATGGACAAATAAAGAACATGTTTGGGTCATAAATTCTTGCGTACTGCTATTGATCTCATTGCTGTTATATTCTGCTGTGCAAAGTTGTTTAAAGTTGGGCATCTCTAGTGTGTTTACGTTCTTAGCTAAGGCATAGAATAAACCTAGTGTGCATGGAAATTCCGACACTCCTTTGTCATGGCCTTAGTAAAAATGTACCCTTTAGTCCAACTAAAAGCATTGATTAGGCATGTTGATCTCTTTTTATCATATTTTAAGAATTGGATCAGGTAGTTTCATCAAAATTGGGTGGTATTGACTAATGTCCCTTGAGGATCAAGGTAGAGGCAAAGGTTAAATAAGAGGTAGTGGATGAGCATTGACACTGTTAATGAGGATGGTGTTTCCAACTTCCTATTAATGTAGTAATCATCTGCAAGTAGAACAAATATGCATGTTATCATATGTTATATAACTATTTTTTCATTCTACATGTTTATTTTGGTTATTACTTGGGTATAGAGTGATAAGGTCCTAATTATTTTATATCAAAGAGGGGTATTCCCTTTTTGATTTAGTTGAAAACTCGAGGTTAATGAGTCCCTAATTTTGTATTTTTTTAGTTTTCTGTCAAATTTGTTCTCTCCTCTTGGTTGTTGTCTTAATACATTTAGACCTAAGTTGCATGAAAATTGGAAATAAGCATGGGTTTCAAAATGAGAATGCCTAGAAACGTGAGCCCCCAGTGGGAAAGTTGGGTGCAACATGGTAGGTGTATTTTAATAACATCTTATTTTGAAAATAAATTAGGAATTATAGGTTTATTTGTAGGTAGCTTTAGAAACAATTGAGAAGTTAATTTGTCTTCATTTTTGATAGATGAGTGGTTAGGGGTTTTAAGACTTGGGTGGGCGTTAGATAACTTAAAAAGCACTCCAAAACATTGGTGTTTCTTGTTGAAAATGCCCTATCCTACAATTTTTCATGTCACAAAACGTTGTACAATGTGGGTGGGTTAGGTGTTTTTCATATATTTATGTTTTGACGTTTTGATGATTCACCATCTTTTCTCCACAAAGTCAACTTTTTGTTTGGTTTTCTTTGGCAATATGATGACCATACCTAAGGTTTGTTTATGTGGAATAAAAATTAATAAGAAATTGAAGAATACCCTTAAGTAGGGAAACTTGTGTTGAATTTTCTACAAAGTGCAAGGTAGAAACCAAACCTCTGATCTGATAATTACTACCTAATGATCTTCAAAGTTCAAACAATTTATTTTCTGCCATTGGTATCATTGAGCAAATATACACAAAATTTTAGCAGTAAATGCAACGAAAACAATAAAGATCATGAAGAGACAACAATGCACAATAAAGTGTTGGAAATATTGAGAGGGGGGTGAATTAGTATTGTTGAGATTTTTGAGGGTTGGGATAGCATCGGATGTGCTCTAGCTCCCAAACTTTGTGGAGAGACTAGAGTACATGAGATCTCCAAGACCCAGAAAGGGATTTGAGAAATTCCGTTGGTTTAAGAGAAAATTAATTAATTAATCTTTTTAATTAAGGACCCAAAGTCTAACTTAGGAAAATTAAAAGATTAAAGGTGATTAATTTAAACATTGATGGAAATGACTTAAGTCACACAGATTAAGCTTTTTTTTAATCGTAGCCGTCAATTCAAGATTAGTTCACGGCCTTTCGTTTCCCAACGAGAAAGTATAAAGGAAAGGCTTGGGGTCAGTTGGAGAACACACGCACGGAGGCGGAGCACCGAGACTAAGCTGGAATTCTAGGGCGTGGTTTGCTAAGAATTTCCAAAAGTGTTTCAACTGCAGCGAGGGTTAGTATTGGCTAAGGGGATGATCTGATCCCAGAGCCAAGAGTCAGCAAGAGGTAGAGAAGCAGCAGCCAGAGCATCGCAGAGGGAGCATCAACTACGCAGAAGCTACGCAACGCAGAGGGCTTCAGTGCTACGCAGACCCAGAATGGGTAGCGCAGAGGCAACAGGAGGCCATAAGGGATTTACGTATGCAAAGCACAGGCAGCGCAGGTACTGCGTCACCCAGTCTGGGGTTACACAGGCCTCTCCTGAGCAATGCAGGGGCACCAATAGGGTAGCAGTGCTAACGCAGAGTGCTTCAGAGCAACGCTGGGGTTTTTGAAGACAGAAATGAGTTGAGTTCTGTAAATGCCGTTTGAGGGTGTGAATTAGTCTAGTTTTCCGTCTCTGGAACTGAGGTATTGCTACAGATTTTTGTTTTCTCTGTCGGGTTAGCCAGTAAGGTGGCCAGATTTGCTGTACTTAGAATTTACTTAATAATATAAAAACTCCAGCAGCCAGAAGACTGGTTTTCCCACATTGGGATTTTTCGGGGACAGTTGTGCAGAAAATCTTGTGTGTCACTTTGTCTATGTGCATGTATTCAGTTTGCATTGTATCTGTGAAGAACTGTTAATGTGTTTACTTCGATGTTAATGTTGAAATTTCAGATTAATAACTTGATTAAGTAGGAGAAGTATAACCAGATTTAACAGTCGGGTTTCTGCATAAGTAATATTCAGAAATTTTCACAAGTATTTCTTTTCAATTGTTATTATTACCAGTTAGATTGTACACAAAAAGCAGAGAAGTGAATAATTTTATTATAGAAGGAAGGATAATGATCCTTTTTCAAATGAACGAGTACAATGATTGCCAAGCACCAACTTGGACTTATTGATGCTCTGACCTCTAGGGTTTCGACCCTATCTTCACCAAGGCACCAACCTTGAGTTTAGGGGCACCTACCCCAGGGACCAATCCCTCTTTGCTTCTTCACTGGATTATTAATTCAAAGATGCTTCAATGCACACATATATATCATCAATTCTGCACCATACTGCATTGGCTATTCTGCATCACACTTCTTTATTCTGCACCAAAGTTTGCACCAAGACCTCTGCACTGCCCAATGCTTCACATGCCACACTGCTCACTGATTTTTACTTCACTGTTTTGCCTTCAAGTTCATCACGAGGTTTTTAACCACTATTTGAGAGAAAACATGCCTTAAATATTAACTGCTCCTTTGTTTGAACTGTTAGTTTTGCAATTTGGTTAAGATTTGCTATATCAAAAGATCCGAGTCATCTGCTCCTTTGTTTGAACTGTTAGTTTTGCAATTTGGTTAAGATTTGCTATATCAAAAGATCTGAGTCATCCACCAAGTCTTAACAAAATCCGAGCTACTGTAGTTATGGTCCGGCCCACTGTCATAAGATCTGGGCTATGAAATGTGACACTACAGGAAACATCGAACCACTGTTCTCTCATGCCACTGTAATCCGAACTATGTCATGTAACTGCTGAACCATTGTATCTTCAAATGAGACCAGATCACACAGTAATTCCGAGTTACTGTTCTCACATGCCACTTTAATTCAAGCTATGTTATGAAGCTGTTGAAACCTGCCATGGGGTCCGAACCACTGTATCTTCAGATCGCTGTAACTTTAAACAGATTCGAGCATTATTGGGGCTGTACTAATAACGATGTTTGTAGTGCGGATTTAATGAAGTCTTTTAAGCCCAAAGAAAAATATTCACAGACTCCTTTTCTTCTTTGTTCACGAGCTGTGAGCAATACCTTTAATCTTCTGTGATGATAACTGCAGTGATGATCGAGAAATGAGGAACCATAATATTTATATATGTATATATATATAGGAATGCGTTGCTAGAAAGGTGAAGAGACATGTCTTAAGGATTATGCCGACACGAGTGTGAACTTTGAAGGCAAGTCGGCTAGATAAAAAAAATAGGGATATGTAATATTAACAAATCAATTTCTCTTCTTCCACTAGGAGTTTGATGTTGATTTTTGTAGCACCCGGAAGTGTTCCAAGTCTCAAACTTTGCAGGGAGGCGTGGAAAGCAACATTCCAAAGAACCCAGAAATTCTTTGTGGAAATTCCACTCGGTTCATGACTTATTAAAATAATTAATTATTTTAATGAAGACCCTCAGTCTAATTAAAGGGTATTAATAAGTTAAAGTGTGAATCTTCTAGAAAACAAGGATCAAGTTAAGTTTTAATCCTAGCCATTGACTAAACTTCTAATCTGGGCCATTGGTTCTCCAACGAGAAGATTATAACAGAAGGCTTGAGGATCATTTGGAAAACAAGCCGGACATACACTCAGTACCCGAAGGAGATCGATTCTGAAGTAAGAGAATTCGATTCAGTGGGAGAGTTGCAGGGCGAAGAGTTTGCAAAAGTAGGAGGAGGAGGGAGTCAGAAGTGATCGAGGTCAGGGACAGAGGGAAGCAATGGGCCACTGGAGGCAGCTCTGGGCTGCAGTGCAAAGAACCCATGCAGACAGGCACAGGAGCCAGCAGAGGCTGATCAGGGTGTCAGAGAATTGTCCGAGAGAGCTGGGAATTCTGTCTCAGGTGTTTCAGATTTTATCTGCCAATATTTTTCCTTGTAAAGATATCATTTGCTGAATAATTAATAAACCCTCATCTGCTGCACTGGTTTTCCCGCATTGGGTTTTTCCGGGGACGATTGTCCAAAAATAACTATGTACATGTGATTGATTCTTGTGCTTATGTCCTTTACTGTTCATTTCTCTGTATATGTATTTGTGAATGTTGTAGTAGTTTTATTTCGACATTTGCTAGAATATTTCTGAAAAATAACTTATTAAAATAATAAGTAGGAGGAATAAATCTATCACTGCAACTATATAGTTTTCAGATTGAAAATTTCACATGGTATTAGTGCCAGAGATGAGTAATAGGAAGGGAGAATAGACTAGTGAATGGAAGTCTACTGTTGCAGCAAGAACGCAGAAGGGTTCACGTAGTTCTCCAGGAAGGGAAAGAAGCATGACAGAACAAATGGATCACGATGTCTCTGTTTTGGCATCCATACTTGAGGAAGAATTTTCTTGTATAAAGCACTGCTTCTTTTGATGTTTGGTATATTGATAGTGGAGCCTTTGCTCACATGACTGGCGTACGATACTGTTTTTTTGACTACCAAGAAGAGCAGAGGAATTTTAAAATAACCATGGGTAATAAATAAAAATGCACTCATGTTGGGAGAGGTACCGTAGTTTTTCAGACCGAGGCTGGAAATAGGATCCGAGCCACTAATGTACTGCATATGCCTGGGTTGGGGATGAACTTGCTCTCAGTGTCTCAGCTTCAAAATCGAGTTTATGACGTCTACTTTTTTGGCAATAGAGTCTACGTCAAACACCCTAGTTGGAAGAAGAAGGCAGAGATCGGGGTAAGAAGCAACAAACTTTACAAGTTGCAACTTGAGTCTCCAATGGCACTAGTTGACAACGTAGATGAAACAAACCTGAATGAGCTATGGCACAGAAGAATGGGGCATTTACATCATGGGGCATTAAGAATTCTCCAGAAGACTGTCATAGGTATTCCAGAGCTGAGCACTAAATGAGATGATGTTTGCAAGGGGTGCGTATTGGGAAAATATGCCAAGGCAACGTATCAGAGAAGCAAGAATAGGACCAAGGTTGTATTGGACTTGATACACTCAGACATCTATGGACCGATGTCCACTAGAGCTCTTAGTGGTGCAGAGTACTTCGTCACCTTCATTGATGACCATTCCAGGAAAACCTGGATCTACTTGTTGAAGACCAAGGATGAAGTCTCCAGTCGGTCTAAAGAGTTTAAGGCTCTGGTTGAAAATCTGACAGGGAAACGGATCAAGGTATTGCGATCAGACAATGGTGGTGAATACATAGATAAGGAATTCACTAGATTCTGTGCAAGGGAAGACATCAAAAGGGAGTGGACAACTCCATACACTCTAGAGCAGAATGGTGTGGCAGAGAGGAAGAACAGGACTATTGACAAAGCAACAAGGGCGATGCTATATGACCAAGGCATCGTGTAATACAATTGTCTACATTCAGAACATAATTCCTCATGCTGAATTGGGAAAGATCACGCCAGATAGTGTCTTCACTGGCAGTAAGCTTGAAGTGAGTCACTTTAGGATCTTCGGTAGTACAACTTACTGTCGTGTGCCCAGTGAGAAGAGGAAGAAGTTGGAGATGACTGCAGAAAAAGGGTATCTGGTAGGATATAACGAGAATGCAAAGGCATATCGCATCTACATTCCTGAGAGCAGGAATGTCGTGGTGCGGAGGGATGTGAAGCTTATGGAGGAGAAGGCCTTTAGAAGATCTCGCGAGTTTCCTTTTGCTACGTAGCCTGAGGAGGAGCCTGTGGTTCAACCCCAACAACCAGCAACAAAAAATTCAGTTGCCTCTCCAAGGTATAGGGATCCAAGGGACGTGTCTCCCGGGGATTTGCAAGAGGGAGAACCGGTAAATCCACCCACCACTAGTGGAAGAATGAGCAGGGAACTTCGACTAAAAAGTTTGAATTCTTTTGTTGAAATTCGATGACTAAAAAGTTTCTTGCAATCTCACCGGATGTTAATTTCACGTTATCACGACCATTCAGTTAAATGCCCTTTCCCATAAACTTACATTCAACATATAAAATTCTGGAAATGAAATTTTCAGATTAAAACACATGGGACTGTCAACACATGTTGAGAATAAATATGGACATGAACAGACCAGCAACACAAAAAAAAATTCACATATTTTTGGTCTACTTAGACCCAGGCAAAACCCCTTCAATCTTCTCTGGGGAAAACTTGTTAGAGAACTCTTCAAGTACAGGAAAAATACATTTGCAGTCAAAACAAAACAACAAAATAAAATTATCTCTTCAGCCCAAAACTCCCTGAAAATTGTGCCCAGTTTGCCTCGATTTCTGTTCCCACTTGAAGCCGAAAATGTATTGTATGGACACATACTGTACTGTACGGATTCCGTACGGACTATACGGATTTCTGTACTGCTGTACTGACTGTATGAATTTTTTTTCAATATTTTTTTGCTCAAAAACTTCTCTTGAACTGTGTGCAACTCACATAATTAAAATGATGTTCGTACTGCACCTTTTGCTGTCTTCTATGCCTTAATTTCCATGTTGAGCTTTGCCTAGAAATCACTCCTTCAGCTTGCTGCAACATATTTCTCTTTCAGAACTTTTCTCCAGCCCTCAGCCTCCTTTCTCCAATATGCTCATGAAGAATGAATGCATGCATGCAGTTTCTCGTTCCTTTTCCCCCTTTTGTTTCCCTAAATGATTTTTAGGCAACCCTAAGATCTAATGGCTCAGATTCATTTAGATCAAGGGATGAATATAAATGTGCATTAAGTTCTCACTTTCTATTTTTGAACTCACCCAATAAATAAAATACCCACATTTTACTTTATGTCTAGAGTAACTTTTCACTTTATAATTTAACATTGACTTTACCCTCTAGCCGTAAACCTCGCCTTGAACTTCTCAATGCTGCCATCCACAACATGCTTGATCTTGTAGAGTGAGCTGGAAGTCACAACTGACTTGCCCGCAGGCCTAGGCACCACCTCCTAGACATTGTTCTTAATGATAGAGGCATACTCCACCATAGCCTCTCTCCATACCTCCTAGCTGGCAGCCTCCTCATAGCTAGTAGGCTCATAATCAACAATGCTGGTAGCCTTGGCTACATAACTGCAAAACCGCTCAAGTGGCACACTCTCCCTGTTAACCCTCTTCAGAGGACCAACAAACCTTGCTTCGTTCAAGGTGTCTTGAAGCTACTCGGGCCTCCTCTTCCCTGAAGAAGCTTCCCCATAGGGAACCTCAGGCTCTGCCCCCCAGTTTGGTGAACCTGACCCTGATATGCCTGTTGTACTAGCACCTGTCCTCGAAGAACCTGTGCCTGTGTCAGCTGAAGTGCCATGCGAACTCTGTACTAGTGGACTCCCTAAAGAAGTGCTCGGTGAACTCGCCACTGGTGCCCCAGATGTCACTGACATTGAATTACCTCCTGTACCAGTCGATCCAAAACCTTGAGGTCTTGCTCCTTGTACCCGACCTCCCTGCTGAGGAGAAGTCTGTGACTCTCTCTCATCATATTCCCATGATCTTCGTTAGGCCCTCCGCCTTGAACTTCACATCCCTCCTAATCACTTCACATCCGATAGGCTTTCGAAGTCTCACTGTAACCCATAAAGATACCCTTCTCTGCCATGATTTCCAACTTCGTCCTTTGCTCCTTTGGGATATAAGAATATGTGAGACATCCAAAGATACAAAGATGTCCCACATGTGGCTTCTCTCCAGTGAAAGCCTCCTCCAAAGTCATATTCCCCAATACTCTGTGAGGACTCTTGTTTTGAAGATAAACAACATTATTGCAGGGCTCAACTTACAAAAACAAAGGCAACCCCCTGATCATGAATCATTGCTCTAACATCCCCAACAATAGCTCTGTTCTTCCTTTCAGCCACCCCATTTTGCTGGGAGTTGTAAGGAACTGTGAACTCTCTTCTCATGCCCCCTTGTGCACATAAGTCACTAAACCCACCATCGATGTACTCACCACCATTGTCTGATTGTAAGACCCAAATCTTCCTACTTGTCTGATTTTCCACAAGAGCTTTGAACTCTTTAAAGCGACTTAATACCTCACCCTTGGTCTTCAAGAAATATATCCAAGTCCTCCTAGAGTAGTCACCAGTGAATATAACATAATATTCATAACCACCCAAGGACACATGAGACATACGACCACTAACATCAGTATGAATCACGTCTAGTATACTTGTAGATCTGATTTCACTTGCTAGGAATGGTAAGTTGGTGTACTTGTCCAAAGCACACCCTCTGCAGACCTCATAATGCTCGACACTGAAATCAGGAACTCTAGTAGTGATATCCCTCATAACTCTCAAAGCTCCATGATGCATATGCACCATCGTTCGGTGCCATAACTCGCACAAGTCTCTATTGCTAGTGGTACTAGTGTGAGTGCTACTAGATGTGCTACTCACTGTTGAAGAGGTAAATCCCCTCTGCGGACAGAGGCGATCCCTACTAGCCCAGATCGGGTCTAGCAACAATCAAACACGCTACAGTGCAGGTTCCTAATTGTAAATAAACCGACTTGCGAGGAAGGTTTACCTGGAATCCAACGCTGTCGTTTGTAGAAGAGGTGGTGCTCCCGTTCCTTCGCCTTGGCAGATCACAATCCTCACGATCTCCGTGATCGGACACTTGCACATGCAAGAAACAACACAAACGCAAGCATAAAATCCAGTATATACAACTGTATGTCAGTCGAAGAGGACATAACTCATGAACATGATCAAGAACAAGAGTGGAATCATAACCGATAGTCGCTTATCATTAAAGAGTCAAAAGAAGAATACAACCATAGCTTCGACGCAGCACTCTCCTTTAGCGGGTCGTCAGCACAACATGTCTCGATAAAGCCTGTCAAGGATGGGACAAGCCTCTCTCTCTGGATACTTGGCAATAGTCTCCTTGCTTGGATTTGGCCTTAAGGGAATCAAGAAGGCTCTTGCAGCATAAGGATGTGAAAGCTCTTGGGAACTTGGAGATTCTGGAACTAGCTTGCAAGGGAAATGGGCAAGCTTTTATAGAAGGAGGAAGGGAAGTTGGGATCCCTATAATTATGGGATTGGCCCTATCATTAGGGAAGCTTCCATGAGAGGTGGCAAACCACTTCCTCTCTATGGAAATCCGTAGCCAAACCACCCAACTCAAGATAGATATCAGTCCAGGAATTTGTTAGGATGAAACTTCCGCCTTTTATTTTTAAAAAACACCTCTTAATATGGTTGGCGCGGGTGCGGCTCTATGACAGAGCGCCAATTGGTGCGCCCTCTTTGGAGGATTTGCCCCCTTGGCGCGAGGGCTGAACTGTGGAACTGCGCCAATGGAAAAAGAGCTATTTTTAGGGTTTTTTGCAAGGAGATGTCTTCAGGGCAATGAAAACTCATCTTCAGAGGGATGCAATGAAAATATTTTCAAGTCTTGTCTCTGCCCACGAGTCACGGAATGAACCCTCTAATGTGCGGGATGGGGATTGCAGGGACGGTGACAAATTGCTGTGTAACAGATGCCCCCTAAAGCATGAGGCCCGAGAGAGAGAGAGGGGTGAAATGCTTTACGAGAACATGCCGACTGAAAACACTGCCATCGGAAAACCTGCGGAGCGAAGTACAACTGATGTCTCAGATACATGATATATATACATGGTATGGGCGCAGCCATCCATAACAAAGTTTACAATAATCTAGACCCAAGGCATGGACGCAACCATCCAGTGAGGATTGATAAATAGACTCAGGTATGGTCGCAGCCATCCAATCAGTGAGTCATGTAAATAATCATAATAATCCACAATATCGCAGCCTGGATTACAACAGACACAATCCAGGGTCTTGCGCTCCATCTCGACCCGAACAAAGTACAAGTTCAAGCATGCGAATGTGTGAGCTGAAGTCGAACATGCAAGAACATCGCCTGATTACCAGCCAATGATGAAAGCTGTTAACAGACGCGAGAGGAACCACCAATAATGACAATGGCCCTCAAGGTACTACAGGTACAATCTACGACGTGCGAATAAATGAGTTGACGTCGAACACCCGCAGAATCACTCGATCGGAGGTCAATGATGTAAACCTCACGTCGAATGCGACGAACCTGCCATTGAGGCATGCAGGCTCCAAGGTACCATAAGGAGTCTCTAGACCAACTTCCCGGATAATGAGCTGAAGTCGACAGGAAGTGACCTTGATCGAAGGTGGGCCATAATGTTTCCCACATCATCGACACGAGACAGAGGAACATGATGTTTTTTGTGAATTAGAATCAAATGAGAATCAGAGGGAGGTTGATACTTGCAGAGGTCAACTTCTCTTGAACATGTAAACGACACGACAGTGGACTTGGCAGTATTTGACATCAACGGATCAGAGGTCATGGTGACGAGGCAATGAGCAGATGAGAGGTCAAAAGGGATTATCCAAACCCACGGAGGCAAGTGAAGAACGAGATGAGATGTCCCCAACCCGACACGAATGTAGACTAGTGCCATGTTCAAGAGCGACATACTGCCGACACGACAATGATACTGGTTCCATTTTCCCCCACCATTTCTGGCGAGTACCCCAATTATTTTTGATAACAAGCTTGAAGGGGATAGCATATGCTTGGAATATAAGTCCGCCCTTCGGGCGAATCCATCCTAGTACATTTAACGAGCCCTAGGAAGGAGTGACTCGAATAACGTCATTTCGACTGAACCCAATGTCATCAGGGTTTAACGAGTCTGACAAAGGAAGAACTCGACGTCTTTTCATATTTAGAGAGTTTGAAAAGACAGCAGAAAAGAAAACTCCAGCGGTCCCTTTTCGTAGATAGTTCCTCGGCCCCGAAAAGGTAGAAAACAATACCCGAGAAAACCTCCTAGTCGTGATAGGCTAGGGTATTCCTTTTTCGTAAATAATCCATCCCAGCCCGAAAAAGGGGTAAACGTATACTGGGTAGATGTTGATTCGTGTCCACTTTAACGAGATCGAAACGACAAGGGCCTCGACAATCTTTTCATGTTTAGAGAGTCAAAAAAGAGCTGAAAGATGACTCCAGAGTGACTTTTTCGTGTATTTACCGAGTCCGAAAAAGTATAAAATACAACTCGTTTCGCCGTCTAAGTTGCGTGAAAGACCTGTGGCTGCACAAAAAGGCAAGTGTAAAACCCATTTTCGACACAAATATATTAAAATATTTAGAAAAATAACTTTCAAAACCTACTTTGAGTTCAAAAAGTTATAAATATGTTAAATGGTAAAAATAGAATTACTTTTTACTATTTACCTTACCGAAGAGCAGCAGTGGTCCATTTTGGTGTGCAAACTTCTGACAGTGATTACAACCGATCTGGGCTACCATTCAGAGTTCCGTCAGTTCCAGGTAAGAGGCGCTTATTTGTACTCCATTTCAATCCATTTTTTAATAGTTTTCCATCATGCATTAGATTTCTGTGGCAACTTTTTAAATTTTTAGGGCTTCGCTCATTGGCGCGGGTATCGGGCACAGACCCGCGCCAATGGGCTTTTATATGCAAAGGGCTCGCGCCAGCGGCAGAACCTCAATTTCCGCCCAAAAAATCGAGATTTTAATCAATTTTGATAGATTTTGAAGCTCATCAGAGATCTAATTAAGGGTTTGTGACCATATTGATGCAGGAAACCGAGCAAAATGGTGATTGAGTGGAAAGAGAGAGAGCACGGTGAAGAGGATGAACAGGCCATGGAAAATGAAACTTGCATGAATGCCCTCAGGAACTGTGGGCAAAAAAATTTCTTCCTGACGCCCTGTTTACGAGCTCAGCGTGAGCTTCTACAGTACTTGATCAATATGTGGGACGCAGATGAACAAGTATTCAAGTTGCGGGATCAAGTGTTAGAATTGGAGGTTGCTGACGTGTACTTCATAACCGGATTATCGCGCAGAGGTCCGGTACCCATATTGACAGGGAGCAGACCGTCTGGTGAGAAAATGGAGCAAGTGATGGCAGGTGTGTGCCGAGGGGCACACCTAGGATCCGGAAGTGGAAAGGTGGACATCCACACCATTCCTGATCTGGCACTGAGAGTGGTGCTGCATACCATCACCTGGGCTGCGGGGTCGCAGGCACCGCACGAGGCCACAAAGGCCCAACTTTTGTTAGCCTCAGAGTGTATGACTCCTCTATTGTTCGACTGGGCCACAGCAGTGACGATAAACATAAAGAGGCAACTGACCAAATGCAAACAAGCCAAGCTGAAACAATTTGGCTATGGTTCTATCCTGGTTTCGTTCATTCTGGAACGATTACCAATCTTCCAGGGCCAAGGGGCCATAGTAGCTGAGCCGATTCCACGAGAGCCAAGAATGGCTTGCTGGGTAGAACTGATGCCCAGAGCTAGAGGGGGCCAACAGATGTCCTGGAGGCCGGAGTTTTTTGGGTGGTTGCGGCGTCAGTTGATCGTAGTGGAAGACTGGCCATATGCAGGTACCGATTTCACTGGTGATCCAAATCTCCCACTGCCAGAGGGAGATGATTGGGACGAGGAGTTGGGTATGACCCCTTCTCTTTTTGATTTTTATGTTTTATGATTTTTTGTTAATACATGTTCTTCCTAACACATTTTATATGTATGCAGACGTGGGTCCAGAGAGACCAGCCGATATGTCTCCTATCGCACGGAGGACTCTTCCCGCACCTGATCCTCAGGCAGAGGGTGCAGAGGGGGGGGAGTTAATCCAGAATCTCGAGGGCATCGCCCGAGGGATCCCAGACTATGCCCGGTTGGTGGATGTACCGATGGCGTACTAGCGACACACGGTGGGAGTGCCTAGTCGCCTCCACCGAATTCTGAGACGCTTAGTGCGTGCAGTCACTTGTTATCATGAGCACCATGCGGATTAGACTTCTAGGACTTTTATCATGCATATTTTTGAGAGACATGTCGTCTCTGGATGTATTAAGACAAACATATATATTTTTTGATTCTATGCGACGCACACTACGTAAACATTTTGATATCTATATATATACATATCTATTTCTGGATGGATTTTCCTTTTACATGTGATGATGATTTACAAATTGCGCAAATGTCTATCTAACACCAAATTAGCTACTGCATCTGTTAATGTATTCATATGCCTGGGTATATGCTGATATGTAATATAGTCGAAATTTCTTTCCAGTAAACGAATACGCAGATACAGACGTAAAATGGATGGGTTTCTGACCGAATAATGACCGTTCAGTTGTAATACTACAAGTTGTGAGTCTAGATACACAAGCAATTCACGGATACCAAGGTTTACAGCCTCAGTTAATAATTTTAATACAACACTATATTCCGCGATGTTATTTGTAGTACGTCCTAGACACACACCTTGCAGGTTGACCAACTCACCAGCAGGATCATAGATTACCCAGGCTGCCGAAGACAGGTTCCTGGTACTGCGGGAGGCACCATCCACGAAACCAACAAACGGTCGAATGGACATCTGCACAATCAGGAAGACCCGATCAGCAGAAAGATGTTTACATCGCACACCACACCACACATGCACACAAATGAAAAAAGCACACCTATGTACACACACCACACCAAAAATGACTTTAAGCGTAGTATTTTTTCAGGTATAGCCCATTCCTGGGCTGCGCCAGTGGAACTCCTTCATAATCTATAAGCTCATAAGCCCCATTCTTCAAAACGCGTTTTACTATGTAGGGCCCATGCCACGTAGGTTGGAACTTGCCAGCCCCAAGCTTGTCATGTGCTTGATCGTACAGGAGGACGAGGTCCCCTTCAACAAAGGAACGAGGAGAAACCGATTGATCGAAGTGAGTTTTGACCCGCTTCTTTTGTGCTTCAATAACTAAAGCAGCTAAGCGGCGGTTTTCATCTAACCGTTCCAGATACAAAAGACGCTCTTCTTCGGCAGAAGTGTCGGGTGGAAGTTCCACAGTTAATTTCAACGAAGGAATCTCGCATTCAACCGGAAGAGTTGCTTCTAGACCATACACCAATTGAAATGGTGTGAATCCAGTTGCACTCTTTGCAGACGTCCGGTATGCCCATAGAGCTGAGAACAGTTGGAGGTGCCAATTGGATTTGTGGATACCAACTGTTCGTTGAAGCATAGTGACCAGAACCTTGTTCACTGCTTCAACTTGGCCATTTGCCTGAGGGTAATATGGCGTTGAGCTATCGTGACGCAAGCCCAACTTTGAAGTCAGCTCGGCCATCATATAATCTCGGAAATGAGTACCGTGGTCAGTAACGATGGCTTGCGGGACCCCGAAACGTGCAATGATATGGTTGAATATGAACTGGGCAGCTGTCCTACCGTCGGCAGCTAGTGTAGGCATCGCTTCGGCCCACTTGCTGAAGTAGTCGACAGCGACAATGATATACGCATGCCCCCCGGCCGAGTGAGGGTTACACGTCATAAAATCCACGCCCCATTTCGCAAAAGGGCCGACGGTAATAACAAGATGCAAAGGGAGAGGCGGCGCGCGCATCTTGCGCTGAAACACCTGGCACGCGTGACATTTGCGGACTGCAACGATAGAGTCTTTGAATATGGACGGCCAGAAGTAACCTGCTTGCAGAATTTTCTGGGCAGTAGCATATCCGGACATATGTCCACCACAAGCGCCACTGTGGCAGTCATTTAGACCTTTCAGCCTCTTCCAAGGTTAGGCACCGACGGAGCACCGAATCTACTCCAACACGGTATAAGGTATCTCCTACGATGCGGTAGGGTTGAGACTGATGCCGAATTCGACGTCGGGCATCTTTAGTCAACTCAGACCGAAATGTGGAGGTCTGAAGATACACGATTATGTCGCCGTACCAAGGGTCGCGAGTACTGATGAGGAAAAGAGTTTCGTCTGGGATATGATCCTCGGAAAGTGAAGGAGTGGAGTCTGTCGGGAGTGAGCATATAAGATCCGCGAAAACAAGTGATTTCTTTGACTTAGCGGTAGTGAACTCTAAGTCAAACTCCTGCAGGATAACAATCCACTTGGAGTATTTACCCCCCAGCAATTGTCTAGAGAGAATATATGTCATGGGGTTGCAATCCGAAACCACTGTTATCGTACGCAACAGGATGTAATGGCGAAAACGCTGCACAGCGTGTACTGCGGCTAACGCCAACTTCTCGACATGAGCATAACGCGTTTCTGTATCGAGAAGGTTCCGCGATAGATAATAAACGACATGTTCATTACCATTATCATCATCCTGCACCAGAACCATAGCAATGGTGCTAAACGCGGCAGCGAGATACAAAGTGAAATCACGATGATAGTCCGGAGGACGAAGCAAAGGAGCATTAACCAATAACGTCTTTAGCTTCTCAAAGGATTGCTGAGCAATTTTGTCCCAATGGAAGGGAACATTCTGCTTTAACAGGCGCGTAAATCCTTTGGCCACCTCCGCGTAGTTCGGGATAAAGCGTCGAAGGAAGTTCGCTTTTCCCTGCAGACTCTGCAACTGATATAACGAGGAGGGCGATGGGAGGTTGATGATAGCCTCGACTTTTAAAGGGTCAAGGCGAATTTCGTCTTTGGAGACTATGAATCCCAAAAGACTGCCAGAATCCACGCCGAAGACGCATTTATGAGGATTAAGCCTAATATTGTAGCGTCTACAGCGAAGAGAAATCTGGCGGAGGTGTTCAGGGTGATCCTCTCGCCTAGCTGAATGAGTTGGCAAGTCATCCAGATAAGGCTGAACGATATGGCGAATGTCATGGAAAGCATAAGACATCGCACGCTGAAAAGTGGCTCCAGCGTTCTTCAAGCCGAACGGGAGCTTTTTATACGCGAAAGTACCCCATGGACAGATGAATGCAGTCTTGTGTTGATCCTCAGGCGCAATATTGATCTGATTATACCCTGAGAAACCGTCCATCAAGGAATAAATCTCACTTCCGGCACATTCGTCGATAATCTGGTCTATGAACGGAGTGGGATAGTTATCTTTCGGACAGGCGCGATTAATATCGCGGTAATCAACACAGACCCTAATAGTACCCTGCTTTTTATCAACAGGGACAATGTTAGAAACCCATTCTGTGAGGGGGATGGGATAAATAAAGCCCGCGTTCAGAAGTTTTTCAACTTCTGTCTTAATTGTAGCGGCTTTCCGAGGATGCATGGGGCGTAAGCGTTGGCGCACGGGCTTCGCACCCGGATAGGTTGGAATCTCATGCACTACGATACTGGGATCAATCCCCGGCATTTCCTCGTAGGACCAGGCGAACACATCTCTGAATTCTTTAAAAAGATCAGTATAGACTTGAATCTCATCAGGAGAACAAGTCACTCCCACGTGTATATTCTCAACGATCCCCGGTTTAACGGAGATGTTGATCGGGATGGTTTGAGTGATGTTACTCAGGTTTCCCTCCGAAAAAACCTCGTGCGTCAAGATGGGCGTTTGGAGAGGAGGAGTAGGAACCTGAGATGCATAATGCTCCAGACAATCTGTCATTGCCCCCAAGCTAGGTATAAAAGAGGAGCGATGATGTCCATCGCCCCAAGGCAGCTCCTCAAGAGACATAGTTTCAATGATGGCTTCATCGGAAGGAAAAGTCTCTTTGAGAGGATCAGGTGAATCGGCCTGACCAAGCCAGGGGGATTGAGAGTAAACATCTAGAGCCATGCTCAAAGGAGCATGCTGAGGAGGTGGAGGATCAGATGCGGCAACAATTTCACAGCAGCTGATCTCTACTGGAGTCAAGGGCATTGATTCTCCAAACTCAAACACCTGCTCAGGCGTAGGAATAAGCCAGGGGTCATCGGACCTGGAAATCATGTTAACTTGAGCGGTGTGCGGTGGTGGTGCGGGAAAGATACCCATGAGGACGGGGTCTTTGAAGAGACCGGGTCCTACACTGTCAGGGGGATTCGGAATCTGATCCACGTATGGAACGTTGTTCTTGGAGGTGGAGGTGAAGCAGGACAACTGATCCACCGTGACGATTTTGCCCTCGTGAGGGAACTTAAGAAGTCGAAAGACGGTGGACGGCACGCAGAGCATGGCATGAGTCCAGCTGCGGCCAAGAAGTATATTGTAGTTGAGCCTGACGTCAACCACCTCTACTTCTACGTTGACAGTCTTCCCCTGTAAAGTGATCGCTAAACTCTCGAGAACACCTAGGGGTTTAGATTCCCGACCATCAAATGCCTCTAGGGCATTGGGAGAGGACGAAAGGGCTGGAGAGCCAATGGCCTTCCAGCAAGCGGATGACATGACGCAGGTAGAGGCACCTTCATCCACGACAGCCCTATGGATGTTCAGACCGTTAATCTCGACTTGAATAACAAGAGCGATCTGATGTGGAAGTCGGGGAGTGAAATTCTCTAAATCGAAGGTGAGAAGACTCGAATCGGTGGGATCAATGCCACTGATTGCAGATAATAAAGCCTTCCGTTGCGAAGGACAACTTTGAAGAACTTCTAGTGCAGACATAGCAGAGGGTGCCTGTGCCAAATCCTCAACAATACTGTAGTGTTGAGCGGCACGAGCATTCGGATTATAAGAGATCTTCGAAGAACACCTTTAGAAGGTGGCTTCACAACAGGTTCAGGAGTAGGCTTCTCAATTTCCAATGAACCGGAGACAGGTGGGGGAGGCGGTCCATCCGCCACTGCCTTCCTGGGTGCCTGCCGCGATTCGTTGTAATCTTTCGAACGCGTAGCGACAAAGATAGGTGCAGCACCATTCATCATAAAAACTTGGGACCCAAATGGTGCAGATGGTGACGGCTGTTCAACCATCTGGGTCTGCTGAGACGGGAATGGCTCTTTTAGAACTGCCGGAGTCCCCTTAGAGCCTTTGAGAAGTTGACTAACTTCGGATCGCCGTGGACAATCCTTAGTATAATGGTCTCCTTCACAAATGAGGCAGGGGTACTTCGGTTTATGTTGAGAACCATCCTCAGTGCGAGATTTGGATTTTGGCCTCGGGGCGTCGGATTTGGATTTGCCTTTGCCCTTCTTTTTCCCCTTGGAGGTTTTCTCCGTAGGATTGGCCTGAACGGCGTTCACCTCCGCGGTTTTGCCAGAATCGGACGGGGCGGGATTAGCAGGAGTATTGTTGGAAGAATTAGACTTCTGCTTCCCATTCGAAGATTTCTTCGAATTCTGAGATACGGAACCAGTGACACCATCCACTGCGGGGGTAGGTGGGGCCTTAGAAGTTCCGGACCGTGGAGCATCAGGCAAGATATCATAAAGCGTGTCGGACTGAGAATATACAAGATCCAGATATTGGGCACGCGCAATGGCTTGTTCCTCTGTCACACACGCTCCCATCGCAATATCTTGGGTGATTTTATTCACGAAGGAGGTGGTGAACCAGTGAGTTAGTATCTGATCAGGTATATGAAACTTGATCAGTCTACGACGGCGCCGCCACTCATGAATGTGATCAGAAATGTGAGTGGCTTTATCCTGCTTCAGAGAAGTCAGGAGGTGCGTCCCGGCTTCATAGCGAACCGGTAACTAAAAGTGCGTGAGAAAAGCCATGGCTAAGGAATTGAAATCTTGGAAGATGCCACGGGATAACTCTATGTACCACTTAGCAGCAGCTCCAGTCAAAGTGAGCTGGAAGAGGCGCAGACGAATTGAATCATCAACCCAAGAGTTAGACAAACACCAGAGATGATACGTCATCACATGCGCTTGGGGGTCCTCCCCAGCTCTTCACTCAAACTTGGGGCAATCACCTGGTATCTTGGTAGGAACCGGAGGCCAATACGGATTATGCAAAATCGGATCATTGGTCAATTTTGAAACATCCGGCAACTCCAAGGTGGCCAGGAACGACAAAGGCGGATTGACCGGCATGCCAGGCCCGGGATGAGGACCGGTACCCATACTCCACAATGGTTGTGAATATCCTTGCCCCCATGGGTTCTGTCCCGTAGGATTCTGACCGTAGGGGGTGTAGGTCGTATAACCAGACTGGTTTGGATGCTGGTAACCAGTGTGTGGGGCTTGATAACCAGAGTACGGACCTTGATTATGTGTCGGCCCAGTGTAAGCAGCATTTGGATTTGGCTGCTGAGTGTAGGTAGAACCGGGTGGAGGAGGGTAATACAGAGAGCCTCGGGGCTGATTATAATTCAGTTGAGATTGACCATGAGGATAATAACCGCCTTGAGGATGAGTCGGCTGCTGATAAGTGGAACCCTGCGGAGCCTGATAACTAGGGCGCAGCTGTTGATTTGGCTGCGGCATCGAATGAATCGGCTGTTGGGCAGGGTTAATGGAATGAGCGGGCTGCCCTGAATGAACAGGTTGACTCGGCTGAGAGGGCTGACCTGAGTGAACAGGTTGACCCGGATAGACAGGCGGCGCCGGTTGCGCAGGTTGACCTGGCTGTAAAGGAGCCCCAGGTTGTACCGGATGGGCCGGTTGTCCTGGAGGCGGAACACCAGGTTGTACCGGATGGGCCGGTTGGCCTGGTGGAGGAATAGGGCCAGGTGTTTGCTGGTAACCGGTTTGACCTGGAGCAGAACCATAGGGTGGTCCTGGCTGATATGCAACGTCAGAAACAACAGGATACTGCGGTTGCATAGGTTGAGAAGGCTGGATTTGCCCCCCAGGATCGTAGACCGGTCCCGGTTGGTACCCCGGCTGAGGCTGCAGAGGTTGACCAGAAGGGCTGTAATACTGTCCTTGCGGACTGTACGATGGCCTTTGCTGGCCCGCAGGATAGCCTTGCATGGGCTGCCCTTGTGGGTCATAAGGATAGCCAGGCGGGCCCGAAGGTTGGGCTTGGAAAGGTTGCCCTTGCGGGTTATAAGCCTGGTTATAAGGTAAACCTTGAGCATGGAGGTAAGCCTCAGGAGCGGGTAGACGCAAAATGTCCCCGTGCTCATCATACTAACCTGGAAAAGCATACACGGACGTACCATCCTGTGCATAGTGCGAAAAGTAAGAGCGGTTGGGATCTTGGGAGGATGGTCCAACCTCGGGGTTCGACTGTTGCAGGGACAACCGATACTCCTCCGGAGAGATGTTCTCCGGTATAGCAGTCGCTAAATAAATGTCTTCAGGAGACGGCATAGCCCTGGCGGAGGGTGCCGTGACAACGGGTGCAGATGCGGCCACACAGACAGTGGGCCGGACGTGTACAGAAGTAATGGGCGTCTGAGGAGACACCCCTGGTGAAGGAGCAACTGGCCTCGGAGAAGGAGCTGACACTCCCGTAGAGGCTGCGGCAGAAATAATCTGACCCAAAGACCTGTACCCCGGTGGTAATGAGGGACTGGCTATTGACATAACAGCTGATTCAGAGTTGTCTCCCGGAAATAATCTTCGTGGGAAGAGCTGATAGTCTTCACCAGACGTTGGGATTTCCTCACCAGAATCACTCATGGTTGAGCCTGCCGCTAGATCTCGCAATAGACGGCGAGGACTGGGAGGAAAAACAGCAGCTATAAAAGGCGAACCCGATGTAAGAGAAAGGAAATCAGCTCCTAATCTCAATTTAGACACAGGGTCCGAAAAGGGCCAATCGAACTCAACTGGTCCCCCAAAGGGTTGCTCAGAAAGAACCGGTCCCCCGTCAGGAAACTCAGAAACAATAGGCTGCTGCGGTTCAGTAGAGGATTGGGAAACCTCTGATGAATCGTCCGTGTAAGTACTACCAGTAGACGAAACGAAGGTTCCGCCACTGTGGCAAAAGACAAGAGAAAAAAGAACAAACACACACACGGGTTGAAAAAGGGTCAAGACACATGATCAAACGGTCAACAAGCAAAATCTAAGAGGGCGTGTAATCGTGGGTGATTAATTTTTTACCACATTGAAAAATAAGAAACTTCACCGTTTCATGTTTTAAGAGTCGAGAAACGATAAAAAGGTGACTCTATCTCTTTCAAATTTGACACAAGCGTGAAAGGACAAGCGCTTGGCGATCTTTTCAAATTTAGGGAGTCAGAAAAGATCAAATGACTGCTCAGGAATACTAGGCAAAAGGGTGTACCAAATAACCGTGAACTGCAATATACACCTTGGTTTCAATAATGAAAAAGAAATCAACCAAGGACTTTCCGTACGTGCAGGCAATCTCCCCGAATGATGTGTCTGGTGTATCATGGGTATAGGGTGGTAGACTCGGCTTCCTATGGATAAAGGATTGAAACCTAGAGGGGTCTCCCTTTATATACACGACGGTACGGCGAGCACAATTCCGTACTAGTGTTGTCTAAAGCCAAGAGGCGAACGACAGCTACTAGGTTTTAAGACGCCGGAACACGTCTCTAGCCTAGACCTCTACATATGTTTCGTTAGATTTCAATGCTTCCTTAGTGTAAATTGAGTAGATTTTAAAGTTGATATTCAATTACGTTTCAGTTTTCAGGCCCTAACGAATGTGTTGTCTCAAAAATCTCCTAAATGCAAAACTACATGCCACAGTTCATCATTTCGTTCGATGAAAACTAGCTACAGAAGAGTTGAGAGCTTTTTACACAAACAAAATGATCAGAAGACAATCAATGATATCTCTAATGCAACTAATGAAACTACAAAATTTTCTTTCAGATTCACTAATTACTAGTAAAATTGAAAAGATTTCAATTTGCACTAATCAACCAAAAGCAAAAGAGATTTTTTTTTATTTTCAATGTTTGATAGCTAGATGCACTAAACAAACCGAAAACAAATAAGAAGCAATTCGAGAATTGATATTAAAAGAGCAAAAACAAACAAATTTCACTCAATGACACAAACAATCAGATCTCAAATCGACCAAAAGTCTCTCAAAACCAAGAAAAGTCCCAAAGACACCAATGAGCCGTGTGATCTAGGCTCAAAATGAAGCAAAGCGAAATTCGAATGAAAACGAAATCAGTCACTCAAAAAATGCAACAATATGATAGACAACTGTCAAACGAATGCTAGGAAGCAATCCCAAAGTCGATTGAACGAACGAAAACCAAAAACTCCCAAGGGAGGCTCGACTCACAAAGGCACCTAGATGCCCTAGGGCTCGTATGCAAAATCGAAAGAAATAGGCAAACAACCAAAGGATGGAGGTTACAACCAGTCAAACTAGGCTCCAATGCACTCAAACAGCCGAAAAAACAAGATCAAAATCACAAGTCAGCCTTATAAAGCATGGAACACAGCAAACCCTAATAGCTCACAGGATTGGCGCGACTGTGAGCTTGAAATTAGCGCCAGAAAGGCAATGGCGCGAGTGATACACAGGTAACCTGCGCCAATGGGCGCGACTGTCACGCTAAAAAGCGCGCCAGTCGAGTTTATTATGGAAAAAATAAAAAACAAGCAATCTCAGACACAGACAAGTGATGACAAGGCTAAAACAAAGCCAAACAAACAGGAAAAATCCAGCCCACAGAGCTGACCAAGCAAGCAAGACCAAGAAGTTGACCGGGAAGAGAAGACAAAACTCCAAGTTGTTGAGTCCGTAAACCAAACCGGAGATTGACTGAAGCAGCGTTGATCTACTCCGCTAATGCAGAGCAAAAGCATTTCGAAGGCTATCTGGCTGTGCTTCAGACTCCGTCTATAGTTTACAAATCAATCAACAAGCTGAGTCCCCAGCGGAGTCGCCAAATTGTTGAAGAGTTAAATCCCCTCTGCGGACAGAGGCGATCCCTACTAGCCCAGATCGGGTCTAGCAACAATCAAACACGCTACAGTGCAGGTTCCTAATTGTAAATAAACCGACTTGCGAGGAAGGTTTACCTGGAATCCAACGCTGTCGTTTGTAGAAGAGGTGGTGCTCCCGTTCCTTCGCCTTGGCAGATCACAATCCTCACGATCTTCGTGATCGGACACCTGCACATGCAAGAAACAACACAAACGCAAACATAAAATCCAGTATATACAACTATATGTCAGTCGAAGAGGACATAACTCATGAACATGATCAAGAACAAGAGTGGAACCATAATCGATAG
Source organism: Pinus albicaulis (assembly GCA_034641835.2). Taxonomy (NCBI): domain Eukaryota; kingdom Viridiplantae; phylum Streptophyta; class Pinopsida; order Pinales; family Pinaceae; genus Pinus; species Pinus albicaulis. Next base: position 59,104,227 of record CM076584.1, read on the forward strand.
TCGCTTATCATTAAAGAGTCAAAAGAAGAATACAACCATAGCTTCGACGCAACACTCTCCTTTAGCGGGTCGTCAGCACAACATGTTTCGATAAAGCCTGTCAAGGATGGGACAAGCCTCTCTCTCCGGATACTTGGCAATAGTCTCCTTGCTTGGATTTGGCCTTAGGGAATCAAGAAGGCTTTTGCAGCATGAAAGCTCTTGGGAACTTGGGGATTCTCGAACTAGCTTGCAAGGGAAATGGGCAAGCTTTTATAGGAGGAGGAAGGGAAGTTGGGATCCCTATAATTATGGGATTGGCCCTATCATCAAGGAAGCTTCCATGAGAGGTGGCAAACCACTTCCTCTTTATGGAAATCCGTAGCCAAACCACCCAACTCAAGATAGATATCAGTCCAGGAATTTGTTAGGATGAAACTTCCGCCTTTTATTTTTAAAAAACACCTCTTAATATGGTTGGCGTGGGTGCGGCTCTATGACAGAGCGCCAATTGGCGCGCCCTCTTTGGAGGATTTGCCCCCTTGGCGCGAGGGCTGAACTGTGGAACCGCGCCAATGGAAAAAGAGCTATTTTTAGGGCTTTTTGCAAGGAGATGTCTTCAGGGCAATGAAAGCTCATCTTCAGAGGGATGCAATGAAAGTATTTTCAAGTCTTGTCTCTGCCCACAGGTCACAGAATGAACCCTCCAATGTGCGGGATGGGGATTGCAGGGACGGTGACAAATTGCTGTGTAACACTCACCAATGCTCCTGTCGACTGAAAACTGAACTTGCATAGTTTCCCAGAGCGGGCTCCAATCACTTTGGCTGAAGTGATTGAAGCTCCCTTGGGATGCATCAATACCTGCCCTCCTGAGAAAGTGACATCAAACCCCTTCTCCTCCATAGCAGACACTAAAATCAAGTTCTTCTTCATCCCCGGAACATATAATACATCCATGACCTTCAAAGGAGGCAAAGAATCCCTCTCAAAGGTCACAATCCCCACAACAACAACTCTCACAGTGCAGTCATATCCTAGTACAATCTCAATATCAAGTGCCCTCTCTTCAAGCTCTGAAAATAAATCCCGTGCACTTGTCATATGGCGGGAAGCCCCGCTGTCTATGTACCACATATCGGAGGATGTTCTCCTACTAGATGTAGAAGTAATAAGTGCGAAGTCTCTGTCAAACTGTGAAGCAAACTGCTGCACCTCTGCTGAAGCTGCAGTACCCTTCTTCTCGTTGTTTTTCCTCTCAGGACACGTAGCAACATAGTGTCCTATCTTTTGACATGCAGAACGTTTGACTTTGTACATATCCATATCTTTCTTTTTCTTCTTCTCCTTTTCCTTAGCCGCATTTGATGAGGCCCCTTTCTTGGCCTTCCCTTTGTTCTTCCCCCTGTCTGTCAAATCTATATCCTCCTCATCTGCGATCTTCACCCCACCACTTCCAGTCTTCCGTATCTCATGCTGCACACAATCATCCCAGAATTTGTCCTAATTGGGAAGATTCTCCCTAGAGGTAACAATATCTCCAAAAACCTCCCAAGACTTAGGAAGTCCCGCTACGGCTATGCTGACCAACTCTGTGCAACTGCCTCACCAATAGCAGTCAAATCATCACGTACTTGTTTGATCTTGCCAAGATAATGAACTACACTTTCAACCTTTATCATCATGATGTTCAATTGTTCTTTACGTACCATCTTCCTGCTCTCATTGGTACTGTGATAAAGAGTGGTTAAAGTTGTCCACATCTGATATGCATATGTGTTTTTTCTCACCTTAGGAACCACATGATCCTTCAAACTGTCCATCAAACTCCTTTTTGCCTTTGCATTATTTTTTGTGAATTCAACAAGTTCATCTGCAGCAGTATGAGGTACAACCTCTTGCCGCACTATGTTCGAACTGCTGCATCCTCAAACACTGTGTGAATTCTATCCTTCCAAACGACATAGTTGGATATCCCATCCAGTCTGTCCTCTATCCTTAAGAACATGGCCATGACTGCTGTCCAAAATTTACAAAACCAAGAAAATGGAGAAATGAATTTTCCAGCACACCTTACTGTTCCAAAATATCAGTTTGTTGTCCAAAAATTCAGTGTATTGTCCAAACCATTGTTTATTTTGGAAAATAATTATTTTGGACACTTTTCCCTAGCTAGAGAGTCGAGACTAACCCATGGGAAACCACTTGTCCAAGGTACATTAAAAATCAACATCTTATATATTAGCTTTCTTTTCATATTTATGTGACAATGCATTTATTGGATGTTGTGGATACTTGAGATGCTAAAAAAATTAAAAAAAAATGAATATTTTTTTACATTTTAAATTTTGTTTTTTTGCTGGATTTTTCAAAAACCTCTCGACTGTTGATCAATGGTTGTCATTGATGTCAACCCAAGTAGCACCAGGGGTTACCCCGATCTTGCATAGGAATTTTGAGTTGACAACTTACTCTATTCTGAGTCAAGGATATTTTGGATGGTTTTTACTTGTCGAGATGTTCCCATTGATACATGGCATGCGACGTAATTCTTCATGGTTTGAGAGTTTCGTGTTTGAAGTTAGTAACCCGAGTTAGTAGGCTAAAATCCCATGGGATTGTGGCATGAAACTAATCATTGGTTTTGGTCATTGAATTGTCAATAATTAATAATCTTTTAATCTCCTAAAATCCCTCCAATGTTCACTTGTTGAATACCCTCTCAACCTAAGCATTTATATAAATTGTGACCCTCATATCCTCCTCATGTAAGGATTTCGCTACTTATAACAGGTCATCGTGGTATTTTTGCCACAACATTTTTTCTGCGAAGCTATAGATCGGAAACTAAAAATCCATTTGGGCGAAATCCTGATGAAGCTCGTGTCCGAATTTCAAAGGAAGTTAGGGTTTTTGCAGGCTCCCAAATTTCATGTCAAACAGGTGACCTTGGGAAAATAATCATAACTCTCTCTGAGCATTGGATTCAAATTTTGTAAAGTGACAGAAAGAGGACGGGCTGCAGTTTGTTGTGTATTGTTTTCAGGACCAAAGGTTGAAACAATGACATGTGGCACTTCGTACAAGTTCGCTCTACTGAATTAGTCCATAATCAGGTGATCGTAGGAGATTGGACATAACTATTTTTTGAAGAATCCAATGTTGATCAGGCCTATGAGGTTGGAAAGAGGACTCAGAGGGCTACCACAGGACGAAATTTCAAAATTTGAAGATCTGAAATTACACAGATATAATAGATTCAATATCGAGTTTCTAGAAGGCAAGAAAAATATGCATTCAAGGATCATTGCAGTAAGGACAACATGTCAACAGTCAAGGGTAAGTCTACTACAACAAGGAAGGAGGACACAATAGGACAACTCAGACACATACTAGAAGGACAATGCAACACCAAAGTACCATTACTTGAAGCAAGCACAACAATACCTCAGTAGTTGCTACTGTTTAAAGAAGTAGTGTCAAGTCAAGTATCAGGTCATGTCAAAAGTCAGTGTTGTAAAACTCATCACTGTAAAATATTAAAAGAGTCATTATTGTAAAAGAGTCAATCTCCCTAGAGTTAGAGAGGCATTTTTGGGAGGTATAAGTGTCATTGTTGGATAATGTTATGGTTGGGTTGCAGGTCATAGTGTGATTGGGTGATTGGTCTAGTTCAAGAACATCATTGTGAATCATATTGTATCGTGGATCATTGTCTCTGGTACGGGAGTCTATACTTTTGTCTTATTTCTGTTCATTATAGGGTGGCAGGGAGGTGCTAGGTTGGTGCATGAAGTCACCTACAAGTTGGAGCCTGTGAACACTTCAGGGTAGTAGGTTGGTCTAGGATGTCGGGGCACCAATTCAGTTGACTACCGAAGAAACCAGGGCATTGGGGCGTCCTTCGAGTGGGCGCTGGACAAGAATTCTTTTCTAAAATTCTAGGAAGTTGTACCTTTCATTTCAGTTGGGGCTGAAGATTAAAGAATTTATTAGAACAACGTTCGGTGGTTTTTGACCCGGAGGGGGTTTTCCACCTAAAATTCGTGTGTCTATTGTGTTCTATTGTTTATTGTTGTTACTAGATAAACATCAAGTTTCAAGAATAATTGAAGATTAACTAATGCTTTGAAAAGTTTTAAAAAGTGCTAATTGATAAGAAACACTGATTCACCCCCCCTCTCTGTATTTCCAACATCGACTTTAACGATTTTTTCAATTTCTGGATCCTTGCCGATTTATTCCCAAGGTCGATTTTTTTCACATTGGTTCTACCTTTAATCATCATCATGCTCTCTCTTGAATTTAGCCTTCACCTCTGGATTTTTGGTATGTGCACACACATTAATACCCTTTATCTTTTCATGCAAAATGTGATCCTTCACTCTTGTTTATGAGCCCTTGAAGGTCCTATCAATTTTGCATAAATTGCACTTCCATTCCCATGCTCCCCCGAACCCATTTGCTTGACTTTGGTAGCATACCTCCACAGAGGATAGTATTCTTGCTGCCTGGTTGCTTGAGTAGATTTAGGGGCACTGGGAACACAACTTTGAGAAGCCATGAATGTTGCAAAAGAGAAAATGAGACACTCACCAAAACTGGTGCTTCCCATGTCCTTCATGCTGCCCACACTCCAAAACACAACTAAAATGCTTGCTGTTGCTATAGGAAGCTCCTTTTGCAAAAGAATGTGTGAGAAATGAGTGAATGAAGTGCCTTTTTATAGAAAAGAAGGGACTCATAGGGGGTTTATAGAGAATTCTATTTCTATTTTTTTTTAATTAAAATTTATTTGCCAAGTGTTAACTACAAAAAAAAGTGTTATGTTAGCGTTTTTGGGCCATAGAAGGGACCCACACCCTTCTTGGCGCCTTGAGACAGCCCGAAAAGGAAAAAAGAAATGCAAAATTCCGGCCGAAATGGCCCCGAAATACTGCCAGCTGTCCCTGATGCCGTTTCGGCCCATTTTGGGTACTAGGATGGCCCCTATTCTGGCATTTCCTTCAACATAGCAAAAAGGAATAGTAAGTCCTAGGATTGGTTTACTGGGTGTTATAATATCCAGTTAATGGGCTACTGTTTAATGCAGTAAGTTCTAAATGATGAAGCAATCCATATTGTCTTTGATATTTTGATGTGTGGTTAGTAAATGAGTCATTTGATATTAAAGCATGCTTTTTAATAGCTTTGTCAATTTTTGTAAATATGAATTTGGAATTCTGTAGATCGCTGTTTTATTTAGGACCTCCGGTACTAGATAACATGCTATAACTCAGAATGTAATAGGTTGAAAATGACTAGCCCTGGCAATGAGTATAAGGCCATAGTATTTTGATTAACATTTCTTCGGAAATGAGAATTGCTCTTCGGAAATAAGAATTGCATTGCGAATGTTCCGGGATATTATAGACAATTTTAATTATCGTAGATGCTAAAAGTAGCTTAATCTGCAGGATTCGTGATGATATTGAGAAAGAGGATGCATTTCGAGGCCTTTGTGCTATGGTATGTATATGTGTATCATAAACTCAGCAAACCATTTTAGCATACCAATTCAGCATACAATTTTGGTTGGAACTAATGATGACATACAGGTGAGGGCAAATCCTTCTGGTGCTTTGAGCTTTCTTGTCCAAATGTGTCAGGCCATTGCCAGCTGGCATGTGAGTTACTTATTTTTTCATAACTATGTGTTTTCCGTGCATATGTGAACAGTCCCTTTCACTTGAAATTGAAAATCAAAACTACTTTTGTCTACATTCATTGCTTACTGAAAATACTTTTCAGGAAATACGGAGTGAGGATTTACACACTGACATATGCCAGGTTCTGCATGGTTACAAGCAGGTGAATATCAGTAATGTACTTGCATTGGTACCTGTCTTCAGTTTGTGAAGTGCTAAAAATATGTTTTATTCATGGTTTTAGGTTCATAGCTTTTTCATTTGTTTTATCTTTGTTGTGGCTTATTCACTTTGTGACACGGGAAAAACTTTACCTTTTCTGATTCAGATGCTTGGAGCAGCTGCATGGGAACAGTGCATGTCTGCTCTACAGCCTTCAGTGCAAGAGAAGTTGCTGAAGTATGGCATTTAAAATGTCTGGTAAACAGTTACGGTGCTACTCTAATTGTCATGTGTTATTGTTCGCTAGGAATTTGTCCTTGGTCTAACATATTCATGTGTGCCCTTCGCCACATCATGTTAGTGGTTCTTCAAGAGCTCATATGTTCTTTATAGAATTCTCTCCTCTGAAACACCTTGTTCTGTACCCCAGTATTAGTTCTTGGGCATAGGATACTGTCTACTTGCAGTTGATATGTGGCGTTGGATGTTCCTTGAAGAGCTTGTTATGAGTCGAGCTTAAGGCTCTTGATTCTTCTTTGAATCTGTCTCTATTCTTTTATTTATTATCCCTCCTACTTATACCTGGTCGCTGCTCTAGTAAGCGTTTTCAGCAGAGTAAATTTTGAGACAGGCACTGGTGACTGGAGGTAATACACAAGTAGAAGGTTCTGAAGCAGTACATGTTCCGCATCTATTGTCTTTTCCAGGTCTTGTCAACAGGCATCAAAAGGGGCTGTTCTGATTGAATAGGTAACGGGACATAAAGTCTGTAACAACATGTGGTTACAATCTGCTTCTGTTTGAAAAGTCTTAGTTTTTCCCTTGGAGTGCACCAGGAAGTTGCATCAACAGGAGCTTTGTGATTTAAGCATTCTGTAATTTTGTGGATGTCAGCATTTACAGTACCAGGAGTTGCTGGTTACTTGTACCTTCTGATTAAAGGGAATTATGCATTGCATTGTACCTTCAGCATTAGTTGAGTAGAGACGTGTATAGAAGGGAATATTGTTGATTGCTGGATGTACGCAAGTATGCGTGATTTTACCAGATTAATGAGCTCATTTTTAATATGAGGAAATCTGTTCTCAGCTAGTCTGAGGTATCATGAAATGATTTTTTTTGAAAAACCTCGCATCAATAAGGGTTTACGTTGTTTTCCCAAAATTTTCTTGTGAACAGCACAGAAGGGTTAATGAATGCCCATTTTTACTGATTTGATAGGAGTGCATGTTTCTTTTTATTTTTAACCGTTATAATAGATATTTGGTTTACGAATTTAGTATTATCTGTTTGTTTGATCATGAACTTCATTTTTGTATTGAACAGTCGATTCCTTTGAGTTTACATTGTGACTGACACGATGTAGCAAACATATGGAGTTCATATTCGAAGTTATTCCAGTTTGTTTTGGCAAACTACATAAATGCCAGTCTCTATTTTGGGAAAACCTTTTCATAAAGGAGATAATGTTATGCTGTCGTTGTGCATTGCTTGTTAGCTCGTCTCATTCATGTGGAGCAAACAAGTGTTTAAGCAGTCATGGTGGTGGATATAATTAGTTGCAATGTAAAGTCTGGTTACATAGTGGTTGAATTCTGTGCATGGCAATAATGCAACTGAGGTATAGTGCTAATCCTCATGCTGTAGCTGGCAGTTGTACTGGATATTTCTTTTGTTCGAAGGAGGAAACTAATTATTTGTGATCTTTGTTTCCTCTCCAGCTATGGACTCGTATCTGTCAGTTCATGTAATTCTGTTTCTTAATACAGGTTCTAGTACCTGATGTGTACCAAGAACGGCAAGGTCTAGAATTGTAGCATAACTATACTTTGAAATACGTGGAATTATGAACATCAGAATTTGAAAGTGGGGTCTGAGTGGGTCTGAGGAACGTTTTAAACTTTTAATATTCTGAAAAGCAGGCTTGTTAAACATGGTCTGAGTGATTCATCACTAGCTGCGCCTTTATTAATGACTACCTTCTGTAAGTGTTAATACATCAGGGAGTCAAAATGCTAATACATATTGATTACGTTGAGGTTCAGGATAATTCTGTGAGTTATCACTTTTGAGAATCGGCAGACTTCAGTATTATTATCATTTTTAAAAGTTTTACATGGCGATGATAGGTATGTTATTTATGGAGCCATGAATGAGCGGCTTACCACCATGTGTGGCTTTCATCATGTTAATAATAGTGATGAATATAAAGTGTAAACACACAGGCGTGACATTTGCCGACATGGGAGGTTTTGTGATAGGCACTAACCATTTCTGTTGGGCATGCCCGTATATGAAGTTGTGGTTGGCGGGTATTAGGGAAAATTCACTAGTAACAATGGCATGAAAGTAACTGCAAAGTTTCATTCTATTCACCATTTTATAAAAATGGTGATGTATTATTTACTGAATTGCATATTAATAGATATCTAATTCATTCCCATAATAACGTATATATATTGATTACATTGAGGTTAAATATCATTTTATATGTTAATAATTTTTTAAGTTGACAAACTTCGTTATCATTATGATTTCTAAAATTTTAGATGGTGATGATAGGCATGCCAATGTGTAAGCCATCAATGAGGGGGTTAGCACCGTGTGTGGATTTTGTTACATTAATAATAGTGGATGGACACAAGTGTAATTGCCTAGGTGTGACTTTTGTTAACATTAGAGGTTGGTTGGTTTTGTGATGGGAATGCTAATCATTTGTTTTGGATATACATGTAGTTTTGTTAGGAAGTTAACAGGAGAACTTACAGGTAGCAAATTAATAATCTCATCAAAGTAAGAACAAAATTACATTTTATTAATCATTTTACTGTAATGATAAAAATAAATGGATTTTTGTATGATACACAACATATATTAATCCATTAATAATGGCATGGCATCAAAGTAAGAACAAAATTACATTTTATCAACCATTTTACTGTAATGGTAAAAATAAATGGATTTTGTATGATACACAACCTATATTAATCCGTAATCTAGTAGATTACCTATGATATGCAATATATATTAGTACTTCAAATGAAAAGTCAACACCAAACATAGTTGGGCATTGTGAATTTACCTATAGCAAATTAACATTGTGAACTTATATATAGGAAGTTAACAATGGCATCAAAGTATGCTCAAAGTTACATTTTATTAACCATTTTATAGCAAATTAATATTGTGAATTCACATATAGGAAATTAACAATGGCATCAAAGTATGTTCAAAGTTACATTTTATCAACCATATTATTGGAATGTAAAAATAAATAGATTTAGTGAATAACTTATAGTGAGTTTCAAGGTAAACAAATAAAATTGGATGGTAAATTTATTAAAAATAAGATAAAATCCATTTATTAATAAGTGATAGGTTTTAATTTAATTATTATCCTTTATGTTTCTCTAAAAGCATGATATAAGAAATTGTTGAAAGCACTAGGATGAAGAGTTCATTCGAAATTGAGCAAAATGAATCCTATTTAGTATGTGTTTGAAAATTTATCAGAAAATTTGACACCAGTTTTGAAAAGTTTTATTAAATATGGTGTTTGAAAATTTAATAGGAAATTTTGTTGAATGGAATATTATTTTAATTAATTAATAAATTAATTTTTTATCCATGTGGTTAGTGGTCATCGGGGATTGGTGACTTGTTATGTCCATGGAATATTGTAACAAACATATCCTCCCGAAGGGATCTCTACTTGTCGGCTTAAACATGGAGTTTGATTCCAAAGGTGTCGAGACCAATAGCAAAGGTGCTTAACAATGGGTACTCAACCATTTGAGCTAACCCGGGCTATTGAATGGAATATAATGCATGCACATTAGATTATTTTAGTTTGGGTGTAGACCTCTAGGAAGCACATTGACACATGATGAGTTTTGTCTCAAATTCATATGAATAAGAGAATACCTCAATGCTGGAGGATCAAATTGTTATAGCCTATATTTGATTTGGTCATAATTGATTCATGATCTAACTAGCTTTAATGTCTTGCATTTCATGTAGGACATGATTAAGAACATTCCTTAATTTGATTTTATCAATTCTCCAAATCTTTAAATAAAGGCTCACATTATAGGTTTGAAGTTAATCAATTGTTTAATGATTATTGCAAGGAGTGTTATTTAATTTTATGAGAAGGTTGCGAAAGAGTTTATCTATTCAATGAACACAGGGTTGTGCATTTAGTGTGAGATGCTAAGTTATAAACTTCTTGTTTTGTTAGTGGATAGAATCATGTAATTGTGATGTTGTGATGCCACTAAAGGTGTAGTGGACCTTTATGTATTCTAGTTGTATATTGCAACTTTTAGTGACTTAGATAGGTTTTTCTCAAGTACTTTAATTTATCTTTATCATGTTTCACCATTTGCAAAAACATAATGAATTAATATCATGTCAGTGGAGTTGCATCTACCATGAGTAGCACAATGAAGTCTTTGATACTTCCAAGAGTTGTGTGAGAAGAGGATTGTGCATTATTGCAATCAACGTTGAATTGCAAAAACACACTGTATTGTTGTAATAATAAATACAACCATGATCTTATATTGCATCGTGTTTTTTTTTATTTGCACATTGAATATATTTCACCAATATTTGTGCTAATTAAGGCTCATTGTAATTATTAAAGTGCCCAATGTGCTCATAATGCTTTGCCCATTGAGATTCAAGAAATTCTAAACTTGTTTAGATATGTTGGCATTCCCTTTGCACAGGAGCTTAGCGGTATTGAAAATGGAAATATTTAATCAAAACCTTGTTAGATTTTGGCTGTTATAATTTGTATAAAATGATTATTTTGGCTCAATGAAGGATTTGTTAAGTGAGGGTGCTTCTTCTTCAAGCATTCCACTTCTAGTCATTAAGTTGGATTGAAAGAATTATCCAAATCATTAGCTTGCATTTAGAGCGTTGATAAAGAAAAACATTGCCAAATTGTTATGAAGTTTTGTTAATGGAGATAAAGGGCATTGTGTGATGTGATTGTTGCAAGATAAAAGTGTAATCATTGACTAGGTGTAGAGAAGAATTTAAGAAATTATGTTGAAAAAGAGGATTGTATAAGAGAGCAAGCATAGTGTGAAGGGGGCATGATTAATCTCATAGTTGGTACATTGATTTGGTTGCAATTAGACATATCATTGACAAAAGATATTGCTTCTTGATATGGAAGTAACCACTCATGAGTAGAGTTTGACATGAAAGTGTGAATGAAAAGATTATGATTTATTCATTAATCAGAGCACAAACTATATCGCTTTACATTAAGAAAACCACCTCAACAAAAATGAAAAATGGAAGAGAAAGGTAAAACAATATCTAAGGGAATACCAACAACATAATAACATATCTATTTGGAGACAAGATTTCAACTAGATAGAAAATTAGGAAACCACAAGGGCATTAACACAACAATCCTCAGGAATAATCTCTTGATGCACTCACATCACAAAGATACTAAATATTAAGAAATCAATCATATGCTAAGAATTAGAATCCCAATAATTCCTCTCAATAACAAAATCATTGGCTTCAAATGCTTGTGCTATTACATATGGTGTTGGAAACTCCAATAAACTTAGTGTAGTGGCTAACCTTACTTAGCAACAAGGAAGTGATGGATACTTCATGAGTTTTCACGTCAAAAAAATTGATTTACAATGAGTAGAAATTGAAACTTCAGAGCAATGTTTGTAGCATGATCAATTAGGGTCCTTTTGTCCAATGTTGATTCATGATATTTGTTGACAACACTATTGATGTTTAATGAGTTCAAAAGATCATGATGCATAAAGCTTCAAGGGATGCATAATGTGTCTTGAAGCAATTGAGGTATTTGATATAACAAAGCAAATGCTAAAGTAGCAGGGGTAAGAGTCCTATAAAATTGTTGAATGCACCTAAGACTATAAATTTGAAATAGAATGTAGTGTATAGCTTTATTAGTAAATAAAAGTTAAAAGAATGTTTTTAAATTTTAGGATGAACTTGATGTGGTAATTCAAGTGTGTTGCAAATAGGTATTTGGTGTTACATTTATGCAAAATGTAAGTGTTGTGTAATGCATCATATTGGGCCTCCTCATCATACTAACAAAGTACTCTAGATAATAGCCCATAGAAATACATATCGATCACATCACAAGTGACTGTAATCTAGATTGGATTATTGTATAATTTGTCATCTATCTCAATGCTATTAGAGTATAAAAATTGGAGGAATAAGCTTGTAGGAGCAATTTGATCAATAGGACTCAATTTGGAAAATTGGGGTTTGAAACCTTTTGGGGCTATATTGAGGTCTTAAATGACGTTTTCTTGGGTTGAAACTACAAGTGTGGACTTTGTGATGTTGTTTTACACTAAAATACCTTTCATACAATGCAAGAATCATGTTGATCGAGGTTCATATGCAAAATTTTTGCCTCTAGGAAGTTGTCCTGTCATTGCACGAGTGGATGCCACATCAACACACATTACTCATGGAAGAGGGGTTATCCATGTGTGGACTATGAAGAAGACTCTAGAATGGCTGAAGGAGTCAAACCTTTTAAATTCTATCTAGTTGCGTAGTAGAGCAGAAAAACTTGCAGTGGGAGTTAGAGAGCATAACAAAGGGGGTTAGTATTTTGTAGTAGCCTAAAATGCCACAAGTCTTAGGTAATCTGTAGACAATACCTTCTTTGTTCTTGCATTATTTCTACCCTAGAGAAAAGAAAGTAGAGCAACCTCACCTTCCAATTGGGTTTTCTCTTGTAAGGGCTTTTCTGGTAAATTCTTGTGTTCATTGTTTGTTGTATTGTATTTGTTGTTCTCTATGTTTTCACATTTTATCTATTACATGAACAAGCATAAAATTAATAATTAACAATTTTAGCTTTTAGTTTATTTTATCATATATGTTTTGATGAACTATCTAGTGGAATATTTGTGGCAATTTATGGGACCAATTTGTCCACAAATTTAGGATCAAAAGCAAACTAGACAATGCATGTGTATGTTATCCAAGAAGATGAACCATGATCTTTCAATCCAAGTGCATAAGTATGGGGTCCACTGGCAAGTGTAGTTAATTGATGATGGATTTAGCAATTAATTTCTCTCGTGAGCCATTGTCATATATACAAGTAATGGGGAAATCATAGGAATATGTTTAAGTGTGATAAACAAATTATGTTCAAGCTTTTGACGAAGCATAGTGCTCCAAGAAGGTGGATTTATTGAGTCCTTTTAACTCTTCATAAGTTGTGTCTTACTGAGTTGTAAATGGGACCATAATTGTCCTTATTGTTAGGAGACTGTATAATCAAAGTTTGCTTCAATTTGAAATATTCAGACTTATCATGTATCATGTCCATGGTTTTTTACAATACTAACAAAATTGAGTAGGAGGAGGAGAAGAAGATTGTGAAAAAGATGATGATCCTATAATAAGAGGTGCAAGGTTTGAAGGTCCAAATTTGGAAATAGTGGAGGATGAATCTTTATGATTTTTGCGTTTATTTAAAAACTTTGACCAATTATGCTTGACTGCATGTGACATCAAGGGTGGTGATTTACACATACGTCAACTCAATACAAATGTTCCTACAACTTGGTTTTAAACTTGAAGACAACTTTGTTGTTTGAATTAGGGACGCTGAGAAGAATTCACAGCCATTTGAATTGGTGAGGTACTTTTGTCTAGGCATGCTAAATCCTTGACTTCTCTCGTGAGCCATTGTCATATATAAAAGTAATGTGGAAATCATAGGAATATGTTTAAGTGTGATAAACAAATTATGTTCAAGCTTTTGACAAAGTGTAGTGCTCCAAGAAGGTGGCTTTATTGAGTCCTTTTAACTCTTCATAAGTTGTGTCTTACTGAGTTGTAAATGGGACCATAATTGTCCTCATTGTTAGGAGACTGTTTAATCAAAGTTTGCTTCAATTTGAAATATTCAGACTTATCATGTATCATGTCCATGGTTTTTTACAATACTAACAAAATTGAGTAGGAGGAGGAGAAGAAGTTTGTGAAAAAGATGACGATCCTATAATAAGAGGTGCAAGGTTTGAAGGTCCAAATTTGGAAATAGTGGAGGATGAATCTTTATGATTTTTGCGTTTATTTAAAAACTTTGACCAATTATGGTTGACTGCACGTGACATCAAGGGTGGTGATTCACACATACTTCAACTCAATACAAATGTTCCTACAACTTGGTTTTAAACTTGAAGACAATTTTGTTGTTTGAATTAGGGACGGTGAGAAGAATTCACAACCATTTGAATTGGTGAGGTACTTTTTTATAGGCATGCTAAATCCTTGACTTAGGTAAGTCACTTGATATCCATATCATGTTCATAGATGGATGAAAGGTGTGACAAAGATATTTTGCCCAAAAATAGTCATTGATTACATGAGAATGGTCACCTCAAAACAAGAGCTCCGTCCCTAAAAACCAATAAATTTGTGTAAAAATCACCAAGCCAACCTCTCAATAAAAATTCGATGCATACTATAAGCGCCCTATTTTTTAAAGTTTAAAATTGCAAGATTTTTTAACCATGGTCTTAAATCCTTGGAAAGTTGCAAGTAAAAACTTTAAAAACAACTTTCAAATTGAAAAATGGTTCTCCCAGAATCATCCTTTTTTTTTTTTTTTTTTTTTTAAATTTGGGATTAAAATTACAACTTATTTTAAATCTTCTTTGACACTTTCATTGATTCTTGAATTGTTAGCCAATTTTGAATCTCGACCAGAAAATTATCAAAATCTAATTTGAGATTAATGATGGTGGTGAAAGGATTGTTCACATTCTTGTGATATTTGAATACAGATCTTGTTGTTAACAAAGTTTCCCTGTTATTATTGGTGAGTGTTGAAGGACTTCCAATATTGGAAGATTTGTTGAAAAAAAAATGTCATGTTTTAAAAATAAGTTGAATTTGCATTGTAAATGGGTGTGCATTTTCAGACATTCTTTATTCCCCATGCTTGAGAAAATGGTAAAACTTGATGATTATTAGAGTTAATAAACACTCTAATAGTCTCTACTATTCATAACGTCGTCAAAATCAACAATGCCACTCTCACTGATATTAGATTTGTTTACAACATGCACAACAAAAGATTGAGTTTCTTTAGTTTGAGTCACAACTACAAGTTGAACTACAATAGAGGCATCAATGTATTGAACTAGTTCTTGTTCAAAACAATTCTTTGTTTGAGGTTGATTTACATTACCATCCAACACTTGATCAGATTAGTGAAGCCACTTCAGGATCAAATTTACATGAAGATGCAGAGGTTCAAATTACACTTCCCAAGCCCATTATCACACCTTGGGAAGAACATGTCAACAACAAGAACAATACAAACATTGGATATGAAAAGGGTGTGACTTTTCACATTCCAGACTACTCTAAACGAATCCACTTTTATAGTACTTTTTTTTTTTAGGATGAATTACTCCTCTTCCATAGCCATTTCATACTGTCAAATGTCAACATTATTATTGATTTAGTCATGTGAAAGATTAATGTTTTGATCTTCACCCTTTTGAGCATTATGGAAAACATACTCATCATTCAGATAGATGTTCTTGACAGAAGACTCTTGCAAGAGCAAATATTCACCTTGGATAAATTGATTCTTGGTTATGGTCTTCAAAAACCAAGAAGATATATCGTTCATACTGCACAGTTAAGTCTCGTGTATTGATCCATGTAATGAAGATATCTTCATCTTCTCACCTTGTATCTGATATGGGGGAATTAATGGTCATTTAATAGCTTCAAAGTTATATCAAGCAAGCTTAAGGCACAACTTGAACAAGAACCTGAAACCAGAGCCTAGAGTTAGAGTCAACCAGTGCCAGGGCCAGAATTGTAGCATGAAACAGAGTCATGTTCCATGAGCACCATTTGATTGGAAGTTTTCTTTAAACCACCACCGACATAAGACTTTGGATTTTGCTACTCATCTCATCCGTTTGTGGTCATGTTTAAACCATCAACAGAGAGCACTTCCACATTCTTAGAAGACTTCATCTTCTAGCCAAATTCGAAATTGCCAAGTTCCAGAGTTGGTGGCTAGCCTTAAACCGCTAGTAGGAAGCTTCAAATTCTGCTACCTCATTTGGTTTATGGTCTTCCTTAAACCACTATTTTAGAGAGCACATTCAACAATTCACCGCCATTTGCCTTTGTATTTCATCTTTCTTCTTGGGCTCATATACACCCCTTCAGATTAAGGGGGGAATGTTGCAAACATAATCCTTGGGGTTATGGCACATTCACTTGAGAGGAAGGCGAAACACCTCAAGTGAAGGCCAATGATCATGCAAAATCCAAGAGACCTCTTGGTAACTGAAGCCAAGGGTCACACAAAATGTATTTATATGTATATCTTGCGAATAATATGCATAAGACAAGTTATCCAAATTAGTCTATTTTTGTGAATGAGTTCTACATGAAAGATTAAACCAAATTGATTATTATTTTTGAATTGAATTTAAAACATTAAAAGAGACTTAAAGGTAAATATTAAATAAATATAAAACAAATTAAAGTGAATAAAACATATTAAAAAATATATATTGAGAAATTTTTAAAAATAGTTATTAAAAAATTATTTTAAAATGGGTGAAGTGTTCACCCGAAACATCGGGCATATCAACAAACACAACACATCGTTTATTAGAAGTTTTCATCAACCAAAAATAACTTATTTAAAAATAAATAAATATAAAATTAACATATTTATTATTATTAGTATTTTTAAATAAAAAATATTTTAAAATATATTAATATTTTAAAATTGAAATTTATTTTAAGACTCTTTTGCGTATATATTAGTATTTTAAGGTTAAAACTTATTTTAAGACTCTTCTATTTATTAGAATTTAAGAAGGTAAGGGATAATTCAGAATTATTTAACATTTTATTTTTATGTTCGAGAAGTATTAAAAGAGGCATTCCAAGATCACAATAGTTTTTTTGACTCAATATTTCAAGAAGAAACTCTTTCATTCATTGTCCTCTTAACATTAGTCAATTAACGCATAGAGATACTTTTGATTTTCAATATTGAGTTTGGTTAAGTTCTTATAATATATTAGTTTCCTTTTTCCCTCTAACTCTTTATCATCCCACAATTTCTCCTTAAATTTTAAAGTAATAATATATATTTTTATTTTATCCTTATTCTGCAAAATCATCTTCTCATTTTTTCCCCCAATGGCCAAGCTAAGATTGAAAAATCTTATGCCATCCTTCCTTAAGCTAAAGGTGGGGTTTTTAGCTAGAATTAGAAGAAAATGTATAAAACCTTTTGGTTTCCATGTTTAATTTCTTCTTGGAAATACTTGATTCAATGAAGAGGATAATATGGAGTATTTCCTTTAATCTTGAGATTGTTGGTGATAAACTACTTTTGGATTTATTCTATCTTCATTCAATACTTTGGAGATACTACAATCCCAAACCTCACATCCATATAAAATAACATGAGTGATGAGTCTCAAATAGGAGGCTCTTTTATTCCCACATCCAAATATTTGTTGACTTACATAGTAAGCTTTCCATCCTCCATTTATCTTTCTCTCATTGTTATAATTCCAATTGAGCTTGTGATGGATATTGATTCCATGATATTTACATTGAGGAACTTCCTCCATTTAATTGTTGTGAGATGTAAAAATATTGTATGTGATATTTTTTGGTTTAGTTTTCATGACTTTAGTTTTGTGAGTATTAACAATAATACCCATCTTGGAATATAAATCTTGGAGGATTCTTAGTTTCTTGGCAAGATTGTAATGACTCCTCACTAAGAGAAAATATAATCAACATAAAGGAGAAGAGTTATGCCTATACTAATAAACATTGGGCCAACACAACCTACATCTTCCAACCACTCTTTTATTTTATCAATGTATATTCCCCAAAGAGTAGGGGATAAGAGACACACTTGACTTCAATATTGCATTTAATAACTTCCGTCCAACCCTTAGTAGTCCTAAACTTGACAATAACATTCTCGTATAACTTCTCACAACAATCCTCAACTGAAGAGGCACAGTTACCTCTTCTAGCCTCTTCGATAGATTTCTCCTTAAAATGATGCCAAAAGCTTTTCTAAATTAAACAAAACAACAAAAGAGATCAATTTTATTATTGCAACATTCCTTTGCAATGATATCTTCTATTTTTATTTATATTTAATTTATTTTATTTTTTCTGTTTTTTGTAAATGCTAAGTTATGTGAATATTGATATGATTAGCATGCCTAACCTGTGGCTTAGTAGCCATGACCCAGGGGCATCTCAGTTGTCAAAATCATCCGGGGATCGCATTCGGCCTGGGTCACACCGACCATTAGGGGATTTTTGAGGTCTAAAATGGGTCTCCTATGGAAATTATAAAATAATAGTGGGAATAACAAAATAATATTAGATTACATCATCAAATTTTAGAGGGAAAAAAGGAAAAACCACTTTTCAACTCATATTTTCAACTTATCTCCCTGTGGGTTTACTCAAATTTTGAGTGGGAACACATGTTGGATGCATAATTTGATTCCTTGTCCAAAGAGTACCAATGTTGCATACTTTTTATGGATCCCGCTACACGAAAAACGAGAAATAAATGAAAAACTTGATTGCAATCACGTTTTTTTTATGTAGTAGGGTCCATCAAAACTATGCAACATGGGTACTCCTTGGATTATGAATTAAATTTTGCATCCAATGAGTACCCCCACTCAAAATTTGAGTAAAACGTTAGGGACATAAGTTGAAATACAAGTTGAAAAAGTAGTTTTAATATTTTATTATTTTATAATATTTTTACTTTTTTACCTCAAAAATAGTGAATCATCCCCCATGGTTGACATCATCATCTTGAATCCTATTGGTTCTTATAAAGTTTATTTGGTTGTACATTTTTCTTAGGAGGCCCATTTTAGACCTCAAAAGTTCTCTGACAGCATAGCATGGTTGGGTTTTTTGCCATTGGTTTTTAAACCAGAGACTCTTACACCACATAGTTCCTTAATAGAACACTGTGTCACTATCTACTCTATCCCCCATGGGTACATTGATTTATGTTTTAAAAAAAATATTATTTGGATTTTTTCTTCTATTTTTTTTTTTTTTTTAAATTATGTTTGTTATTTTTTTTTGTTTTTAATTTGAAATGTTCTATTTATATATGTTTTAAATTTAATTAAATGGTTTGTAGGTAGAATAACTTTTTGATTTAAGCATTAATTATGAGGTTTTTGTTCATAATGGCATTAGTTGTCAAGACCATTGTATTAAATAGGTTGTAATTTAACTTTATAGTAGAAAAATGAAAGGTGTAATCTATTTAATAGACGAAACAATTTTTTCACCAGAATTTGTATTTATAAATTTTAGTAAATGGTTTGCAATTAGAATAACATTGTGAATAATACTCTGATGGATTGTTATCATGTATTGCTTCAATTGTTTGTTGTTATTCTTCATACTTCTTCCCATTCCATCAATAATGGATATGTGCAGTTCCCCTACATCCAACAGGAATTGAACCCGCGAGTTCGCCAATTATGAGTTCGACGCTTTAACCATTCAACATTTCAGTATTAATTATGACTCATGAGGTTTCTATTCATAATGGAATTAGTTATTAGGATTATTGGATTAAAGAGGTTGTAATTTTAACTCAAAATTAAAAAAGGAAAGGTGTAATATAACTAATAAACAAAATGAGTTTTTTCGCAGGAATCAAACAATACAATTTTTAAGGAGATTGTGATTTTTGTTGTTCAAAATGAAATTTTAAATGATTAAATGGATTTAGTGCCATGAAAAAGCCCGAGACACTTCATATTTGCAAATTAACTAACTTAAATTCATGTGTCTTAAAAATCTCTACCATATTTTGGACAAAATTGACCAGAAAAAATGTTGGAAAAAAGGTCATTTCATCTATTAGTTAGACTATGCGAAAAGGAAATGATACTTGCAATTTTTTTGATTTAGGATATCAATTGTCAAGGTCATAATTTCAAACAAATTGCAATTTGTTTTTGTAAGCTTGGCAAGGCTACATCTTCAACATGTCCAATATATCACCTCGACCAGGGCGGGTAATTGAACCGATGACTTCACATCAAGGAGTGCCTTAACATAGCACCCAATCACCATCTATCCAAGACCCCGTGGACAAAAAAATTGCAATTTTAACTTAACTTAGTATCATTCATTATTTATTTATTTATTTAGGGTACCAATTGTCAAGGTCATATTTTCAAACAAATTGCAATTTTAACTTAACTTTAAAAAAAGAGGAATGATACTAGTATCACCATATTTTTCTTTACGAGTTGATTTTAAGATTTTTATTTGCAACATTAAAAGTCATTGAAAATTTTGGAATTTTATCCTTGAAAAATAGATAAGTGCTACTAGTAACACCACTTTTTGAATGCAAACTCTTAAAAAATGAAAACATTAAAATGTTATAGTAAAGTTGGTAACTATATTCCCAATCCAAATAATGATACTCTACAACTAATAACTTGGAAGGTTTGTAAGCCTAAACGAGAATGCAACTTTATAGTCTTGAGGGATCATATTATAGTTAAACAATGTACAAATGTGTAGAGTCAAGTTGTTGAGCATTTTTAGATTGCGAAAATCCATTATAAATAGGTATCTGATATTTTAAATATCAAGATTGCTCACGAAGGGAAACCCTGTTGAAAGGAATTTAATGACATCGACTTAAGGACCTAGAGCTCCAAACAAAAAAACATCACATGTTTAAGTTTCTCTCTGTTATAACCCTCTTTCCATGAATCCTGACGAAGAAGTTCCCAATTTTCTGAACCCTTTCTTCCTCAAACAACTCATTCAAACTATCCATCTTCAGATTGCTTTCAAATTGAGTACGGATTTCCTCATAATCCAAACATTCCATGATGAACGACCATTCAGTTTCAAATGATCATTTTTTACAAAGGATACAAGTTCTTTCTTTCCAGTCTTCCTTGGGGTTTCCCATTTCACATTTAAAATGGTGAGATCTGGTCCTTAGATGCGCGATTAAAATTTTAGTCTTTCCCTTGATTGCACACTGAAATAAGTCTTTTCATGATGTGACCATGTCGGGTTGAATTTTTTAACATATAACGGTTTTTTCGGTCAACTTGTTTTTCCCACGTGAAAGTCCTAAATTTTTCAAGCACCCAATTTTTTTTATCTCCTCTTAAGAATTAAAATAACCTTGCCAATTATTTCCCCATTCACTCATCCACTTGTCATTTTGCTTAATTTTTCTTGCTATGCATTACCTCCTATGCAACAATCATCTTAGGCCAACAATGCTCATCCATGCCTTCCACCTTTTTTGTTGAAGCCTCCATCGAGAACATACCAACCTCATCTATTAGGATGTCATATGAGACTGTTAACCTTTTTCACTGACGAGGCAATGATATTGGCAAGTTCTCTGGTCTTCCCATTGAGCACCAATTTTCCTATAACTTACACAATCATCATCTGAGATATAAGAGAATAGGTTGTCTCGCTATTCTGTCCAAGAAACAATCCTGAGAATGTCTAGAGATCGCTTTAAAGAATGGTTGAGTAGGTTGATATCCATAATGGCACCATGATTTGATGAAAGGCACATGATTTTATAATGAATAGAATATAGCCATTGAAATTTGAGGTGCAAGATCAAAGTTTTAAGTGGCTGAAATCTGCACATTACATATTGTTCTAGCCAAATATAAATGATTTTGAAACTCTATTAAAGCTCAATTGAGGTCAGAAATTATGACAAAAAACTTTGGGCCTCCTTAGAATTCAGAGACAAAAGAAAATATAAAGAACCCATGAGATCTGGATTGATGTGTTTACATATGTGGAAGGGGGGACTTGATCTGATGATGACATGTGGAGGAAGAGTGGGAAGCTTAGTTTTCAATTTCTTGAATGAATGAATGAATGATATTTTAACGTTCATGAGACTAAAAATAGTCTATGGCACCACCAACCTACTTAATTTTCACCATTTGCAATTCATCCTTTTTTTATTCAAATTGATGATGAGCTGGCCCATCCTTCTAACATTCCCCTCACTGAAAAGTAAATGCAAAGAGACCAATGCTAACATATTTCCATAATCGCCCTTGATGTCTCTAAAATCATCACATTCCAAAATGAAATTTTTTCTCGATTCCACTTCCCTTGAAGTGAAAATAGTACACACTCGTTCTTCCCAAGCTTCTTTATGTCTTTTCCATCATTCCATTTCACACCGAAGTTGATGCAAGTTAGTTCTTAATTGGGCAATAAGAATCTTTGGTCTCCATGAAATGTTAGCTCCAATGTTCTCTTTTTTTTTTGGATATCACAAGTGAGGTTGAATTCCTCAACATATTAATTCTTCTTCCTACCCAACTCTTTTGCCCATATATGCCCACATAACTTCTCCATAACAAAATTCTTAAACTCCTTGCTATTTGGGGGACAAAAATTGACTTAGATTATCCATTTTTGCATCCATTTACTTTTCTTTCTCATCCATGTTTTCTTTCTTTAACTCATGCCTTCTTTGAATATAAATTTAGGCCATATACCTACAACCATTTTCTCAATCCATTTTAGATATCTTATGAGATGCACCATAGCAATTGCTTTGATGGGAGTTGCCCCTGTTTCACTCAACATTGTCTCATATTGAACTTTTTATTTTTAACTTGCTTGTTGTTATGTATTGCTTGCCTCGACTTCGAACCAACCTTTATGGAACCATATAAAAACTATCACACAGTGGGGATGGATACATTTTGTTTCCCATTAGGGAAAAAATAATCCTAATTTAATTATGTAGAGAAAGGCGAGGAACTAGCTGTGTCAAATGAATATAGGGTGGTTTTTCCAACTGGAAAACCTTTTAGCTATTCATGACTTAGATCACTGACATAAGCATGAATGGTTTGGTTAGCTGGTACTTTGTATGCCCAGTAGAAATGAAGTAAAAAAAAACTAAGTTCTTCATATCCATATCTGAAAATTTGTGATGACAATTATAACTGCGTTTTGAGTTAAGAGGGACCACATTCTGATTTACTATGTGATAGTGTTTCTTAATGAATTGTGGTTAAAACATGTGTGAAATATTTCATAAGTTTATGTAGTTTTACATCAAGAAAATCAATTCCAAAAAAAAATTGTAAAATGAACATAATATAATAATAAATTTAATTAAAAATAAGATCTAATTTACCCACAAGAATAGGAAATTAAAAATACATCGAGATAGTAATCTTTAAGAATAATTTCATATGTGCCCACACACCATCAAGATACCAAGTACTAAGAAATCGATCATATTCTAAGAACTAAAACCCCTATTGGTTCAATAAATATTTTGTGATGTTAAATGATATTGAATTTGAGGTTACACAACTGTAAAGGTTAAAGGATAAAGTGATAACCTTGTTTTACTTAGAAATGGAGCAGTCATAATTGTAAAATCCCTATTGGTTTGATAAGTATTTTGTGATGTTAAATGATATTTAATTTGAGGTGACAAACCAAGAAGTCATAATTGTAAAGATTATGATTTATGCTATTAGATTAAAAAATAATTTATTTATAACAAGTTTGATTGCATTGAAAACAAGAATGGATGTGGAGCAAGAAGTCCCTACCAATTATTCTTTAATGTAAAAAAACCTTTATTGCAATTCTAAACTGAAGGAGTTGAAATGAGATCATAAGTTCTACATGACTTATTATTGTTGGGTATGGAGCTTGATTATCTTGTTTATTTTGTATCACAGTGTTGGACCCCTGTACCTTAATGGGGCGACAATGCCGCCTGTAATTAAACGTTGCCTGGGGGGTCCAGGGGGGGCGGTTGCAATTTTATGGAGCCCCCGAAGCTAAAAACAGATGTAAAATTGCCTTGTAAAAGTATAGTAATTTCTAGTCAATCTGGGCCATTCATTAGGCGAATGATCTGACGAAAGTTATGTTTAGTTTAGGGTTTTTTACCCTAGAAGGCAAACCCTCGCTTGTATGAGGGTATTGTATTGCGGCTGTGTATTGTATGTGTATTCTCAGAGCAAGAAACAGATAGGGAGACTGTGAGAGAGAATAGAGGATACTACAGTGGATCTGCTGTAGGTTGTGTCTCTTCATTTTATTGGATAAGAGAAAGGAAGGACTGGCTGTTCGGGGTGGGCGTAGCCCAAACTAGGTGAACCACGTATATCTGTGTCTCTCTGGTTTTATGTGTTTTGTGTGCTTGTGTTTTCCGCATATTTTATGTGTTGCATTGCTCTGTAATATATAATTTTCTAACAATTGGTATCAGAGCCGAAGGTCTATTTGGCTGATAAACTCGCAAGAAAGAAGGGTTCATGGTTCGATAAATTTAATGGCCAAAACTTCCCGCTGTGGAAGATGCAGATGGAAGATTATCTGTATCAGAAAGATCTGTATCTACCATTGAGCGGAAAAAAAAAGAAGCTGACGGCTATGACAGATGCAGAATGGGAGATTATCGAGAGAAAGGCACTCCGAACAGTATGGTTGTGCCTCGCGACGTTGGTAGCCTTCAATATTTCGAAGGAAACAACAACAGAGGGTTTGATTAAGGCGTTGGAGAAACTATATGAAAACCCCTCGGCCTCAAACAAGGTATTTCTTATGAAACGTTTATTTAATATGAAGATGTCGGAAGGTGGATCTGTTGCAGACCATTTAAATGATTTTAATACAGTTACCAGTTAGTTATGCTCTGTAGGAGTAAACTTTGATGATGAAGTTAGGGCTCTTTTATTTATGTGCTCATTGCTAGAAAGCTGGAATGGTTTAGTTATGGCCATTAGTAGCTCTGTCTTTGGATCTAGTACTTTAAAGTTTGATGATGTTGTTGGTGCTATCCTTAGCGAGGAAATGCGACGGAAAAGCTCCGGTGAGACATCGGGTAATGCTTTGAGTGCAAAGTCTAGGGGAAGAAAAATGGAAAGAGGAAAGAGCTCAGGATATCTCAGTAAATCAAGGAAAGGCAAATCCAAGTCCAAATCGGAGATAGTGTGCTGGAAATGTGGAAATAAAGGACACCTGAAGAAAGACTGTAGATCTCGGAAGGGAAAAGGAGACACACAGCAAGAAAACAATCATGAAGCAAATGTGATAGGTGATGTGTTACAATATGCTTTGATTTTTTCTTTCAAAAATGTTACTGATTCCTGGGTGGTAGATTCAGGGGCCTCATTCCATGCCACACTTGATAAGAAATATTTTCATGACTATATTCAAGGAGATTTTGGACAATTCCATTTGGGTGATGATAAACCCTGTAAAATTGTTGGAATGGGTAAAGTTCTTGTAAAACAACAGAATGGAAACCAATGGCTATTAAAGGAGGTAAGGCATGTTCCAGATCTAAAGAAAAATCTGATTTCAACAGGGCAGTTGGGCAGTGAAGGTTGTGTGACAAATTTCACAGATAAAACTTGGAAGGTCACCAAAGGAGCCCTAGTAATAGCAAAAGGAGAAAAGGTTGGTACATTGTATTTATGTAATGGTATTTCTAACTCTGTTAATGCTTTAACTTCCAAAGGAGCAGATGCAACATTATGGCATCATAGGCTCAGACACATGAGTGAGAAGGGAATGAAGATTCTTCACTCAAGGAATTTGTTGTCGGGTTTGAAGAACATTGATTTGGATTTCTGTGAGAATTGCATTTATGGAAAACAGAAGAGAGTCAAATTTCTTAGAGTTGGGAAAGAAAAGAAGAGCGAAAAATTAGAGCTTGTGCATACAGATGTATGGGCACCTGCTCAGGTATCATCTCTTGGTGGCTCTCGTTAGTATGTTACTTTTATTGATGGTGCAACTAGAAAAAATTGGATTTATTGTATTCAGAATAAATCTGATTTATTTGATACTTTCAAGAAATGGAAAGCTTGGGTTGAGATTGAGACAAGAAAGAAGTTGAAGTGTCTCAGATCAGACAATGGAGGTGAATATTGTAGCAAAGAGTTTGATAGGTACTACTCAGAAAATGGAATACGCAAAGAGAAGATAGTTCCAAGAACACCACATGAAAATGGCGTGTCAGAAAGGATGAACGTAACAATCATGGAGCGTGCAAGGTGCATGAGATTGCAAGTACGATTGCCTTTACAATTTTGGGCAGATGCTGTAGATATTGTTGTTTATCTAATAAACAAAGGGCCTTCAAGTTCCTTGGATGGTGGTATTCCAGAGGAAGCATGGACAGGTAAAAAGGTAAACTACTCCTTTTTAAAGCCTTTTGGTTGTGAGGCCTTTGTCCATATTAATAAAGAAAATAGAACAAAGCTTGAGGCAAAATCAAGGAAATGTACCTTTATTGGATATGGTGTTAATGATTTTGGTTATCGCTTATATGATAATGAAAATCACAAAATCATTAGGAGCAGAGATGTAATATTCAATGAAAAGGTCTTGTATAAGAATCAGTTGCAGGAAAAGAAACAAGAAAATGAAAACAAGGAATACACAGTTCTTGATGAGACCAATGAAAAAGTAAAGGTACTTGAAAATAACAATAATAAACAACCACAACAACAACAACCACCACAACAACAACAAGCACCTCAAACATTACTCTCCTTCATTATATTATTTATTGTTGACTAATTCTGGTGAACCCAAATGTTATGAAGAAGCAATGCAAGTTGAAAGCAGGAAGAAGTGGGAGCTAGCCATGGAAGAAGAGATGGAATCCTTAATGCATAACCACACTTGGGACTTAGTCAGGTTGCCTGTAGGTAAAACTACATTGCAGAATAAATGGGTTTATAGGTTGAAGGAAGAAGATGGAGGAAAACAGAAGTACAAAGCTAGACTTGTGGTGAAGGGGTTTGCACAAAATAAAGGTATTTATTTTGATGAAATATTTTCTCCTGTTGTTAAGATGAATTCAATCAGAACTATTTTAAGTCTTGTAGCAACGAAAGATTTACATCTTGAACAGTTAGATGTAAAGACAACATTTCTCCATGGAGATTTGGGGGAAGAGATATATATGGAACAACTAGAAGGATATGAGGTCAAAGGGAAAGAAAAATTAGTGTGCAGGTTAAAGAAGAGCTTGTATGGCTTAAAACAGGCTCCAAGGCAGTGGTATCTAAAATTTGACAAGTTTATGTCTGAAAAAGGTTATACTAGATGCCACTCTGATCATTGTGTTTACCTGAAAAATAAAAATGATGGCAGCTATATTATATTGTTATTGTATGTAGATGACATGCTTGTTGCAGGGTCTAACATGCAGGAAATAAATGTGCTCAAAAGAAAATTGGCAAAAAATTCATTTGCAATGAAGGATTTGGGAGCTACAAAACAAATCCTTGGTATGAAAATAACTAGAGACAGGAAAAATCACAAATTAACACTGTCTCAAAATGAGTACATACAAAAGGTGTCGAAAATATTTAATATGCAGAATGAAAAACCAGTGAGTACACCTTTTGCTAGCCATTTCAAACTTAGTAAGGATATGTACCCCAAGACCCAAGAAGAAATGGAATATATGTCTAAAGTTCCATATGCATCAGCAGTTGGAAGCTTAATGTATGAAATGGTTTACATAAGGCCTGATATTACACATGCAGTGGGAGTTGTAAGTAGGTACATGAACAATCCAGGAAAGGAACATTGGTTGGTAGTAAAATGGATTCTTAGATATTTGAGAGGTACCACAAATCAAGCATTATGCTTTGGTGGTTCAAACATTGCTCTACAGGGATATGTTTATGTAGATATGGCAGGTGACAGAGATAACAGGAGGAGCACTACATGATATGTATTTACTGTAGGTGGAACAACTGCCAGTTGGGTTTCAAAAATCCAAAGTGTTGTTGCAATTTCAACAATAGAAGCAGAGTATGCTACTACTACAGAGGTTAGTAAGGAAATTATCTGGTTACAAAGGTTTATGGATGAATTGGGTAAGAAGCATGATATGGGCACGTTATACAGTGATAGCCAAAGTGCCATTCATCTTGCAAAGAACTCAGCAGTTCATTCCAGGACTAAACACATACAACTCAAGTACCATTTCATATGGTCAGTATTGGAAGATGGACAGTTGAAGCTGGAATAGATACACACTAGTCATAATCCTGCAGATATGCTAACAAAAGTTGCAACTAGGGAGAAACTGAGATTCTGCTAAGTTTCAATTGGTTTTCAAGGACGACAATGAATATGAGAAACATCTAGGTCCAAAGAGGAGTCATTGTCCAGCAAATGAAATAGCGGTGGAGTTGCTACATTCAGTCTCCATGTGGGAGATTGTTGGGTGTGGAGCCTGATTATCTTGTTTATTTTGTATCACAACGTTAGAACCCTGTACCTTAATGGGGCGGTAATGCCGCCCGTAATTAAACACTGCCTGGGGTGTCCAGGGGGGGGGAGGCGCCTGTGACTTTATGGAGCCCCCCCTGGCGGGGGGTTTCGGGGGTAGCGCCCTCGAAGCTAAAAAAAAATGTAAAATTGCCTTGTAAAAGTATAGTAATTTCTAGTCAATCTGGGCCATTCATTAGGAGAATGATTTGACGGTAGAAGTTATGTTTAGTTTAGGGTTTTTTGCCCTAGAAGGCAACCCCTCGCTTGTATGAGGGTATTGTATTGCAGTTGTGTATTGTATGTGTATTCTCAAAGAGAGAAACAAATAGGGAGACTGTGAGAGAGAACAAAGGATATTACAATGGATCTGCTATAGGTTGTGTCTCTTCATTTTGCTGGATAATAGAAAGGAAGGACTGGCTGCTCATGGTGGACGTAGCCCAAACTAGGTGAACCATGTATATCTATGTATCTCTGGTTTGACGTGTTTTGCGTGCTTGTGTTTCCCGCATGTTATATATGTTGCATTGCTCTGTAATATATAATTTTCTAACACTTATCTCGTCTATGTGATCTGTGCCTGCAATGAGTTTCTACAACTTGGAATTAAATGAGATCCATCTCAATAGTCCATATGTTTCTACTGCAAGGTCTTGTGGGAGGAAATATACAAAGGAGATTATGGAAGTATATGCAATGGTTTATTCACCCACTTCTATCATTTGTTGTTCGGGAGTGAGCTTCCATGTTTCTCACCTGATGGGAAAGAGCTCATGAGGCAAATAGGTGATTGGTATATGACTAAAGCTGGTGTCTACATCATAGTATCCAGTGTTACCAAGTCACCTCACTGGCTCTCACATTTTGTTCCTGACAAACTATTGTTACATGAAGTTTCATATCAGAGCTACATCAATGGACTAGCTGCTTCTATACATAAGTCAAAGATAGGCCCATGGCCCCCATTTCCCTTGGTCATTGGAAGATGCAAGGTTGAAAACATGAAACATGCCAAGGAGGAAGTTAACATTCTTTCTTCTTTCAAATTCAAAGAGGCCACTTTCTGAAGGCATGATCCTAAGGGGATCATTAAAGATCGTTGCTCACAACTTGGGATCAACTGGACATATTCTAATGAAAAGGTTATTCCAAGATAAGGGAGCCAACATGGGGTATATCTAAAATCTGAGATCCCATCTCAGGCAGAAATGGACAGAGCCGACAAAGACTTTCACCTTTCTCAAAAGAAGAATATGTCCTAGTTGAAGTGCAAGACTTGTCATCATCAAATTCTTTGTATGATGATAAAACAAATGATGAAGCAGGATGTGAAATGAGAAAAGGAACAATTCAAGTCAGATAAGCTGATCCAGTGCCTGTACAAGATAAAAAAGTCAGAATTTCAGTTGCACCAATAAGGATTCCCTACGAAAAACCATCTTCCTATGATGCTACTTCACTTCTGGAGGAAGTACCAGAACCTACTTGCATTGATGACTTGTGTGTAGACTTCACCTTTCATATGCAGAACAACGAAGCCGATATTAATAAAAATCAGAGTGAAATATGGAAAGATGAATCCAGTTGAATAAGAAGTCTTGTTGGAAAGAACATGTGAAGATATTGTGATTCTTGTACATGCTTCCATAGCCATGACTCAAGCTAATATAAAAGAATATTATTTAGGATAATTCTCTTTTAATTAAACATGCCTGCTACATATATATACTATGATGAAAAAATTGTTCATGAACAACAATGAAAAACATGAATATAAAATCTGACTTGATATTACTGGTACTTGTCTTAATTCATAATGGTTATGAACTTCATATATAGCAATAACAAAGAATACAATCTGACTTGATATTACTGGTACTTGTCTTAATTCATAATGGTTATGAGCCTCATATACAACAGTAGCAAAGATGTGTATTCTAATTGCTGACATGGGATGTATATATGCTTCTAGTTTATAGAACAATAACATCTCACAATGATATACACATAGAGACACAACCCAGTCAGGTATGCACACTGTCTGAGAAGGAAGACAAAATAAAATTTTATGAATCTAGAAAAATCCAATACTTCATATTTTAAAAGCCTACATGAATGAAACATATGAAAGATTCCATGTACAAAAAATAGGATAAAGATCGTATTGAATCTAACATATAACTCCAGGGAAATGTTATTTCCATTCGTAATGGGTTATATTCCCGTCAATAGCTCTAGAAGGACCACACCAAAACTATATACATCGCTCTTATGACTCATCTGATGATTCAAGAAGTACTCTCGATCCATATAGCCCTACAAAAATACACGAAGTTATCCATTGCTTATAAATACAATTAAAATCACCATGGTTAATACAAGTCTCACCATGTATCATTTCAAGTTTTGTTTCTTACCCGAGTTCCTTTCACTATAGTTGATACATGACCTGGAGTTGAACCTTCCATATCTGGCTGTGGTGCAAGCTTTGATAGTACGAAATATGCAACTATTTCATTAAAATTATCATATAATAGGATGATGGTTTCCTTTATGCCACGGTGGAAGACTAGAGAATTAGCCTTAGTGTAGAGATACATAATAGCTCTATCAGATCACAGAGAAATGTGAAAGCGTATGGAAAAGTATAAAGGATTTAATTTGGATCTTCTTGTCAAAATAACATGGTAGGTTGCAAACCCTGAGCATCAAGATATCTCCAAGCATTGATAATAAAAATCAATGCAGCACTCATCAAACTCACTCGGTCTCCATTCAGTGGCAAAGAGAATAAGAAACAAGTACTCAGTTGAACTTCCCTTTAGCATTAGCAACAGGGACTTGGCTGAAAAGGAACAAATCCCCAATTCATCTCTTGTGAATGCCCTTTCATATTATAGGAGTGGCACAAAATAAGCGCTTGACAAGTGCAAAATTACTGTTACAGATAGAATGAAGAAAACCCACTAATGTCATAAAGAAATCTTTGAACATTCCCAACAACAAAAATATGCACGCTTGAGACTTTTTCAATAAGGATTTGTTATTGTTGTATGAACAGTGGGAAAATGTGTGAAGAGTACTTGCAACCTGCAGGAGATAGGTAGGTACAGGCACACTGCGCATGTGAAACATTGTAATTTAAATGACTAAGATCACTCTTTTCCTGAGAATAAGTGAGGCATTTATGTTAGTTGGTAAACCTGCTCTTAATCCTTGTGATAGATATATTAGCATTAACATCGATAAAAGATACATGACTGATGAATTAATTTTTATTAACAACTTCTTGAGCCTAGCTTATGTTACACCCTAAGAATTTATATAATAAATATAGAAGTAAAAAATATAAGATTTATTGGTCGTATGGGATCTTTGATATTTTCGTAAAATTCATTACGAAGCCATTTCCAAAAAATCCGTCACGTGACTGTGTTGCGTGTGCCCCAGAATGTCCACAAAATTTCAAAGAATGTTTTGGTTTTAGTTAACGTATATGCTATTTTATCTTTTTTTATAACCTTTTATGAACACGGTATGCACGTCACAACATTTTTGGTGTTCATATTACTAAGTTGAATTATATGGAAGATTTAAAATTAATAGGCATTTAAACACAAAGATGATATTCACTAATGTTTATGTCTAGTGTGTACTGCATGTCCTATGTGCACTGCATGTCCCATGTGATGGCCATTCATAAAAATGACAACTACATCCCAGGGTTATCGAAACCACCAAATACACACTTGTTGATAACAAAGCACCATATGTTGGGCAGGGTAGGAGTATGTGGGCATGTACTTTGAGATATCTTGCTTGTTTTAACTTTTATTAATTAGTAAAAATTATGGAGAGTGGGTGTGTGAATGGTTAGGGTGTTCCAGATCATTGTATGAAAAAGAGTGTTCCAGATCATTATATGAAAAAGAGTGAAAAAGATCTATTGGATGATGTCCCAAATCCGACCTAGAAGTTTTCCAAGTTTCATCAATACCTCACCATTCGTACCTTCCAGATTGAAAGCTTGACCCAACATCGTCACTCATTTAAGTGCCATAATCTATTGATAAAAAACTAGCAATATAGTAGCACCCTGCTTCACCATCAAAGAAAGAAGCGAGGGTAGCACAACCTTATTTACCAAGCTAAGTTGGAAGCGCAACTGATCCAACTGTTGCAATTGAAGCATCAAGCCAGATCTTAAATGATTATAGAACCAACTTACGGGTCTCCATTACCCCTATTGAAATCACGAATAACCTTAAAAAAGGTAGGGTAAATGATTTGATTTATATTCATTCCAAACATGAAAAGGAAGGAAACAAATTATACTCAGTAACAAGTGTTGCTTTTAATTTTATTTTAATAATGATATTCAAGTTCAATAAATCAATATGGTGTATCATATGAGAACAAGATTACACAGAGATAGTCACAGATATGAGATAGATGAAGAGATGAAAATCATGCCATATATCAGTCCAATTATTCCTTATTAAGGACTTAGAGATGAAGCTAACCTTAAAAAATTATATGTATGTGCAGTATCCTTAGAAAACCACCTATTAAATCTTTCTAATTCAAAAAGAAAAAAAATGCACCAATTCCATGTACAGGAAAATTCTAGAGACTAAGAAAATATAAATTATCATTTTCACTGTTCAAGAGAAATATTCACTGGAAAAATAACTGAAAAGATATATCGTAGAAGAACGCTATGGAAAGAAGATATTCCTTTTTATATAGTAAAACTAAGGATACAAAAAAATTGTAACTAGATGGAACAATAACAATCATTGCAAACATCTAATCTGTAAAGTTGTATTGATATCAAAAGGTTACCATCGTTATACAGTCCTAATTTCTTGAATAAATTATACATAGTTCATTGTTTGTTTTTTGTTAAAAAAAAACTCTTTCCACACAAATTCCAAACAAGGGCGAGGGAAAGAGAAAAATTTATGTAGTGTTGATGCTATTTTTCATCAAAGTCATTACATTCTGATAGAGATGCACACATTTCAAATCACACTTCTCACGCTGGCATGTAGGAAGAATAAAAAACAAACATAAAAGCCAAAAAAGAGAGCAATGCACCTCCTGAAGGAAAACCAGAAAAGAGACATGCTCACTTGAATGAATACCAGAACATGGCACAACACAAAAGCCCCTCTTGGAAATGATTCAAAGTCAATACCGTACAGTTAAGAACCATGCTAAAACATTGAAGGCCATGGTAAAATGCACAAGAAAAAACTAGGGATCAAAATAATTCCAAACATCCATGCTCCCCTAAAGGAACAAGGCAGACACGCTCGGGATCAAAATAATTCCAAACATCCATGCTCTGTTGAAGTAACAAGGTAAAAACGCAGGTTTGAGGAATATGAGAACATGACACATTGATCAAAAGTTCATCCAGGATAAGACTGCGATACTACAAAGACCCACTCTGAAGTATTGAAAGACCCTGTCCAAAGACAGGCAACACATGAACATATGCCAAAGGTGTAGAATCAGTCTAAAACTTTCAAAAGAGATTGAAAGGTGATTCTAAAAATCTCTTCGAACAGATTGCAAACAACCGTTAGTGGGAAAATTTTATTGACACCTATTAATGCTGAATTGGTGTTGGCTACAAAGTGGCGACACATGAGCTGCATGTGTGTGCAACTGGAAATGGGAATTAATCAATGTTGAAGTTGAGAAAATAACATAGCATAAGGCATAAGGGTTTCAAAAATAGTATAACATTTAATACTGTAGATTAATGTTAGTATTAATCTACACGATGAGTATATGTGATAAAAATAAAATAAAAAATAAACAACATATTATATGGTCTGCCTCGGGAAGATGCCAATAAGATGGCAAAATCGTTTGCCTCTAAAAACTTTGCTCAACCTGATGAGGAGGAATACAAACTTTGATTAAATATGTTTAAAGTCTGATAGAAAGGAATAATTAGTCGATTGAATAATGTTATTATCATAAAACCGATTACAATATTCCCAGTGCTCGCGGAAGGGACTAAAAAGGAGGTTTATTGTACAATTTCGTTGTGAA
Organism: Pinus albicaulis; assembly: GCA_034641835.2. Lineage (NCBI taxonomy): Eukaryota > Viridiplantae > Streptophyta > Pinopsida > Pinales > Pinaceae > Pinus > Pinus albicaulis. Next base: position 59,138,540 of record CM076584.1, read on the forward strand.
GATATTATAATTTCGTCCCATCACTTATATGTAATATGATGAATCAATATAATATAATAGGTTACACTAAATAAAAAAATATAATATGTTATTCAAATTTTTTTGTCCCATCACTTATATGTAATATGATGAATCAATGTAATATAATAGGTTACACTAAATAAAAAATATAATATGTTATTCAAAATTAAGATAATAGTGAGTTAAATTTATGTTTAACTTTTGAGTTTATGTTCTTTAAAGATTACAACCAATAATAAGAGATGCTAAGTTCTTTTATAGTTTTGATAATAAAAATGCCTTAATTGATTCAATGTTTAAGAGAATGTGTTTCCTCTTAAAAGGTCATAGGTTCAAATCTAGAGGGGTTAGAGTATGTATGCATTTATAGACTTCGTAGTCAAATTGTTGCAAGGAGGTGGGTCTCTTGTCCCATAAACAAGGGGGTCTCATACTCTAATTTGGTCTTTGTCTTAATCATGGCCTTAAAATTGGATTACTATTATTAATAATAATAACTTAAAATCAAAGGTATAGACCATATTGTTCCCAGCTTCAAAGACTATATATATCAAGAGATACCTGGTTAGTTCATGTCAAGGTCAAGGTAGGATTTATTTCTTAACACCATTCTTAGTTTCTTCCATTTTCCAGAGGATTTGAGAGATTAATATTTATTTTCTAATAATGTTGGTCACCTTTTGATTCAGGAGCATTAAGGTAGAGTCAACAATGTGACAAGCTGGTCACATGTTGTGGCTTGGGAAGAGGACTAGCAATCCTAATAATTTGAAGACTTTATTTTTAAAGTATTTTTCTTAAAGTTAATTTGGGCTAACACAACCATTGTAATCTGTAGGTTACAAGAATAGTTAAATTAGGATTAGTTAAGCATTTAGTTGAATAATCTATTCTGAAACTGAATGACAGTTTCTCAACCATATGGAGATTTTGGAAAGACATAAATCCGGACCAAATCCACCATTGTGGGGTTCTACCTTCCATAGAGAAAAAGAGACAACAAGAGGGAAATAGGTGTGAGAGAGGGTGGAATAGAGAGTAGGAACAAATGTAAAAAACAACCATCCTAGGGCTTGGTTATGTGTACTTTCATTTATAAATTAATTCCAAGTGTTTTGGATTTTGATTAGGCTCTCTGTTCTAACCTGTTAGTTTTATTTCCCTGTCGAAATCAAGTATTGAATTTATGTGTTATTATATATACGTGTTATTTTTGTTAATTCATAGACAGATTGAGTAAGAGAATAAAGTTCCTGTGAACTTCACACAGGCAAAGCTATGGCAGAGACTGAGGGTTGAGAGACGAAGAACAATCCTAGGTCCGCGCGTTTGCAGATCGAACAAAGCTCAAGAGAGATAGCATTTAAGAATTCTGAACAAACTTGGAAGGATATCAGAGGAGTTGCATTGAGGAATCAGTAATGCAGAGTGGCGACAACTGAAAGAGGAGAAATCAGTTGAAGACGAAAATACTTAGAAGAATTTCGAGAGAGGAATCGATGGCGAGGATTGAATCGCAGATACAAATATTTAAGGTTTGACAACAGAGATGAGTGCGGGAAGAGGAGGCGAAGAAGAGATGAGAAGGTTGAGCGAACGACTACGATTAAATCATAGATCCAAAGACAAGATATGAACGATTAAGGTGAGTTGAGGAAGTGTGAAACGGACGCATGTCGGCAGGGAAAAATTTTGCATTGACGATTAAAGTATTTAAGAGTTAAGGATTTCGCAAGTTAAAGTTTTCAACTTGCAATGCGAAGTGGCACGGAGAAGAAGTTGAGCGAACCGTTGGATCATGCAGTAGATCAACGATGGATGATGGGTCACGACTTTTCATTTCACAAATTATAGTGGATATCGTTTAAGTGTTTGCACGAAATTTTAATTGGTTGCGATGCGATAAGAAGCAGGGAGAAGATGTGTACTATCGAATCCAGGACAAGCCAATGATGGAGATTGCAGCGGCCCAGAAACGATTTCGCACTTCGCAATGTATAGTAGTTACCGTTTAAGAGTTCACAAGGTAAATAATATAACTTGTGCGTGACGCAGTAAGGACAGGAAGATGCGATGCGATGAAGGGAGGCCACGTGCCAGCACTGCGCAACCGTGCATTTCACAAAATTTTATGGTTTAGTGTATTCGATAAAGAGTTAAAAGTTGCGGGCAAGAGACTGCGACATGCTGTGATTGGTTATCGAGATGTGGGACTCGAGAGCTCTGGTTCTGCATAAATGTAAAGTGATATGGGTAAGTGTGGTTTGTTTAAGGTGATCGCATGTATGTATGTTAAACCACCTCCGACATATTGGTATTCTACTGTGTATAAAGGAAGTTATGTGGGTCCTAACCCACAAGTACACGATTATAAGTTAATTTGAAGTTACGGTTGCATCACCTTTCCTCCTTATCCCAAGGAAACCCAATATGAATTCATATTACCACCACTAATGGAGCTTCATTGACTTCAATCTAGAAACCCTCATTATGGTTGTTTATTCATGCTCCTCCACATTGTGGAAATTCTTTACAAAGTTTAAAGAAAATTATCATTAAAACCTTGAGGTATATTGAAGTAGTCCATTCAATTATATTTTCTAGAATAATTCAACCAATTTACAATAAATTAGTTTTTATACAATACTACAACCACTTATGGGTTAGCATATAGTTTATAAGGATCTATATATCAAAGACAATTTGTTTTTGCACTAAACATGATTATCGACTTAACAAAAACCTTCCACAGTTCTCATTTTTTCACAGGTTGCATTTAGTACAAATTTTACATCCATTTCAAAAAGTGGTGCTACTAGAAACAACTCCCCTTTTTTGAGGGGAAACAAGGAGAGATTAAAATTACCACATTTTACAACCATGTTCTCAACAACCTCGTAATTTTTCCAAAAATAACCTTAAAATCGATGCCCAAATTAATACTAACAATAAGCTTATATTTTAAGGTAGAAAATAGAACTTGTTTGAAACAATGCCCCTAACAATTTGTATCATTGCATTCAAAAGCTTAAAGTCAACCTTGGAATTGAGAAGTAGTGCTCGCAATAACACCCCCCTATTTTAGGGGTCAAATTTGTAACATATTTGAAACTCATGACATTGATAACAGGTACCCTTGTGACCAAAATTTTAATATCAACCCTCAAATCGAAAATAGATGCTACTGATAGTACCCCCACCACCCTTTACATTTTTTGAGCTTAAAATTGCAACATTTTTGAAACCATGACCTAAAATATGATATCATTGCAAACAAAAGAAGAAAATGGAAAAATAAATATAAATAAAAAGAGAAAGCAAAAAACAAGGGAAAACTATTTTTTTTAATAAAAAATATACATTTAAAAAATAACAGTAATTGAAGAAATTTTCCATACTCTATTTTTTAAAAAAGGGAAAAAATGATAACAATACAATGTATTTAAAATAAAAATAAAATTAATTTTTTTGTTGGCTTTACCTACAAGCTATTTGAACTTTGAATCTCATGGTTTACATAATATTTATAATAATATGATCACCAATTAAGCTATCCCCATGGGCAAATTAAAAATAAATTTAAAGAAAACATTAATTTTTATTTTATTTTCTTGATGAAGGAAAAAAATTATATATATATATATATATATATATATATATATATATATATTTCATTTATTTTCAATTCATATCTAAATACAAAGTCTAAACCAAGGGTTTTTGGAATGTCTACTCGATAGAATCACATGTTTTCTTAATGTAAGTTTGATTGCTAAAATGGAGTTGTAGTCTTGTAACACAAACCTAAAAAATATAAGGAATACTTGAAACTCACCATTAGATAGAAATGACTAGCCAATCACTGATTGCTTAGATCTAAGTGTATAATATCGTGTACTCAATTCTTGCTATATGAGCCATTGAAAGGTTTCAATCTTATATAATGACCATTAATGCAAGTTTGATGACCATTAATGCAAGTTTTGAATTTGTTGATTGAGTAGTCTGTATGAGGACCCTAGAAAAATCACTGGTTAGGGTAAAAGATGTGTAGATTTCAATTGGTCAAGTTCAAGGTAATTTTATAGTTAAACTATATCATACTTTTTGATTGCATATTACACGTGCCTCCGGATCTCTACATTGATTGAGAATTATTTTGATCTTCACCACTGATAAATATTATTTTGAGATAAGTTGTATTTAATTATAGGATGTTGCGGTGAAGAGGGTTTGGTGATCTTTGTGGAAAATGGGGGATGAATTAGTGGAATTTTCAAAGGATCCACTAGAAGGCTAAAACATTTGGACATTTGGTCCAATTCAGTGATCAATCCTCATGAGTATGTTCCTATCACTCCAAGAATGGTTTTGAGAGGAGCATATCCCTTGGAAGAAGAAACCATGGAAATTCTCAACGAGTTGGTGATAACATATTCTGGTAGCTACATGAGTGATGGCATCCATTTATGTGAAGGGTTTTTAGTATAAGACATGATATGACCCATGGAAATGAAATGAAATTTTAACGTCCACGAGACTAAAAATAGTCGATGGGACAATGAGTTCCCTATTTTTCGCCTTTTGCATTTCAGTCATTTTCTTATTCAAATTGATGATGAGCTGGCCCAACCTTCCAATAATCCCATCGCTGAAAATACAATGTCAAGAAGTCGATGCTAACATATTTCCGTAGCTTTCTCTAATGTCTTTAAATGCATCACATTCAAAAATGAATTTTTTTTCTGATTCCACTGCCCCAGACGTGAAAAATGTACACACTCGTTCTTCCCAAGCTTCTTTATGCATTTTCCACCATCCTGTTTCACACCGAAGATTATGCGAGTTGGTTCTTAATTGAACGATAAGAACCTTTTCCCTCCACGAAATGTTAGATCCAATGTGCTCTTTTTGTTGGATATCATACGTAGGGTTGAATTCTTCAATGTAGTACTTCTTCTTTCTACCTAATTCTTTTCCCCATACTTGTTTATGAAAATTCTCCATAACGAAAGTCTTTAGTTCATTGTTATTTGCGGGACAAGCATTGAGGTAGATATTCTGGTTTTTCATCCATGTGAAGTTTTGTCTCATCCATGTTTTATTTCTTTCACTCATGCCTTCCTTGAAGATAATGTTAGGCCATCTACCTACTCCCATTTTCTCAATTCTTTTTAGATATATTATGAGCCGCACCATAACAATTTCTTCGATGGAATTTTCTCCTGTTTCACTCAACATTATCTCATAAGGTAGAAAACTCTTTATTTTGAACTTGCTCATGATCAAAAGTTTTTGGATTTTCTCAATTTGCTTCCATTTTGAGACAGGGGTGCTGCTATCCCATAATTCACACCCATATAGCATCACTGGACAAACTAGGAGTCCAAAAAGCACTTTAATCATTTTCCAATCCCATAACTCTTCCTCTCTACATCTGATTTAAAGAGCATATAATGCTTTCCACCCTCCTAAGATTCTCTTCTTTCTGCAGTCCTCCCAATTAAGTTTGTTGTTGAAATCAATCCCAATGTATTTGTACTAATTTACTTCTTCAAGAATTTTCCCTTCATAGAAGAACGTATGTTGAATCCACTTCCTTTTATTAGAGAAAATGATTATCTTGGGCTAGCTAATATTGACTTGCATCCCCACTGCTCTACAAAAATTCTCAAGGGCATATAGGTGCATCTGCATATGGGGAGTCAATGTGAGAAAAGGGTTTTAACAAAAAATTGCTTGTTCACATATCTAATGGATTTTTGAACTTATTTTTTATGCATGGGATTAGATGAGAAGTTATAATAAACACATGGGACACCACCTAATCCAGTAATTTCCCTTAAAAAAATCCCACTTGATTTAGAACTTGAATCATCAAGTTTATTGTTTCATGGCGGGGATAAAAATATTGGATGTTTCATTGGGTTAGGTTCCAGTGGAACTATACTAGAATAGAATATAATGAGTGAGATATCATCCTATGAATCAAATAATTTGAAGGTTTTAGAAGTTGGAGACTTGAGATCCTATAGGGGTTGTAATTTCCTTAAGAGGAAGTAGGAACTAATAAAATTATATAAGTGAAAACATATAATTTCATGAGGTTATGGATTCATAGGATTCAACGTTAGTGGGTTGCTTCATAGGCAAAAGAATAGGAGATGGTACTTTAAAGTCTTGGAGAAAGAAAAACCAGTAGAATTTTAGGAAATTAGGTCAATGATAATCATTGAAATATATGATTATGTGTCTTATTTTTATTTGACAATAACGAGTTACATATAAACATCAACTAGATTAAGATTTTGATACAATGATCTCAAAACATGATAAAAAGTCTTGAAATATTAAGCACTAAATATTTTATATCGTCGCTACTTTTAACGATTTTGAAAATAAATCTCATGACTTCAAATGATAATAAAATAGCTTTGAAATACAATAAACATCGTATATTAATAATTATTTAAAAAAAATGAAATATATATATATATATATATATATATATATATATATACGCGAAAGAATGAATTAGATATTTTAACAACTTTTATATAAATATAAATATTAATAATAATGTAATTTTAAGGTATAGCCAAATATCAAATTGGTGTATGAGAACCCAATTTTTTGTAGGATAAGGGACCCACCTTCATGTAGTGATTTGATTGCTAAATTTTACAGGGGTGTACATTACTCCCATTTGGATTTTCAAGTGTGACCTCTTAGGAGGAAACTCATCTCCTTAACCATTAGGCTAATTTAAATTGTAAATAATTAGTTATAATTGACTATGTTATGTGTTATATAATATACTATAGTATATAATTAATTAATGGTCACTGATATTTTAATTAATTAGTGTCTTCTTTGTAAGAAAATGTGTTTTGTTTTCTTTAATTTGATAAAAAAAAAAATAGATTGTGGTTTTCCCTAGTTTGCCACTAAAGAAACTATACCAGTGGAAAAACTAGAGTTTTTCCAGCCTCCAAAAGTTATCAGAGTGTAAAATTGAAAATTAAAAGAAGTAGGTCTGGAGGCCCATGGCCTTATGATGTAACTAGAGTGAGAATGAAAAATCCAACATAGAAAATATGCACAATGAGAGTGAACATAAATCATCATGTAGTCTTGGGGGAGTCTGATTCTCCAATGGTGATTAGTTCTTTGGTACTTCTTAGTGAGCAATCGAGGTTCATAGGGAGGCCCAAATGAGACTCAATTTTTTGCATTCGTCTTCCAATTCCTGGTGCCAAGAGCTAAAGTTCATCTAGCATCAGGAGGATACCATTTTTAGCTTCAATGTGTTCGAACAACACTCTGCACAATATAATATTTAGGTGCTAGTAGATGTCTACTATGTATATGTATTGGCTAAATCAACCCCAATTATGTCCAACATCAAGAACCTGATTTGAAATTTCACCTACTACTTATGTATTGGACATGCATCCTTATTCAACAATTATCTCCCTTTCGAATTTGGTAATTTTTCGTCTTGGATGTGTTGGAATGTGTGGGCTCAAAAGAGCCTAGCCGAGGACTTTTCCTGTTGCTAGACTTTGGAATTTTCCATGTCCCTGTAATATGCTCTTTGTCATGGCATCACTACTACAAAATTAAAAGCTAGGAAAGAAATAGGAAAATAAGTGCTAAGACTTATAAGGGGAGTGGAGAACATGGGGGGAAAGACTATGGTGGAGGCTGACGAGAAGAGTCGAGGGTAGATAGAGGAGTGAATCCCAGAGAGACTTAGAGCACGATGAAATGGGAGGAAACTGGAGGATCTAAACGAGAGTGAGAGGAATTCCATCGAAAATGAATAAAGGAAGAGAAAAAAGATATAGAGCTAAAGAGATAAAGAACGAACAACCAAGAATCCCAATTGAAAGCTTGAGAGAAAATATTTCCTTAAAAGTAAACAACTAGATAGAGCCAACATACAATGTAATTGTTGGAATTTAACCACCTTGGAGCTCCTTTCCCTATGGTAAATACATAGTGTGGGAGATGAGGGCCATGAGTGGTCGCGAGTCCTTGCAATATTGAAACTTGTACCATAATTATGTAGGTTTTAACCTTATACAAAAATTACCTGCAAAAGAATTCTTAAAAGAGAATAATATACAATGGCGAGAACATAAAACAAATATACACAGAGATTTTCCCCTGGATCCCAAAACCGAGAATACCAGATTGATTTTTCCTTATATTCCTTTTAATGTTATAATGCATATATATACATGAAGAAGCATTCATAAACACCAATCCACTAACCCTGGATTAGAACATAACTATATTTCCCTTGAATAGATCTACAAATACCACGGGAAAAAACCACTGTGCCCAAAAACTATGCGCGAAAACCATGCACAAAACCATGGGTAGGTCTGCACATCATCTTGGGGTCCACCCCTATAGCCTTGGGTTTGCCCAACTATTATTGGGTCTGCATAAAATGTTTTTTTTCTAGGGCACTGTCCTAGACCCCATGATGCGTGGAAAGAATATACCACACACCCAACAAATTCAAGCTCATTCGTTTGCAAGATTGCAACTGTGCACAAATCTCTTATCCTCCTTGAATAATGAAGGAAAGACATGGGAAGAGGGAAGGCTAAAGATCCCAAAGGCGGTGTCTACAAACCTTCAATAACCAAAATAACCATTTTATTAATAACCATAATAAATAACATTATACTCAATCTGTCGCCATGACCTTCAATCATGATTGTTTTGTGTGCTAGCATTGAATTCAATATCAAGATGTGATGGTAAAGTAATGACTTGGTGGGGGCACTAAATCGTGTCCTCCTCCATTAACGCTTGGATGTACAACGTCCATGTACCCCCACCTAGCTCCTTATTGGCACCCCATCTGGGAATTTTATTTAATTATTTATAACTAAAAAAATATTTAATTATAATACATAATATTATATATTATAATTGATTAATTACAACAAATTACAAGTATCCAATTATAGTGCATATTTTATAACATAATATATTATATTTTTTTAATTATCTATTATATAATATAACATATTGTACTATGTAATTTATAATAAAAACAACTAACTAATTACCAACTATATTATATATAATCTTTAATAATTAATCAATTATATTATATATACTATGATGAGTTATGTCTTATATAAAATATTTATAAGAAATATGTATTATTATTATTATTATTATTATACTAGATCGTTTGAGAGGGTCAGGCTAGTTTTGGAGAGCCATACTTTCGATGTGATGAGATCTTGATCTTATGCTGCCACATTGAGAGCTTGTGAGGTCTTGGTCTTATGTGAGTGCTCTTCATGCTCATTCATTGGATCTAATTGGGAAACTCTGCTGGATACTGGAGAGGAGACACTGGAGCAAATGTATAGAATCATTGTATCATTTTTATGAGATTAATGAAGATCTATGTTCCCTCCCTTACATAATTATGTTTCAGATCTTGTGATTAAAGGTTTATATCATTGTTCATCTAACGATATTTCGAGGAATATATCTTGTCACCCTTGAATGTTTGTGATTGTGTGCAAGTGTTTAGATCAAGAGCGGATGGAGTAGATTGCTCCTGTGGAGCACAATAATTCTACTACGAACTCAAGATCTGTACCCAAATTGTGAGGAGGCAAGGTACCATTATTTTCCTCATAGTTTAAATCCAATTGCATGTTGCTTGTTGAATCATATGGGATTGGGATATTTTGTATCTTCTTAGTGGCGCCTATGTCGTGTTAGCACTCCACCGAATCTTTGAAGGCTGAGAAGGAGACCATCAAAGGTAACCACATACCACTTTGACCTAGTAGCTAGCCCTACTAGGCTGAGAGGGCTCTCTCAATGAGATCACAACCAAATTGACTGGATAATGGAGATTTTAGGCTAGGTATAGCTGGCTCTAGGGTTTGATTGATTTGGATGTTGTGATGGATGGTGAATTAGGTCTAGGAAAAACTAGGCCAGGGCTATGAAAATCAGGCTTGCAGAAATGTAATGGGGAAAGGTAGGCACACACTTTAGAACTTTAGAGGTATCTTGGTGAATGTGGTAGATTAATAGGGTTTAAAAACGAGCATGGGAACCATGAACTCGTTTATATAAGAAGAAAGTGAACATAAATGTGAAATTTTCTCCAAAATAGAGCATTGAAATAATGAATTATGCTTATCAAACTATGAAATCAATCACATAAGACATGGAAATGAAGATGGAAGGAAAAATACTTTCAAACATATGATAAAATAAGAAAAAACACTGTGAAAACACATACCACATGAATCCCACCATAATAGCTGAAAACTTTGTCTAATAGTTCCTTCCAAAATCAATGAATACACTAGTGTTTCAAGATAAATTCCACAACATCCAACCTTTGGAAATGATTATAATCTATCTAATATATGCAAATACAGCATAGGAAAACTCATCAGATCGAAAATCCTATTAAAGGCTCATCATAAATGACTTTGATGAGTCCTCACCTAAACAATAGGATAGTTGAAACAATTTCCAAGGTTTGAGACAAAGTTTAGGAGAGCTTATCTCCTCATTAATTACAAATTTCCTCATATAGTGAGGAAAAAACCAACTAAGAAGCATAAAATAAACTTAATTGATTACAAGACATCGAATTTGATATCATTCATGGTATGAAAATGTCTCCAAACCATATGGGTCTCACCAGGAACAAAAAGGTTGCACCAGAATGCCGAAAGGTCGCACCAGAATTGACCAAAACAACAATTTAGCAGAAAGTTTGTGCCAGTTGAGAACTGATTTTGACTAACTTGTAGTAGTTAAAAATACATTATGAAATCTGGGTTGAATAGCCACACATGTATTATTTCCAATGAGCCATCAAACTCCAAAAAATACCCACAGGAACTCCTCAAAAACTTGATTTTTCCAACCTCACTCAGAAAGGTCGCACCAGTTCAGAATTTGTGGCAGAACCATGAAAAAGGTGATGTCTTTTGAGTTTTTCATCAAATTGGGAAGCTTTCATGAAAAAACCTTTTCAGATTTACTATGTGCACATGAATATATACCCATCCATGTAGAGAAAATCTGATTTGGGTGTCGAGAGAAAAATGGTCGCACCTTAGTGCGACCTTTCTGTGTATCATTTTCAACAAAATTTCAAAAAATTTCAATTTTCTCCAAAATTTTCAGAATATTTTCCTTAACATCTTTGGATGTTAGGCTAAACATCCAATGATATTTTAGCCATAAATTTCACTCCTTGACCTCTTTTTCTTGTCTTGGACCTCTTGCAGTTTTCTCTTCATTTGCTCGATTTTCACTTGTGCAGTCTGATTTTTGATTTGGTATCGGGCGACCATGCGTTTGTGAATCTAATTGTCCTCTTTTGTAGTCTCCAAGGGATTTTACAAGTGAGTGTTGAATTTTTCAAGCCAAAAATCCCTGTCTTCACTGATTTATTTAACTATCCTCTCCTCAAAAGTTATTTGCTCATATGTAAGGTTTTGTTCTTTGTTTTTTTGCAGATCCTTCTTGAGACCCATAGTTCTTGGTCTCTTCCTATTTAATTTGTGTTCAGTTTCATTATTTTCAGCCACATTTTTGCCCCTTTCCTGTTTATTTGCCTTAAACAACCTCTTCTCCAAAATCAATTGATTTGTCTTCAATTGACTATTTTCCTGCTCAAGAAATGAGATGACAATTTGAGCCCTTGCTAGGTTATCTTGGAGCTCTTTGATCTGAGCCTCCTTGTCTTTGATTTTTCTTTGCAAATTTTCATGGTCATCATGGTCCTCTAGGTCAACCAGATCAAAATCATGTTCCTCCTCATCATGCATGGAAGTCTCATGCAAAGCTGATGGTGATCCCTATGGTGAAATAGGCTTGGCCCCTTCCTCTTTCCGAGGAGAAAACACAAGCCTATTTCCTCTCTTATAGGTGAGAGTAACCTTAGGTCTAGGCTTCTTTGAAATCTCAGCCTATTTTCTTGATGAGACAAACTCCATTGGTTGTGCAGACTTTGACCCTGATGGTCTTATTTTGCTAGGAGAAACAGTGGGACTAATACCAGGAGCAATGTTTAGTTTATCCATGAATGTTTCCCAGGTGATTTTCTTGGATGAAAGCTGATGCATAACCAAAATATTGATCAAGCGATGATGGAATATATTGGTGATATGAGGCTGTCCCCTAGTCTTGACCTTTTCAATCATCTTCATTGCACTTCTAAACAGAAAATTGGAAAAATTAAGTTCCTTTTTGGAGCTGAAGTGCACAAGAAACCTAACGTGATACCTATACATTCTGGAAAACCTCCCTTCAAAAGTAACATATTTCATAATTATTTTCATTAAGGGGGCATACTTGTCATGGAGAAATATGAAAGGATTAAAATGTTAAGGAATATCTTTGAGGTTAGGTTTTAGAAACATTCTATAATTATCAAGCTGTAGTTCCATGCCCTTAAACCAATTTTCACCCTGATTTGGAATACTTGTGGTTGAAGAAATATGGTTTGCTGAAACACTGAACTCAACACCTTCTATTACATCTTTGTCTATGTGAAAATTATGGGCAAAGAGGCTGGTTAAAGGAACATGAGAGCCAAGCTCTGTGATCATCTCACAAAGCTTCATACAAACAACATTTTCAGAATATTTTTTAACAAATGGAGAAGCACTAATTTCACTCAAATGATGGGCTCAAATCTTGAATGATTCCCTCCATTTTTCACTTTCTTTTTACTCTCTGTTTCACTCTCCATGAATTCTTTTTGTAGGGTAGAATTTATCTGATTTTAAGGTTTTTAGATGTTAGGTCAAAGTGGTTTTGAAAATAGAGGAAAGGTATTGATGGTATGGAATTTTCCTCAAAGGTTTTGAGGAGACAAAGGGGAGTGTGAGATGGAATGTTGTGATGAAATTTATTTCATAAGATGAAATGGTGTGGCAAGAAGTTTATAAAATGTGCAATGGAAACTTAGTAGAAGGCTAGGGTTTAATGAGATCAATGGTTCGTACGTAATGAGTGATAGGAAGTGTGTAGGCTAGGGTTTTTACGGAGTGTAGGTGATAGTATAAGTGAATGAAAGTTAGGTTTCCTTCATTAAAACCGTGGAGAACAAAAAAAATGGTGAAAATTTTGCTGAAGAAAACCTTGAGAAGAAACCACTTTTTCCTTTAATGAAATTGCTTGAAAAGATGGTGTAGATGATTAATTACTAATTATTGAAGTTTAATGGACCTTTGAACAATATCTGGAGGCTAGAAACACTCTAAATTTCGCTCTGAAACCATGAAAAAAATATACATTTCGAAACCATGGCAATTCTGTAGAAAGGTCGCAGAAACATCACACCTCTCTGAAACTTGCAGAAAAACCCTCCTTCTCTCACAATTTTCGCTGTCTCTTTATTTTCACAATGATTTCAAGGGGAACAAAGGATATGAAGAGTAAAAATAATTTACTTTAGATCCTCCAGAGGCCTTTATATTTTATTTTGATGTCTTAGTAATTAATGGGATAGGATGACCCACCTCACCAATTTTACCTTTGCCTTTTGAACTTTAGGATATTTTTGAAATTTTGGAACTTTAAAACCATTATTACATATAAAAACATAAATTACATTTGAAATCAAAATTCATCGAAAATATTTGCCTATTACCACTCCTCCAACTACTGGATTTTATGCATGAGATGGCAGTTTAGTGACTTTGAAACCCTAATGACCTAATGGAGACTCTTAATTGAATGAAATCATGATGGAGATGGATGAATGACGATGAAAACCTATGAATGATGATACACTCAGCTTATTTGATGATATGAACCAAAAATTTTAATTTTGGAAAGAGTGGAAACATTCCAAGACCTAATGCCAAGTGACCAAATTTTTTACTTGAAGACTTATTGAAATGAAAAATTTTTGACTTAGGGACCCTATTAAGACATGATAAGAGTCCATTTGATCATTGATGATAGGAGGAAAATACTGACACTAACATTGGCTCCATTTGGGGATGGCAGCTCCTTGGATGTGTCAATAACACTGTAGACCAAGTAGCGTAATCATTGGTCATGGAGTCAAAATCTAAAAACCAGACTGAATACTAAAAATTTGATATAATAAACGAACTCAAGACTGGACTAAATTGACTTTGACTAAATTTTGAAAAGGACAAAAAACCAGTGGAACTTTATGGCCTTCACCTTAGGCTCCAAGCTCCAATGGTTCTCCGCTTCACAATTTGCAGAAAAATTAAACTGATATATACAATGGAATTGCGAAATTTTCATAAATTTGCATCAGAAAAGATAATTCTTAAGGAGCCTACCATTGGTTGGTCCTCCTAAGCAATCTTCTCTATTCATCTCTTCCAATAGGAAAAAATGATGTCCGTGAGAGGCTGAAATCTTGTATGGTCCTTTTTATAGGTTCTCAAATTTTTCATGCTTCCCTTTTTCCTCGTTTCTAGCATCCCAATAGAGGACCATATCTCCAATATTAAAATCATCTACCTTTGTCTTGCAGTCATATACTGTCTTTATCTTTTCATGAATCTTTGAGGTGTTTTGAAAGACCTCATCTCTTGTTTGCTGAACATGGATCATGTGATTTATCCGACGCTGCACATCATTCTCATCACTTCCTGCTTCTTGTAACTACTTCATAACTGGGACTGTAAGTGATGTAGGAAAAAAAATTATCTACTCCATATACCAACTGAAAAGGAGACATTATTATTTATTTTTTACTACTCATCCTATCCGCCCATAAATAATTAACAAGCTTTTTATGCCAGTTCTTCTTGTTTTCCTCCAACATCTTCTTTATGATATTAATAAAAGATTTATTAGAAGATTTTTCCAATCCATTACCTTGTGGATAATATGCAGTTGAGTGCCCAAATTTGATGTTGTACTTGTCACAAAACTCAGCCAATTTCTTCAACTTGAATGCAGCCACATTGTCTATAATGATCTTATGAGGACAGGCAAAACGAGACAAAATGTTAGTCTCCAAAAACTGAATAATCACTAAATTTATTACTTGCCTTGTTTGGATCGCTTCGATCCATTTGGTGAAGTATTCTGTAGTTTTTAAAATCCATTTATGTTATGTAGATGATGTGGGGTGAATCTCTTTGACAAAGTCAAGGCCCCACTACTAAAAAGGTGCTTGCACAAAAATAGGTTGCAAAGGTAATGGAAGAAGCTTCCTTTTACCTTGAAATCTCTGATACTTGTGGCAACTCATCACTGTTTTATATAAATCTGAAAAAAGAGTTGGCCAATAATATCCAACCCTCAACACCTTATTAGTTTTTGTTTTTCAAAACTGGTGACCTCCACAATCTCCCTTATGGAAATCATTCATTGTCTCTTTGGCTTCATCTTCTACTAGACATTTCAACAATACACCTCCCGATTCTTTCCAATAAAGAGCATTGTCCAAAATGCAGTATTTGGAAGCTTTAAACTTCAATGACCTACCCTTAATTTTAGAAATGCATGGAGGAGGATTAAGATTCTGAAGAACATATATGATGTTGGAGTACCAAGGAGATGAGAGAAAGATATCATATACTTGTATGAGTGCGCCTTCCTCTTCTTCATTAGAAAAAACTAAAATGAGGTTGATATCTAGAGCATGTAAATTTGATTTAGCCATGAGCTTGGCTAATCCCTAACCTTTGATCATATTTGTGAGCTTTATCTCGAGGTCATACTATAAAATTTATGCTATCCACTTCCCTCTTCTGCCTTCCAGATCAGTATGCATAAGAACATCCTTCATTGCTGCATTGGTAACATAAGCTAGAATATGTGAATGAAGGATATACACTCTAAAATCCTTCAATACCTTTACTGCGGCCAACACTTGATTCTCAATTATGTTATATCTAAGGGCTGCATCTTTGATGGTACAACTAAATAATGCAATGGGCTTCTCGGTCTTATCCTTCTTTTGCATCAAAAATACAGCCAAGGTATGTTCAGAGGCAAATGAAAATATGATGAAATCAATGGAATAATCTGGGCTAATTAGAATAGGAGCCGTAGTTAAGGAAAAATTCACTGAATTAAAATAATTTTTGGCATCCTTAGACCATTTTACCTCATTTTCCTTCTTTATCATGTTGGTAATTTCTCGAAGATGCTCGACTAGATTTGGAATAAATCTCCTTAAAAAGTTCATCTTACCATTGAAAGCTTGAATCTCTTTTTTGATGCATGGAAAATAAATATGATGAATAGCCTCAATCTGAGAAGGATCAATCGAGATACCATCTTTGAAGATGATATGACTGAGAAACTTGCCCTCCTCCATGGAAAAAATAACATTTTTGGGATTAAGAGAAATCCCAAATTTCCTGCATTTCTGAAATACAATTCTAAAATGATACAAATTCTAATCATCATAATGAGAAAAAACTGTCAAATCGTTAAGATACACAACTAAGAAAACATCCTTCTCATCTGCAAAAGATATTTCCATCGCCCGTTGAAAGGTGGCCCTTGCATTCTTGAGTCCGAATGGCATTTTAGCATACTTGAAAGTACCCCAAGGTGTCGTGAAAGCAATCTTGTCTTGATCATCCTTGTGTACTAAAATTTGATTGTATCCTGAATATCCATCAAGAAGTGACATTCGGGAAGCCCCAACCACTCTCTGTAGGATATGATCCATCTTGGGAAGGGGATAATTATCCTTCATAGACACCTTATTTAAGTTTCTAAAATTAATGCAAAGTTGGATTTCTCCAGTTTTCTTCCTTACCAGAACCAAATTTGACATCCAATCAGAAAACCTGACGGGAAAAATAATTCCAGCTTTGAAAATTCTGTTCACCTCTTTCTCTATTCACGACAACAACCTTGGGTTGATTCTTATCAACTTTTTTCTAAAGGGCTTTTGTTCAGGCTTGATCGAAATTTTATGTGGAATGATATTATTATCATAAACTTTAAATTTTTCATAATCCCAAGAAAATACATCAGAAAATTCAGACAATAAAGCAATGTATTTTCCCATCACCTCAAGAGATAAATACTTGCACAACTTGACGATCTTGGGCTTTTCTATTGTTCCGATGTTCACATCCTCAACACCTTTCTTAGTAGGAACCATGGTCGACTTCCTAACAACATCATCCTGATCAAACAATTCTTCCAAAGATACAAGACCTTTTGGAATGTTGTTATCCTTCAACTGTAATACATCAACCTAAGTGGCTTCAATTCTTTGATCATATTTGTCATCAAATTCATCAAAAAAATAATTCTCAAATTCACCTTCATTTTGTAGAAAATTGTTTACCTGTTTGTCATCCCAAAAAACTTGCCAATACCGCAAGTTGACAGGGTGTGAGGTACAAAAATTATTAGGAAGTTGGTCGATGTTTGACATGAATTTCAAATTTATTATTAGAATATATGGGAATCTTGAAATTACTTGCTATTGTAGCAAGCGAATTTTCCATGAGATTCTCACTTCTTGGTACAACAGACAATGTATATTTAGGAAACATATTTAGGATATCCAATACATCATTTCTAGACGCTCTCATTCGTGGATGTTTGGCCTGGTATTCTTCTTTTACATGTTTTATCACAAGCTCAGAGTCGCCATAAACAAAAATTCTTCTTGCGCCCAAATGTTTTAGGATTTTGAGGCCAATGATCAATGCCTCGTACTCAACCTCATTGTTAGAACAATCAAAAGCCAACTTATATGAACATAAACTTACACTTTTTGGAACTTTACCCAGATGATGAAGAGGACTATGGATCCAAATTTCGATGCCTGCCCCATATTTCCCTAATGCACCATCGAAATCCATGTTCCAAAGACCATTCTCATCATCTAGATGTTGGAATTCCACGTTATGTTTTGTTTCCTCTTTTCGGGCCACTTCTTGAATCTATTCTGAATTGTTTTCTGACTTATTTCATGACTGATCTAAAGAACTAGGTTGATTGCCTTGTTTCTCATCTAAAACTGCTTTGACACTATTGGAAATTTATGGAATTGCTTCTACTTCTATGAGCTGACTATCTACATCATTCGAACCACTATCATTAAAAAAAATAAATGATTCAAGATCTGTATGTACATCATTAATAGGATGATTGTTCAGTTTCTTTTTCCTGGTAATCATGTATTTCATTTTTTTTTTCTCGGTAAAAGTTCCTCAATTGTCGAAAAACCAAGATGGTGGCATAAGAGAAATCCAGTTGCAAAGTACCTCTTAAATTCGCTCCCCAAGTCCTTGACAGTAACATAACAAACTGTGGTAGTATATCGGCTACCACCACATGCATCAAGACATTCTTTGCTGGGATTTGTTCAAGGGAAACTACCAAATCCTTTATTTGACGAAGACAACGAGCTCTACCTGAATAAAAGGAATATAGATCATGGTAAGGATGGGTTATATCCAAGCCCAATTTCTCCACAATGGCCTTTGACATCAGGTTATGGGAAGCTCGAGAGTCAAGCATGGCATTGTGAAGGATACACTGATGAATTCTCAGACTCAAATAAAATGGGGGAAATTCACTATCCTCTAATTTACCATCTATGGTTGGACCACAAATGAGTTCAGGTTGGTCATATTCAAAATTTACCATATCAGACAAAGGATCTACTTTTAACATTTTGGCCACGTGAGATTTATATTGATTGTTTTTGACAAGCCCAATTAAAGGGATAGATACTTTTAACTTAGATATTTCATTTTCTAATCTAAAAATATTGGACTTATTTACCTCTTTAATGGCAGTGTCTCTCTTGTCGGGCTGGTCCTTTGTTGTAGTTTCCTTCTTCTAACTTTATTTTTCTTTGATTGGTGTTATTGTAGATGGATGATTGATCTTACTCCAATTTCTAGTAGGATACTTTCCTTTGTTCTGATTACCTTGAGAATTTTGCTTAGGCTGAGTATATTTTTGTTGGGATTCCCTCTTCTGGATGGGAGTGACAGGAACATCTCTACTTCTCAATGAATATTTCCTCTGCTGTGAGCTGAGTGCATTTAAATAGCCCCACTGATAATCATTGGATTCAACCTCTAACTCATGATCATTGTTAAGTATGTAATATTCATCTTTAGGAAAATCTGATTTCTTAATATACTCTTCATCCTCTGTCAAAAATATAGGTTGGCCATCTATTGTAAAGAAGTGATTTTCCTCCACAATCTCATCTTCTTCTTCAACCCATTGAACATAATTTTTTCTGCAAATGTGTTCGAATCTGCTGTTGTGATGGCTTCTCAAGAGCCCTTTGTTCTCTTTTCTTGATCCTAAACTGAAGCTATTGTTGTTTTCCTCTGAAATTATGATTTCTAACCTGTGCTTCTGGCTGTATTTCTATAATGGAAATTCTATCAACCATTCTTTCCACTGTCCTGATCAAAGTATCCAATTTTACCTCAAAGGATGAGCATGTTTCTTCTTTGATTATTACCTTTCTCTCACCCTTTGTCTTGAATTTTTAATTGAAAATTTTGCTTCCACACTGATTGCATTCTGGTGTTGCAAGACTTCTCTCTTGGAGTTAGTATGCCATAGCCGGATCAAAAGCATCTAGATAGTGCAAGAGAGCCAAACCCAAGGGAGGTTTGATCTCATTTAGAATTGAGTTGTACACTCGATTGAAACGAGTAGTGAAATCCTGAACTGATTCATTTGGATTCCTCTTCAGGTTGTCATACTTAGAAAGAATCTGCAATGGGTTCTTCTTTACTTCCCATTGGGCTATGAAAGCATCAATCAACTGTTCGGGGTTTCCTATATAATTTTCAGTCAAAGATCTAAACCAAGTTTTAATATCTTCATAGAAGCTTTGGGAAATTATTCTCATCTTGGCATCATCAACATCTATCTCTTCTAGGTCGATGAAATCAATGACTTTGAATAAGTGTTGTTTTGTACTGATTTTAGAATTCTCATCAAAGAGAGGGAGTCTCTATCCATAGCCTTGTGGCAAGGGTGCAAGTTGAGCAGGTATTACTAGGGGTGCAAATATTTCCCTGATTACTGCTAAATGTGGTGCAGGAGTTACAATGAGAGGGGTAGACTGAGAAGGTAATGAAGTAGAAGGGATGGAGGAGGAGGAAAAAACTTATTGGGATTGTGTCGAAATGAAAAATGATTCTTGATGGTATTGGATGATGGATTTCTCAGATGTTTATTGAAGTTGATAAGCTAAATTTTCAAGCCTATCAAATTGACTCTAGAATTTTTTGTCAAAGTATGATTCAGATTTAGATTCTTTGGAAAGTAAACTATCTTCAAGTTTCAAGGAGTCAAAAACTAACTCAGATAATGATTTTACTTAAGATAGTCTTAATGGGTCAAATATTATCTCATACAATGAAGTTTCAAACTTTGATCGAAATAGAGACAACTCAAACTTCAAATCAAAAGGTATGTCTTCGAGAGATAAAACTTTTGCAGATAATGAGGAAGATCTTACCAATGGAGAAGGATTCGACTAAAAATCTGAGTGTTGGGATGTTTTTTTCTAAACAAATTTCTCTGGATCTTCAACTGGAGAAGTTGGATGAGGATCTAGATTTGATCTAATGTATCTTCTCAAAGCTAGAATGTTATCTGTTTCCACAACTCGATTCTTTGCAAATTTCAGATCAACCTTCATGAATACTAAGCCCTATCACCCACCGGCCTAGAATTCGATGAAATTATGGTACAAGAAGGGAGGATTTGTCACTTCGTTCCCAAGTATGGTCACCAAGATGTTAGCACTCCAATGGATCTCCGAAGGATGAGAAGGAGACCAACAAAGGTGAACACGTACCACTTTGACCTAGTAGCTAGCCCTACTAGGATGAGAGGGCTCTCTCAATGAGATCATAGCCAAATTGACTGGATCATGGAGATTTTAGGCTAGGTATAGCAGCTCTAGGGTTTGATTGATTTGGATGTTGTGCCAAATGGTGAATTAGGTCTAGGAAAAACTAGGCCAGGGCTTTGAAAATCATACTTGCAAAAATGTAATGGGGCAAGGTAGGCAAACACTTTAGCACTTTCAAGGTATCCTGGTGAATGTGGTAGATTGATAGGGTTTAAAAACGAGCATGGGAATCGTGAATTCATTTATATCAGAAGAAAGTGAACATAAATGTGAAAGTTTCTCCAAAATAGAGCATTGAAATAATGAATTATGCTTATCAAACTTAGAAAGTAATCAAATAAGACCTGAAAATGAAGATGGAAGGTACAACACTTTCAAACATATGATAAAAAAAGAAAAAACACTGCTAAAACAAATACCACATGAATCCCACCACAATAGCTGCAAACTCTATCTATTAGTTCTTAGAATCCGATAGAATACCCTGGTAATATATCCAACGAACAATTTCCCCAATTTCTCCAAGGAATATCTGTATGGGCGAGCTCTGTTCTTAACTGATAAATCTGAAACTACGATGCACCCATGGATAGAATGATCTGATGATGATAAATCTATGGTTTGAATGACGGACGAAATCATGAAGAACTCGTGTGAGTATATAGAAAATAAATAAATCCGGTGACCGGCAAGGTATGTCGTATGGAAACTGGTGGATCCAGTATGAAAATTGATGAAACGTGGTCTGTAGTAGTGCCGAGGATCGAAGCCTTCAGAAAGGGGGTTGTAGCTCCCTTCCAATGGTAGCTGGTAAACGAGAGAAGGTTGTAGCCTTCTGCAGGTGGGTGCCTGCGTGCTGGTATAAGTCTGCACCAACATATATTGTAAGAAGTTTTCTCTATAATAAATATTGAAGACTGAGATTACATCAGCGGTGGTTTTCTCCCGAATTGGGTTTCCACCTTAAATCCTGGTGTTCATATGTGTTGTTTATGTTTGATGGTTTGTTCTGTTATTTCTGTTCATGCTTAATGTTTATCTGATGCAATGCTCTAAGTAAAGACATAATAAGATATCAGGTCATACCTATTGGATGCAGTACTGTAACATATGTTTTTAAGAGAAAGAAAAGAAAAATTGTTCAGCCCTAAATACTGATTCACCCCCTCTCAGTATTTTTCCCAATAGCTTGCAGTCTCCAAGAGATTTTCCAAGTGAGTGTTGAATTTTTTAAGCCAAAACTCCTTGTCTTCACTGATTTCTTTAACTATCCTCTGCTCAAAATTTAGTTGCTCATCTGTAGGGTTTTGTTCTTTGTTTTTCTACTGAGCCTTCTTGTAGTGTCAGTTTTTGCATCCTTCACCGGTGATCAAATAAACTCTTTTAATGTCATGTTAGGGTACCATTTTGAATTTTTTGTCATTCCATTAGGTCATCATGCAAAAATTTGGTCACTTGGTGTAGATTTATGTTTGATATCACTCATTTCAAAAATTTATAACTCACTGGCTCATTTCACCACTTTGTTGAGTGTACTAAGTCATGAGTTATCATCATAATTTTTGTCAGTTTCATCATGGTTTCATTCAGTCAGAGTCTCCATTAGGTCTTAGGGTTTCCAAGGTCATCAAATCACCATTTCATGCATAATTCCAACAAATGAAGGAGTGCCAATAAAGAAATTTCATTAGTAAGTTTGATTTGTAAATTTGATTTCAAAGGAACATGTAATTTTATGTTTCTAATATTCTTAAATCTGCAATTGAGAGTTCCAAAGCTACGAGGTTCCAAAAGAAAAGTGAAAATCATGAGGTGGGCCACCCTACCTCTTTGAATTTGTAAGTCAAATAAACCCTTCCCATAGTCATTTTCTCTTTCCCCACATCCACATACACTTCTTGAAGCCCTAACACCCCCTCACTTTGACTCCCTAAGTGTCTACATCCAAACCGTAGACCCTACCCCACACCATTGTCCCTATACTGCATTTTTGGCAGCCTCCTAGACCTAGACCTGTAATAAAATTCCCTAGGTCTAATCATACCCTAATTCCCTTCCATTACACTTCCTATACCTTCCTAACAACCTTCCCTACTTCCCTAATTTTTACCATCCCCATTTCCCTCTCCTAACCCCTCCATCCTACTCCATTTCTCCATTCCCCTATTTTTTCACTACTAGGGTTTTCCCCTTGCAAAGTACATATGGAGGGAGATAAGAGGCCTTACAACAAGGGAGGAAAAATTTCAAGATATGAACCACTCAAAACACATGATATTATGTCCTCTTAACTTTCCAATTAGTGCCAAATTCCAAGAAATCAACCTTTCCAAATTATGGGCTTCCTAGGGTTTACAATGCACACATGAACACATTTGCTTAAAAATGTTTTTCTGACCAAATGGAGATGAATTTGACAAAAATGAAATATTTTTTCTCAATAATAGTACAATGAACAAAAACCTCCATCATTTTATACACAGGTGCTATGATTTGGGAGAAATGTCCAAAATATAATTGTTACAGGGGAGTTGTTGTACTTTTGGAGTACTCTTTGGAAAATGCCTTTTTCTCTGTCATGAAGTGTCCAAATGACTTTCTTAATGCATCAAATTATAACTAGAGAAAATATATTTCCAATGAGCTATTATGAGCTCAATTTTGAGTTCGAGAAGGCCTCCAAACGTGACCTACAAATTAATGTTGCGCTTTTCCTAGGGATATGCTACTCTTTTTTACTAGTCTTGGGAGAATTGATTTTTGAGGGCTATACTTGATCATTTATAGTGTTTCAGGGGTTGATTATGTAGCAGACAAAGATATATTTCCAACGAGCTATCATGAGCTCAAATTGGAGTTCAGTAAGGCCTCCAAAAGTGGTCTGCAATCACACGTTGCTTTTTTTGTAGGAGGCCACACTGCACTTTTTCCCAGGCACACTGCGCTTTTTGCAGTCTTCTATTTTCTCCAGAATTTTTAAAATTTTTCAGTTGATGGATGGATTCAATGAAATTTTAATGATGTAATGGTGAAATTTAAATTCAATTATTTCATAAATAGTTACTAGGGGTAGATACAATAGTTAAATATGTAATTTTGTTCAAAGTGAATGAGTTTCATGAATGATAGGGATGAGTTGGCTAACCTCCCAAATCACTAGGATTCCAGTTGAGCACTTAGTGGATCATCTCGACAATTCAGGGATTCGACCCGTGAGAGTGGGAGAATTAGTTTTTTGCCTATATCTTTCATTTCCTTTCTCATTGCAATGGTTGGATGTTGTACAATTTGATCATTGAACACTATTGTAATGAGACTTTTGGCAAGAAATAACAAACTGAGTTGCAACTATTTTGATGGGATACCTATGGTAATGTGATTTGACATTGTTTATTTTTATGTTTTGAAAATTTGTGAATGTATTTTGATTTCATATTCATGCTATCTCTGTATGTAATTGACTCCTAAGTCAGAAAGACAAAATTCATTAGCTTATGCTATGTTTTGGAGGAATAGTTACAGTTTTGTTTCACCTTCTTCTAATTGAAAAGAATTCATGTTTCCAATGCTCTTTTATGAAACCCTAGTAGTATAAATCACTTCATCAGATACCTTAATGTATTAAGTACTTACCTACCTTGCCCCATCAGATCCTTGCAATTCTGATCCTTGTTTTCCCTTACCTAGTTTCTTCTTTGACCTATTCACAATCCAGCACCTCAAATTCAATAAACTAAACCCTAGTGCTACTATAACTAGCATAAAATCCTTTTTTATCCAGCCATATTGGTTGTGATATCTTGGAGAGATCCCTCTCCTGCCTAGTAGGGCTAGCTACTTGGAAAAAGATTGATATGTGGTTACCTTTGCTGGTCTTTTTCAGCCTCGGAAATCGGGTGAAGTGCTAACATCTTGGCAACCATACTGGGGAAGAAAGTGATAGATATTCCCCAGGAATGAATGGCAAGGATAATATTTGATTGTTGATGGTGAACAACGGTCAGACAGAAGAAGGTCGTACATCTTTCACCTGGCAACTCCAGTGTCGAAGAATCCAAAGGTTCACAATTTTCATGGCGACTCCACTTTTCAAGAACTGGTAGTTTGAAGATATTCTTGGTGACCTCACTATTGTCAAAATGGATTCAACTTCTTGAAGGTATGCTCCACAGCAAGTTGATGCGGAGCATCTAACCTCAACAATTAGAGGAATCCAAGAGAGCGAAGGGTGCATGGAGCAGGACAAGTGAATCGAAGGAGAAAATAGGGGAAATCTGTTTTAAACAGATTTAAAGTGGATTTAAAGTGGATATGTCTCGATAGACTTACTATTGTTAAACAACCATGCATGTATTATGGAAATCTTTCGTTGGAGGAAAATAAGGAAAGGATCTGATCGATCCTTCTTATCTAACGCTTCTTATATAAATGTAATGTAACAGCGATAGAGATAGAATGGATTGGAATTTGTGAGTGGGAAGAATGTAATTGAGAGCAAGCTTGTCTCTAAGGCTGAAATGCCTAGAATGTAAATTGTTCTATCTAATATATGAAAATACGTTCGATTTTTGTGTACGCCAGTGTGTGTTAATTGAGTTAATTCTGTGTTGTGAGTTTATTGATCGACCATCGATCACTCAAGGATCAATGGCGATCTAAGTTATTGTTTAAATGTTATGTATGGAGAATCGTGAGGAATGATGTGTGCTTTTCTGTGTAACATAGTATCGGATCGGGGAGTGGAAAAATTATGGAGATATCGATTGTATAAATCGATGTTTAATCGTGTAAAGCCTTTACATAAGGAACCAAGGCGAAACTTGTGAAAAAAACTGAGCATGAAATAAAAAGGGCCTCGTCTTAAAATCCTGTTGGATTTTAAACGGATTTGAAAATTATATCAGTTGGTTATATTGTGGAATGGGGTTTGGAGAAATCTCGGTGCTACAGGAAAGAGGATATGTTCAATCGGTGAAACAAAGCGGTTCCGATTAAAGCGAATCGGCATTATGAAATTGGCGATAGCTAAGTGACATCGAATGATTTCTGATTCCCGACTTCTGATTGGATATAATGTTCGATTTCCGATTAATTGGATCAGAACACTGTGAAGACTTACATCATATCGGAGTGGTTGGATATTGCATGTGATCGCCGACGTTTATAGAGGTGCCCATATTATTTTGCTATGTATTGTATTACCTTGTGGTCATGAGGTTTTAGAGTTATATTGCATGCTTGCGATGGTGATTAAGGGGATGATCGATATTTAAAGAGATTCACGGTTTAAACATGAAAAGGTTTAAAGTTTTAAAATGCTTCCGATGGGACTTAGTGGCCATAACCCATAGATCCAGGATCAAAATTTATACATGAAAGGAGATTTTGTCAATACCCCAAGATCTCTTTTCATCAAGTGGTATCAAAGCAGGGAAAGTATTTCCTGCAAGAAGAAAGAAGAATGCAAGCAGAAGGGGAAAGAGGTACAGTTGTGTTAAAGCTGGAGAGTTTATGGTCTTACTGTCGTGCAGATGGCGGCAGCGGAAGGTGAGAATATTTGTAGCAACCTAGAGCAAGGTGTGCTGAATTGGTTCCAGAGGAGAGAACCAGAAGGATGCCAAAAGACCAAGTGAGGAGGGCCTGGTGAGGTATCGTGTAACAGAGGAGACTGTTACTGCAGAGGTTGGTTGCAGCTCACAGAAGATCATGAAGGTAGTTCCACTGAAGGAATGCAATGAGTAGAATTGCTAAGGATAAGGAGAAGTATATGACTAGGAGGTCATAAAAAAAACTTCTACCTCGGTAGTCTGATGCAAGAGAATCTAACCGCCTCCTTAATTAAAGAGGAATCCAAAGAAGGGTGAAGAGTGCATGGATCAGAGGAGCTGAATTGAAGGAGAAAATATGGGAAATCTGTTTTAAACAGATTTAAAGTGGATTTAAAGCGGATATGTCTCGATAGACTTACTATTTTTAAACAGCCATGCATGTATTATGGAAAGCTTTCGTTGGAGGAAAATAAGGAAAGGATCTGATCGATCATTCTTATCTAACGCTTCTTGTATAAATGTAATGTAACAGTGATAGAGATAGAATGGATTTGCATTTTTGAGTGGGTAGAATGTAATTGAGAGCAAGCTTGTCTCTAAGGCTGAAAT